>JBAIAA010000335.1:600000-1194484 GCA_037893245.1 Crossaster papposus | reverse complement strand
TCCGTTTACTCTAAAACGGGATCAGTTTAAATGATCAAAGCGTGACGAATAGAAGAACAAAATATGTTGAAAATGGCTGCCGCGCGCACAATTATACATGTCAGTACCCAATGAGCCAATTTTGATAATCTGGATGTCAAAATTATGTTTTTTTGAGGTGCTGGGTCGATTTTTTGGGCGGTTTTTCAAATAATTGCAGCTCAAAGTAACATGATTCAGGCGAAGGCACACAAAAATACGTCAATTTTTTTTTCACCAGCATTTTGTTTTACCTAAAATGGTGATATAGAGGCCTATACTGATTTATAAATAGCGAGTCCGGTTTTTGTGGTTGTTCAGTTCTTTTTGCTGATTCAATTATGCACAAGCTATTAGCACATCGAGCGAAAAGAGTTAAACGACACGCCGTTTTGCGCTCGATACTAAAACTAAAGTGTTGAATCAACCTTATAAGTTGGGATTTCAACCATTAAACGGATGAATTCAATACCTTGAGTATTGACTTCATCAGTTTTATGTATGGAATTTACCTGGCCAAAAACTGAAATGGTTATTTCGGTTGAAGTCACAAACCCAGATTGTTTCTCCCATGATTGGTCACATAATAACAATTGGGTTTGCCCTCCCGTCGTTATTGTACTGAAAGCGGTAAAGTACATGATGCCTTGTAAAGCAGCGGGAACGGTAATTGTTCCAGAATGGCCATCCACGTCATTTGGGCTTTCATCTTAATGGGAGACCTCGAAGACATTTCTTATTAACTATATGTTTTTTGCCGAACATCTCAGATTTGTGTATAGCGGGAAAAGTCAGCGGCCAGGTAAATTGTGTTTTTTTGTGTATAGTCCAGTAAGTTTCAGATTGTTAACTAAGAGATATGACTTTAGAGGCACGATCTGAATTGTTAACGGAATTTAGTTCACAAGAAACATGAAGTAACCCACGAGCGGTGGTTCGGGCCATCAGTAGTTTTTCCCCGGCACGACTAAACATTATGAAAGTCAAAACAATCACGAAACAAGATGTACATGTACACAGCATGAGCTGTTAGGAGGCTGAATGTTTTTCGCCCAAGAGTTTTTAAACCATGGAAATGCAGTTTCCCCCTTATAAAACACCGTGAAATTTCACGGAGACTTCACAGTGATGAAAGGGTAAAACGTCATTTCTATTATTCAAGACCTCACAATAAGAGTGGCCTGTGTAGCACGTTACTACGTTTGTTCAGATAACACGGCATTCACAATTTTGCTTGTATGATAACTGAGGTTTAAAACAAAACGTTTCCGAGGTAAAAAAGAAAATCCGTATGTATGTTTTTCAGATGTACTGAACGAAGGAGTTTGTAGCGAGTTGGCTTCGTACACCAAGATAGCAAACAGCGACTATTTTACACAGCTTAGCTTTATCGCTACAAAAATACCATACTCGCATCAAAGGCCGGTTTTACAGCAGGAAAATATCTCGGAGGCTAGGGGCGTTAGAAAGCGTTCGCTCTTGACTACAACCTGCAAGGTATTATTCCCTGTCAAGCGTTCGAATCTGGCAATAATACATTCAGCATTTGTTAATTCGACCGCTTTCATCGCTTCCATTGGCACAGCAATCTACGGTATCCGACTTTTTTGAAATTCCCGCCGAACTAAAAACGACTCCCGCGAACATTAATTAACGGCGCTTTCGAATCCCCGCGCATGTTTGGCGAACTTTTGGAGCCTAAAATACGAATGTTGGACTTTGCCATTTTTTCGGCATTTGCATCCTTCGCAAATCGTTCGCGTGCCCCGTGAAAACCCACCTTTATACGCTTGGTTTCATACGCCGGTTTTCTCAGATGCAACGAGACAATTTCTTTGAGAGCCTATGTTACAACTGTTAAAGTAGTAATCAATTGACCGATACTGTATCACTAACCGATAGTGTAATGACAATTGACGGATAGTGTGGTACATATCAGTCAATTATCGGTTAGTGGTACAGTATCTGTTGGTTACTAGATTATCAGTTGCAATAGCCTGCGACTTATACACTTTTCCAGATAACGTTACAGTGTATTCATCGAAAAGGAAAACAACAGCGATCAGTTCCGGTGTAGAGTGAATTAAATACTACATGAAACTCATTGGCGAGTACTGCGCGTAAAGTGAAAATTATTAGGAGAGTGGGCGGTCACGAGGGAGCTAGGGTTTAAATAATCATAGGGGGAAAGAGTCAAAGGAGTCTGATTTTTATATGACACCGGCAAGGGCACACATATCGCTAGGACAGGTTATCATTTGCCCATAGCCGTCACACAGCGCCATTTCACCGTCCCATATTAGTCTGCGGGCTTCGGTGAAGTAAGCACGAGTTTCAACATGGGAGCAAACCACTGTGTTATACCACCGTTAGAGAGCTCATCCTTAAGGGGCTTCAGCCGTACGTTGAAGACGTCACTACTTTGGGTACATACAGCTTGAAAGCAGCCTGCTGGAGCTTGGTTTTCTTGAAGCGGCCTACGTCACGTGTATTCCCGACATCATTACCGACATTGTACATCATCGGACATACAAATGTTTGTTCCTTTGTAAGTGTTATTTCGGAGGCATGCTGCGGTCTGTTTTATGATGTATTATCTGTCCCAGGAGCAAAGAAAAGTTTGCAGCCATCTTGTGGAAAACCCTAGGCCTAAATAAACCGAAATAACCCGAAACCGTATACAAATATACGTGGTACACTCATAGAGCAAGGAACATGGTACACTGTACAACATTATTGTGGACCACTTACAGCGTCAACCCGCTGCCTGATGTGTGCCGTATTTTATGAACAACCCGTAACGCATGTTTTTTGTTTTGTACGGACAGACAATATATTTCAATATCACAACCTGCTGTGGGTAATTTCTGGGTCACAAAAACACACACAGTGTTTGTGAAATATAGGACACTTACAGGCCCGTAAGACACTTTTTTCAAAGGGGGGGCGTTTTCAACAACAACAAAAAAGTCAAAAAAAAAATTTTCCTTCGGAAACACGCTCATTCTCTTATTTTAATGTTCCATTATGGTGTCATAGTTTACCTTTCTTGTTGGTCGACGCACAGAAATACCGGAAGTAGTTTTTGACATGATTCTACAACAATCTTAACAACCTTCCACCACCAGTCCGTTGACGAGTTGCAGCGTGTGATCACGTGACAAAACATGGTCACGTGTGTAAATAAGTGTACAAGGAAATGAGAAAACACCGTTTATTTCCCTTCTATCCTTTTAATTCCAAGTCGTGATTTGCATAAATAGACTAAGTAACACCGTTATGTCAGATTATTGTTTCAAAACCATGTCTTAATCAGTACTAAAAATCCGGGTTAAAAATCAACTGTCGTAGCAACACTAAAGCACATGTCCGTTCGTGCATAATAAGTATGCACAGTAGTCTGTTTGCGCATTAATGACGTCAGCCTAGCCCTTAGTTGGAACTTTGAGGAACATTGTAGCAAATGCATAAATGGTGTTAGGAAGTTACAATGGATCAAACTGTAGAGACTACTACAAACTGTAGTTGCTTAAGTCAATTAGGTTGTTTCTCTCTCTGCTTTGAGTACTCATGTACAACCACAGACTTGGCTTTAATAAGTCTATCACACATAAGACGTCACATGACATCGATATCCCACACACATTCGCACTCGGAAAACAACAAGTACAAATATCCTAACATGGAAACCCCGGCCATCTCGTTTGTTTAAACAAATAAAAACCTGAACGCACATCAGCAAATCTGTAATTTGGAACACAAATAACCCGCAGACGGGATTATTCCACCTACAATACATTATAACATTTGAAACAAACCAGCCACAACGTAGCCGCTATACTCATAAACAAAGGGCCGACCAAAACATATTTGTCCAAATACCGCACACGGTTTGACCATATGTTTCTTTTTCAAACACCAAAAAAAACGTCTCTTTCCATCACCGCACACGGTTAGATGTTTAGATTTTTTTCTTAAACAACTATCAAAAGATAGAAGAAAAAATTATCTAAAAGCCCATACCTCATTTAACTATTTTCCAAAATAGGAAAATATAAATAATGGCTTTTTCAAACAAAAAACAAACACACTTTTAGCCCAAATCCACAACATGAGTTCACAACCCATGCTCTGTTTTCCGCTCTATCGCATCCGAGCACCCATTGGATAATAAGATGACCAATCACAACACGGTATCATCCACCGGGCCACGCCGTTTTGCACGCTACCCATCTTACGTACGCAAACTGTACATTATATACCCCAGAGAATACCAACAAAACCAGGGAAACATCCCTCCTAAAACATCTCATCAACCAAAACAAACCAAACGGTTTTTCTTGCCTACAATGTGCCCCACAATCCGAATATATTCATTATATTCATATACAATTTCCGCATAGGAAAGCCATGGCAAGAAATAAACCGAAAAAAGGTAACAATGAGATCACTTAACCAACAAATATCAAACCTCTTCTCTGGCAAATGCGAACGCAAAAACGCCAATTCCAATCAGCAACCGAGCCATAAACAACCGGACCGTAACAATTAAAACACCAAGCAGTAAAACACAGTGCCGGGTGCCAGTTCGTGAAAACGAAAACTGTCGCGTTTTCGGGGAGTGCGCGCACACAGTGCTCGGGTGCCGCCGTGTTGACAACATCGAGTTCTATTTATTTCGTAGACAAACGTGATACGTATACACGGCGTGATACAACATTGCCCTGGGTACGTTGTATAGACAGTGCCAGTTCGTGAAATCTTTTTCACAGCGCGCCTCCGCAATTTCGTTTTCACGAACTGACACTGAGTGCAGTGTCACTTCGTGGAACCGAAAAACGACAGAATGGACTAATTTCTGCAAAACTCCCCAATAAAAATTAGCAAATTAACATGATTTAAGAAAAAACAATTTCGCCATGTTATACTTCATGGCACAAAATGATATATTCAGCAATAAAAACAATTTCGAATTTTTTGAATTTTTTGTACACATGTGATGCAGAGGGTGCCAGTTCGTGGTGTCGGTGACGATATATACCCCAGAGAATACCAACAAAACCAGGGAAACATCCCTCCTAAAACATCTCATCAACCAAAACAAACCAAACGGTTTTTCTTGCCTACAATGTGCCCCACAATCCGAATATATTCATTATATTCATATACAATTTCCGCATAGGAAAGCCATGGCAAGAAATAAACCGAAAAAAGGTAACAATGAGATCACTTAACCAACAAATATCAAACCTCTTCTCTGGCAAATGCGAACGCAAAAACGCCAATTCCAATCAGCAACCGAGCCATAAACAACCGGACCGTAACAATTAAAACACCAAGCAGTAAAAAAACACAGTTGTAACCCAACATACTGCTCTCTATACAAGAGAAATAATACGGACCCAATATAAATAATATGGCTAAGTTCCAAATACCTGGAATTCACGTTCATTGATTGTAACCACACCAAACCCACACACCTTGCGAGTTAGACCCGATTCCTTACCATGGAATCACCTACCTGCAACTGACGAGTGTCATAACAGTAAAGACACGAAAGCACTGCTATTGCTAACACAAGAGAATTTGCGATTACAATTCTCCCCTCGCACCCCAAATAAAATCACATTTGATTTATCTTATACCATACGGTCATCTAGTCTTTAGTGTTCGCCCACTCCATTTATTTCGGACATAACGGGCCTAGACTATTTCGTGCTTAAATTAAGCCATACAAGTCACAGAGAGAGGAATGTCACTGGATGGGAAAGCGCCATCATTCTCTTAACCAAAAACGCAATTTTTACCTTAAAAAAAAAAAAAAAAAAAAAAAGATTTTCAAAGGGGGGGCGTTCGCAACCGTCGCCCCCCCCCCCCCATCTGACGGGCCTGGACTTACACGTGCCAGACATTCTGTTTCGGGTTCCGTTTAGTTTTCGTCGATTCGGGTGTATTTCCCCCGATGTTTAGTTCAGATCGGTTTCGGTTCAGATTAGGTTTTTACCTTTCATGTTTGGGTCGGTTTGGCCTGATCAACTTGATCAGGGCCAAACCGACCCAAAGGTACTACCCCGATGCACTGTGCGATGGGCCCGTTCGATGTTTTATCTCATCCCCGTCGTCCAGCTTATTGCGTTTGCATGTGTGTGTGTGTGTTAAAAAATCGGAAATAAAACCACGAGTATCGCCTACTTTCGCGATGACACCATTTTACAACTTGACCTCAAATGACCTTTGACTTTAGTATGTGATCTGTACTATCACCATCACATTGAAGTTTCCTTATTGCATCTATGAATAAAGATTGCTTGCAATTGACCTTTAAGTTTTCAAATGAGATCAATTTTACTATCCAGGTCTATTAACTTGACCTCAAATGACTTTTGACCTCGGTATTTAACCTTGAATACAACCTATAGAGCGCCAAAAGTGGACAACCGTATTTTCAGATTTTTTGCTAGTATAAATTTAGGTTTTTAGGAATTGCGACACCTGTTTTATAAAAAATCTCAATTTTCTGCTAACAGAAATTAAAATTTTACTTTTGCTACTGTTTTGATTTTCCGATTTTCTACTAGCAAAAATTTAGATTTTAGAAGTAGCAATACACGTTGTTAAAAATAACATTTTTTTGCTAGCAGAAATTTGGGTTTTAAGTTGACGACTTTTCTTGACGCCTCGATAGTGGACAATTAAAAATCCGTAATTTCTGTTAGTAAATATTCGGGTTGAACTTATTGTACAAACAAAAATCTCTTAGTTTTTGGCTAGCAAAAATGTGGTCGTGACCGAACGAACAGTGTGTGGAATGTTCACGTCGTCACGTCCTCATGATGGGTTCACCTATAACCCCTTCGCAAAGAGCGGACGATTCCGATCTGAGAAGGCCGGTCCAGGAGCGGCTATAATCTGACGACCCTTCGTCCGTTGCTCCCGTCTGCTATATCAACATTTATATTCGATTATCCATTACTGTATGTCGTTGAGGTTTTCTTTGTCAATTTTCGACAAAGAAGTAGCCAATTTAACAACAGCGCTATTCTTTCGCGCAAAATCGAATGCTGCTGCATGGAAATGGTCATTCGATTTTGTTTTATGACTAGTCAAAAGTACCGTTGCGTCATTCAATTTTACAAAATAACTGTTAAATTTAACAATACAACAAAACAGCATTCAAATTCACATGAGCTTTTTTTTTTAGACGTACATAATTATATTCGGTAATTCAAATGTATTATTGGGCAGGCATGTTTTCCATTTGGGCATGCAATCTAAAACACGCCCTGTTCAAATGTTGTTTCCTTTAGAATGAACCAACCCCCAAAACCCTGTTAATGTTTCAAAATCAAAAACACAAAACAAATTACGTCTTGCCCCCCCCAAAAAAAAAAAACAAAAAACAACAACAACAACAACAGTAGGGGAACATAGGCCTAAACGAATACAGAAACAAAAGGTTTTGCTGACTTATAAGTGAAGACACGAAACAGTTTGCCACAGTTTATTTTGTTTATCTGTTTGTTTTCTTTTTAGTCGTACATGTACTTATTTTAATTCTCATTTAGCGAAATTAATTGCCTCTTTACGAAATTGAAAAAAAGTCAATCAGCTATAATCTCCAGTCGAACCAGCTTTTCTATATTGAATGATGATTGTGCGAATTTGAATGCCAAAATTTTGAATGTTAAACACGGTAAAAACTGGGGAGGCGAAATAGTTTAATTTAAACGCATTGGCTGCTCATTTGCCGAAATTGACTGGGAAAACCTAAACATGTATTCTGTCTGGATTGGCCGCCTAAATTATTGCTCATAGCAGACGTAAGCGGGACGCTTGACGTGAGCAACGGACAAAAGAGCGTCAGATTAGCCGCTACTGGACCGGCCTTCTCAGATCGGAGTCGTCCACTCTTTGCGAAGGGGTTAGGTGAACCCATCATGAGAACATGACGACGTGAACATCCCGCATACTGTTCTATTTCGAACAGAAGGGTTCGTTCGGTCACGACCAAAATTTTGCTAGCAAAAACTAAGAGATTTTTGTTTGTACAATAAGTTCAACCCGAATATTTACTAACAGAAATTACGGGTTTTTAGTTGTCCACTATCGAGGCGTCAAGAAAAGAAGTCAAAGTAAAACCCAAATTTCTGCTAGCAGCAAATTGACATTTTTAACAACGTGTATTGCTACTTCTAAAATCTAAATTTCTGCTAGCACAAAATCAAAAAATACGGTTGTCCACTATTGGGGAATCATTTTTTTTGCTAGCAAGAATCTGAGATTTTTAGTTGTCCACTTTTGATGCATCGAGGTAGTAGTCAAAATAAAATCCAATTTCTGTTAGCAAAAAGAATTATGAGTTTTTTAAAAACAGGTGTCGCAATTTCTAAAAACCTAAAATGCTACGAGCAGAAAATTAATTTTATCCATAAAAGATAAAATACGTTATACTAAACTCCTTTTGGCGTCGTAGGCAAAACGTTTCTAAGGTCGTTCTGAAAAATTGCACAACCAGCAATAATAGCCCCCCCCCCCCCCTTAGGACGGGTATATTTTAACTTTTAAGAAACGTGGCTTGGTCGTTTAGAAAGTTGCGCAAGAAGAAGGGGGGAAATAAATTCCTTACCATATAAGGTTATATCTGGTAGATATGCAAATTAATAGGTAAGATTGACCAATGGAGAACTTAAGATATCCTACCTTGACCAATGAGAAGAAAAGACAGTCCGAAGAGTTTGGGTATTTAACCCAGAACACGAGGCATTCGGGCCGCCAATTTGGTTGCAGCTATCAGCAACTCAGAAAAATTGTTGACCAAAACTTCTTAAACTTTCGTTATTATCTGCACTTCCAACTACTCCGACGCTTCGAGGCCCTGTCAACCGGACAACTCTCCGTTCGTCCAACCGGACGAAACCACTTGTGGACGAAACACTTGTCGATTATCAGACAACTCCTCGTATACGTCTAACCCGACAACTTCCCGTTTAGCTAGGAGTGGAAGATTTGCTGGCCACTTCTTCGGACATGCCGTACCGAAAGAACGCCGTAGCTAGCCGCCGACCCGGTCGCACAGCTCTGACACATACAGTTGAAGACGGAGTGCCCCCGCCAAAGAAGTCCCGGAAGCGCCAACCGTCTGTGAGGGGCAGAAGACGGGGGCTGTTGTGCCTCCTACACACCAGGAGCCGTCTGCGAGAGGCAGAGGACGCGGGGCAGCTGTGCCTGCCCCACACCAGGAGCCTAGGCCGCCAACCCGTCGTGGCCGCGGTCGACCCCGAGGAAACCCAAGCTCGGTCTCGGATCCGGATGTTCTGCACCCAGAGACCCAGCCGCCAACCTCCGTCGTGGATGTGCATCCTCCTCGCAGCCATCATGATGAAAATGAACTGCGACACCATGACAACAACATGAACAATAACACTGATCCGTTCGCGGGTCCCTGAGGACCAGGTTGCCCCCTTCCATCCCGAAGGTTAAATTAGACTGATCTGTCCGCGAAAGTACGGCATGCGCTGTGTCGTTGTAAAGTGGGGCCAAATCTATTTACTCCCCTGACCGAATTTTGTCTTTCGTGGATTGCGAGACATGAAACCCTAACGCTGCGCACGACTTTCCTATTTGAAATAATGGTACTGGGCGGACATCCGCCCCTAGCTGAATTGCACTGATTTGAATGGCAGTATGAGAATCATTAACATCGTACTCGCCCCAACCCCTAACTCCGCTAGTGCTAGTACTAGATGGAAGGGGGCAACCTGGTCCTCAGGAAACCCGGCCCATCGCGAAGGCGCATCGAATCCTTCTATATGGCAACCTGCCTTTCACACATTAATGTCAATATATCTTGACCGACACACCCAGAGATATGCACAGCTATTAAAATACTGTGAAATTATTCGTATGGCGTCAGCACAGTTTCCCGGTTACGGGTGGCGAACATATGACGAGCAGTTTCGGTTAAAGATGGAAATTGACCCCTCCCGTTCATGGGGGGAAATTGACATGGAACTCTGGGTGACGGTTGCTGCGGTCCCGGTAACCACTAACCAATCGGGCAATCGGTTAGGTAACACACAAGGGTGGGCCCCGGCGTCCAAAACCGGCCGCGGAACCGGCCATTGCTTTAATTTTAACAATAACCAGGGTTGTGCATTTCCTCGATGTAGATACGCGCATACATGTAGTAAATGTATGCGCTCTGGCCACGGAGCATCTCAATGCTCATCAGTGGGTTCAACTTCCACTGCACCGCGTAACGCATTTACTTATCATGCGCAGACACAACCCAGGACCCGTCAACCCAGAGTCCCAATGACCAATGCAGTAAAAGGGGGGAATTTTAGTACACCGCATACCAATTCTACGGGTTCTAACGCTGCCCATACTGCACAAGTCAACCCTCGTCCATGACTCGATTTGAGCAAACCCAAAACCCCGTTTGTTACCCCAACGCCAATTAACCAAACAGTGTTAGATAACTGGCTGACAAAATACCCAATTGCAGATGATTGTCGCATATTAAGTGATGACTTTAAATATGGTTTTTCGTTGGGTTATGAAGGTCCCCGTATGCCCCGTGATTCAAATTGTTTAGCTACGGCGTCAGAAAAACTCGCCAAGGAAATCAGTTTAGGCAGGATTGCAGGCCCCTATCAAAACCGCCCCTTTTCTAATCTACAATGTTCCCCCATAGGTTTAGTCCCCAAGAGTATGCCTAATACCTTTCGACTCATTCATCACCTGTCTTACCCTGCCGGTAACTCAATCAATGAATTTATTGACAGGGAACATTGTGTAGTTCACTATGCCTCGTTTGACGAGGCTGTGGATTTGGTAATTATGACCGTAGGGGAAACGGCTTGGTTAGCTAAAGCCGGCATTAAGTCTGCATTTCGTTTGTTGCCAGTTTCACCTGCTGATTATGAATTGCTTGGGTTTTTCCTTGACAACCATTTTTACTTTGACAAATGTATGCCAATGGGCTGTGCCATTTCTTGTTCGCTTTTCGAGAGGTTTAGTTCATTTTTGGAATTTCAAGTTAAGAAAATACGGTTGTTCACTTTTGGCGCTCCATAACAACCATCACATGAAGCTTACAATACTGCATCCATTAACCAAGTTTTATTGAGTTTTGCAAATGAGCCAAGTTTTCGAAACTTTTACCAAAATGACACATACATAACGGTACAGTTGACAGTTAACACTGTAAATGGAAATGGGTAATATTGTGAAAAGTGTGAATATCGGTTTTCCACTTGTGAAAATTGTGTGAAAAGTAGGCAAATTGGTTTCCCACTTGTGTAAAAAAAAGTGTGGAAATTGTGTAAACAAGTTTGAAAACGGTTTCCCACTAAAGAGGGAAAACGGCTTCCCACTTTCTCCCTTTTGACATGTTTGGAAAATGAATTGTCGAAAAATCTAAAAAGAATGGCAGCCATTTTGAAGTTATTTTAAAAAAACCTGTTACATTGATTTTTTACTTTTCCTTACTTTACACACTATTAACTACCAATCAATACACTGATATAAATAATGTTGTATTCTTACAAGCAGATATACAATGTTTATTGAGAACATTGTTCTCGTCTTTCTTCCTAGACATTAAAGAGTGACAAATTAAATATTTTCTTGAAATAAGACATTTGTGTAAACCTCTAAAATCCTTCAGGCAGGATATTCAGAGGATTGAGGATGAATGGCAAAAAGTGAAAATTGATTTTGGAGAATGCACTGGGTTGAGGCTATAGACCATGCCCAGTTTTCTTTATGTTTAGCCAAACCGGCCCTGCATGTAATGTCACCTGCTCCTGGATGTCTTTGGTTGTGGCTCAGCATACATACATGTAACAGTGATTGGTGGATGATTTTGGAGGATTGAAGCAATGATCAGCCCTCCACTGAACAAATCTAAGAAATAATTGATGATTTGAGAATTAAGGCTGACTCATTTTTTTACATGGTGGCAATTGCAGGATTGAGGATGGATTCTAGCCAAAAAGGCCAAGGGGTTCTGGTTATAATTGGTTCAAAAGGCTCAAAAGTAAACCCAACCAAGGTAATTTTGATAACAAATTGAGCCACCAAGCCTCTAGTTGTGTACAATAAAATAATTAACTAGTTGGCGCCGGAGGACGTATATATACACAAAGTTTCCCCCAAGATTCAAAATGGATGACGCATAATCATGTCACGAGCAAGACCGGAAATGTCTGTCAGCAGGGAGCAAGGCCGGATTGCGTGGGTGTGCTTCCCGGTACCATCGGCCTGAACCCGCCTCGGATCGAGTTTCGTTAAAAATAATCCTGCGCCTTGGCTCGGTGATGTTAAACTAATCCCGTCGCGAACTGGTTAAGCATATACCTTAATGTTTTAATCCACATTTAAAGAAAATTGTCTGGCACCATCCCATTCAACAGTTCACAATTTATAAAATATATTACAGGGAACACAACCAAAATGGCTTCCTCGTGAATAAGGCCAATGGCTCAACTACCATTTTTGTTCATGCTTTCATAACCCTTTCATTTAATAAAACCTCTTACAGAATGCACAGTACAACCAATTAACCAGTTCGCTAAATTCTCGAATTTCATGAAAGGCCTAAACCCGCCTGGGATTGGTTGCACTAAGATTATTTTGATATTGACCGGGCCCAGGCGCGTGATTTTTTTTTACAAAACTTCACCCGAGACCCGGTGTGGCGGTCTCACTTCTCCGGCGAGCTTCTCCGAAAGGGAAATAACCAGTGTGACCACTCATTATTTTCATTTCTTTCAAGATCAGCACCCAAAATCTTTCAAGATCTTTCAAGCCTATGTAAATCAGTATACAACCTAGTGTAAACTTAATAAAATACATGTACATGTACATGCACATTCACATTATGCATGTGCATGTACATGTACATGTACATGTACATGTACATACATGCTGCTACATAAAGCCGTACAGTAAACCGGCGCCATTTTATGCACGGACTTGCACATGTTGTACGGCAAAGCTGATAAGTTGGGTACTATACAATAGCCTCCCATTGCAAAATTAAAATAATACATTAAGATACAAATCCAATAACCGTTAAAAAGTCCAATTTATTGGAAAATGTATCAAAATTCTGCATGAAATTCAATATTTTTGCACTTTTGGGAAATCTTTCAAGATAACGCTTCAACACGCATGCGCAAAATTGCACAGTGGTGTACATTTTGCCGACTTTATTCAGTGTGCTGAGTTCTTTGGTGATGTATGTGTGAACGTAAGTGTATGGGCGTGTCTACGTTACAGGGTACCAGTAGAATCCAGGGCGCGGCGCGTGCGGCAAAATTGTACTGCTGCTATGCTGTACTAGACTAGTACTAGTCGGGCTTTTGCAAGCTTCGACACGGCGGCGTCGGCAGACATGACGGCCAGACTCGCTTCTGACAAGGAAAATAGCGATCGTATTATCTTCTATCTGTCTGATGACTGTTGCATTTATTTATAATAATAATAATAACGAATATTTGTAATGCGGCGGTATCCATAAACAAGATTTATACATAGTCCGCCTCATGTGAGTGCTCAGACTCAGAGATATAATTAAAGCTTCCCTCAGTTCGGTCAATCATTCCCTGATGAAAACAACTTGCTACAATCTTCAAATTAAATAATTTTCCAATTTTTGTTGATCCTGTTGCCCAATTTGGTTGTCTTTTCCCTATATAGTTATCTGAGTGATCAGTTAACGAAAATTGGTCCTGAAATCAGCCACACTTTGTCATAAATGCGATGAAAAATATGGTGATAGCGCCCTCTGTTTAGCCCGGCACCAGCGGATAGATGAGTATGTGATTGTAACGTGCTGACTTATCCGCTCAATCCGCCCGGAGAAGCTAGCACGCCGGAGAAGTGAGACCGCCACACCGGTTTAGGCCAACATCATGGGTAGAACACACCCGATATTTCCGGCATTACTCGCGCGCTGCGAGCCAGTCACCGACAAATATTGTTGGCCTTGGTCGTGATGTGTTTATCTGTGATGTATTTTGAATTCCCGAAAAAAACTTGGCAAGTATAAAGTTCATCCGACACAAACTGGTTAAAACCGGCCAACCACATTGTATTCCCTTACTAGAAATACACTCAATGACACAAAATGAAATCTATCCATTCTCTATACAAAACAAAAATGACAAATTCATACACATATAAATGATAAATTTGACGTATACACATTTAAAAAAATATACAAGTTTTGAATGGGGTCAGAATTGTACTAATCTGCGCATTATATGTATACATGCACTTTATGCATAAATGTCTCTCTCAAATCAAGTAAAATTCAGGGCCCATCAAAAAGATAAACAAAAACCCAGTAATTTTGCTCAGTCCATTTACGGACGTACATGTATCAGCTGAGAAACGGCCATCATGGGCCATGCAATGTAAGTCGATAAACAAATTCTTGAAAAAAAACACATTTATTAGTGTGGCGAAAATCGCCAGGATGCTTATTTAATAAGGGAATAAATGTGTGTTCGAGAGGTTTTAATCACTCTGTTTAATACCGCTTGGAGTCTGGGTGTTGATAATTACCCGAGCCGAAGGCGAGGGTAATTATCAGCACCCAGACTCCAAGCGGTATTAAACAGAGTGATTAATACCGACCTAACACACATTTATTCCCATTCATAAATACCTTTTTTGTAAAATTCAGCCAAAAAAGCCCCGAAAATCAGGGAAAATTGTCGTAAGTAAATTTCGGTGTTTCGCCATTCTGTGTGTGTCAAATGACATGTTTCCGCCTCTGTCGCTCTACACAATACATGCAATAAAGCGTATTTACTAGGAACCAGACTATTACTGCCATTGGCAACCTCGTTCCCAGGGTGTTGAGCTGTACGCGCCCAACACCACCCGTTCTTACTCAAAAATAAAGTGAGCCCTGGGGACGGGTACAATGCGACATCGCGTGACGTATTTTGTTGCCAGTTGGTTTTAAACACTTCCAGCCATGTCTTTATCGTCCGTTTAATACCGGCCACGTGACGGGCTCTCGACCAATAGGAATGCCTAAACTGTCCCAGGTATTTATGAATGAGAGTTAAATGAATTATTATTGCCTAGCTTAATAATATCCCAATTCATGAAACTTTGTTTATAACTGACTCTAGCCTAGCTGGAATATTGAAGTTTATCTACATGTAATAATATTTGTTGAATTTTATGCTTTGATCTTGTTTCAGTCATAATTACTCGGGGCTGAACTTTCAGCTGTACTAACGCTGACTCCACATAGTGTTTATGCCATAATTTACTGAATGAACGTATATTGCGCCAGCTTCGTTTTCGGCTTCGAATTTTGTGCGCGTCGACCACTTCGCAGTCACAGGTCGGGAACATGATTTATGAAAAAATGATTTATTCCTTTCGTGTTGCCTTTTTGGCAAATTTCTTTGCTTCACATTGTCGATACTTCAATATTACAACATTATCTCTCTAAAAACACTTCGAAACCTATCGCTACTGCGCAAAATGTAACGTTCATCGTGCAAAAATGTAGTCTTGGTCAAGACCAAGCTAGCCCGTTCATTTGTTCCGCGGCGCGCCGTCGATATATCTGGGCTTATTGAGGGCGCCCTTACTTATCGCCAGATTCGTGGATTTCATCCACTATATCTTGGCGCAAGTTCGGGCGCGTACTATAGTTAACCATTAGTCAGTCTCTGCTTTACCAATGCGCATGCTCAAATGCAGTTCGCTCGAACGGCTCTAGTCGAACTATTGTTGAAAAGATGGCAACCGCTTTGTTTACATTTGCGACATGAATGAAATGGGTATTGCCACTATTCTTCCACGCATATAAGTAGAATAAGCCATAACGTTAGTCATGTTGTTCCAAAAACAAGACAAAAATTACATTAGGCCCGCCAGATTTTCACTTGACGTTACTGCCTTTCCCTCCGTCCGACTACTGACTTCACCTTTTTCTACGTCACTGGTTCTCTCCATGTTTTTCTATGAAAAGAGGCTACTGTCAACCAGCGGCAACCGTGCTCCGGGGTCTGGTTCCAAATAGTCGACTAGATAGTCTAACCAATCTGCGTTCGAGCGACGTTAGTCGAACTATGGTTAACTATAGTTCGCGCCCGAACTTGCTCTTGATAGTGGATAAAATCCACGAATCTGGCGATAATTAAGGGCGCCCTCAATAAGCCCAGATAATACGGACGGCGCGCCGCGGAACCACTGACCTCAACACCTGGACGGATCATTGTCCATATTCTGCTGTGCTAACACTTGAAGTCGGCGCGAACTGGAAGTGCAACATGGCGTCACTGCTGTGAGCCAATGAAATGTCCAGTTGTAGAGGTCAGTGGATTTACCAACCAACTGAACTCTACACCTGGACATTTCATTGGCTCACAGCAGTGACGCCATGTTGCACTTCTCTGCATGCCGACTTCAAAATGAAACAATGGATGATCTGTCCATGTATAGAGGTCAGTGCGCGGAACAAATGAACGGGCTAGCTTGGTCTTGACCAAGACTAGCAAAAATGTCGCGAAACTGTATGTCGATGGTGGATATGAATATGCAATTTAGAAACGTGACTGCGTCTTCGGCTTCGGCATTGCCTCCGAATCCTGGCCGTCGACCAGTTTGCGGTCACGGTTTTAGAACGTCTAAACAATGATTTAGTCCTTTCGTGTTGCCTTTTGGGGAAATTTCTTTCTTTCAACATTGTCAATACTTAAATATTACCACATTATCTCTGTAAAAACACTCAGAAACATATCGCTATTGCGCAAATGTTAACGTTCATCGTGCAAAAATGTCGCGAAACTGTATATCGATCGTGGATATGAATATGCAATTTAGAAACGCGACTGCATTACGTCAGTTGAGGGCGCACTGTCAGATGGCCGGCCTGTTGGTTTTTTTAATCATGATTTTCACAATATAAAATCAGAAATCCCGAAGTGGTTCGTATTGTTTCCCGTACGATTCCTGTTAAAAATCATGAGACGCAGGCAGCATGCAGGCGAAGATGGACTGCCTATTGAGTATTATTAGTTCGGAAGTCGGGAAGTATTTTTACAAGGATTGTTTTTATTCAGAGTCAATGGTATTCTACGGAGCCCCTAATAGACCACAGGGCATGGCCGATTATCTTGCACCTTCTTGACGCATATCGTGAATCTATATAAATTTTACTTTAAACTACTTAGGAAGTTGTTGGGAAACTCACAAATAAAATCCCCAAACGGTCTGCGAACCAGTACTCGATAAAATCTCCATTTAAAATTCATGTTTTCCCAGTTTCGATGATAACAAAATGCCGAGTGAACAATTACGTCATTATTTTCCAACGACCAATCAACGAGGCCCTTCTGTCGTGGTGCGGCACGTTTGTGCGAATAGTGGGGAAATGGACCAATAGCGGGCGTTGTAAAATAGAGCGAGCGTAGGCGCTGTTGGCACGAGCTGCTCAGATAATAGCGATTTGAAAACGAAAAAGTGTATTATGCACGGTTCAGATGCAGATTCGAGGGTTTTGTTGTTCTCTGAAAAGAGTTTTAAAAAATTGTACGCTTGTGCCGGTAGGTGGAAGAATGTACCCAAGCAGAAATCGCCGAAAAAGCGGAGATAATCATATCGGCATTCCAATCGTACATGCACTAGTTGATGTACCGCCGGAATCATTGTCAACAGTACGTGATGTAGTTGAGTAAATGCCGTTAAAAAAATAGAACAGAGGTGGATTGTGGACAAAAAGACCCGAACAACTGTCCTTGACAAACTTTCACAATGCCAGACGCTAACTGCAGGAAAGCTTCTGGAAGCAACGAGGAAAAAAAAGACCAGTGGCTGCTCTCACGGATCGAGGGGAAGGATCTTGTCACCACAGAAACATTTTATCACACAGTCTGCTTTCCATCCGACTCTCCCTAATACAAACTCAGCTGGAAATGGGCAAAATGTTTGTTATAACAGAATTGCGTATTAAATGTAAATCGGTACGAGTTGTTGTTCACCCACTCACATGTACATTGTTAAAGACATGGACAAATTTCACTTTTACCGTCACGAATAAACATGTATCAAAGACTAAAGCTAAAAAAACTCTGGTCGTGTATATATTTGTTCATACATTTAGATTTTTAAGCCCCCCCCCCCCCCCCCCACCAAAAAAAATTAAAAATAAATAAAAAAATAAAAAAATTAAACAATTATAATAAAAAAATCAAACAATAACAATAAAAAAATTACACTCTATTAAAAAGTTCAAAATATGACAATGATCAAAATGAAAATTTGTATTAAGACATTAAAACACACCCTAATTCCTTTTTAATCAAATTCTGTCTATATGTAGAGTCCCTTTTTAGCAAGGAACTGCAATCAGCAATCTGTTCCCATTGAAAATGTACACAGCTTTCCAATCCTGGTCAATAGAGGGCGCCCGTTATACACAGGTGATTAAAATGCAAATATTTAATTAACTGGTGAACTTGCGATTGGGGATTTTGGTTTTTCGTGATCCACATGATCCCAGCTAACAGACTGCATTGATTCCACTTAGATTCAAGAGGTGCGCCAAGGAAATTAATTTCTGAGCACATTTTGCAGCCATGCCCTGTGGTCTATAAAGGGACATATGGCGAATAAAAATCACCGTTACAAAAAAAAAAAAATATTTTAAGTTTTTTTTTTATTTCGTGCACTCAAAATAACTTATTTCGTGAGCTCGGATTGTTTTCGTGGCTACGAAATGACTTCATGCGCTCCAACAAAAATCTGTTCATGAGCTCGAAATAATTACCTTTGATCGTGCAAAAATTTCGCGAAATTGTATGGCGATCGTGGATATGAATATATGCAATTTAGAAACGTGACTGCGTTTCGGATTCGGCTTTGCCTCTGAATTCCTGCGCGTCGACCATTTTTTAGTCACAGTTTTGGAACGTAAAAACAATGATTTATTCCTTTCGTGTTGCCTTCTGGGCAAATTTCTTCCATTTACATTGTCAATACTTAAATATTACAACATTATCTCTCTAGAAACACTCCAAAACATATCGCTATTGCCTCAATTTTAACTTTGACCGTTCAAAAATGTCGCGAAATTGTATGGGATTGTGGATATAAATATTCAATTTAGAAACGTGACTGCATTACGCAGATTGTTTTTATTTAGAGTCAATGGTATCATACGGAGCCCATAAAGGGACATATGACGAATTTTGTGCCCAAGAAATCATTTCGTGCCCACGAAATCATTTCGTGCACTCGAAATAACTTCGTGCCGAATAAATGATTTTGTGCGCTCGAAAAAAATATTTTCATGAGCTCGAAATTTTCTCCGTTTGTTTGTCATACAATCCATTATGTTTTTAGGAGGTCAACAAGGTGTATCTATAAGTTGCAATTCCACCCTTCGCGCGGCACCCGCTAGTCCCATCAATGTACAATCGACCTATCCAGTTTGTAGAGATCTCTGCTGCGGCCATTTCTAATTCAACAGTACACTGCAAACAGAGTTGGCCAAAGCTTCCCTAAATAATTATAAAACTTGTCCGCTTCATGCAATTCGATACACGACGTGTACTCTGTACTTTATTTCTCACAAACTGAAATAACATCAAACTCTCTAGAAACTACGCGCACATAAAGTACACGCGCTAAAAAAAAGTACACAAACTCTACTAGTAATACATGTACAATGTACCAGTCTGTCAGCTCATTATGCAGCGTACTTGTGCGCTTGCGTATTTTCAATATGAACTGTGTTGAATATGCAATAGAGGTCACATTTGGTTATGTCACGTGAGACGAAACGAAATCACCAAGACGTTGTTTTGAGCCGATGTGTGTGGTGGTTATCCGGAAGTTTTCTAACAGCGCCCTCTATTGTTTGATAGTCGTTAGGCGCACAGGGATCACACAATATTAATGAGTGATTGCGATAGTTGCGTGATAATGAACAACAACGTCTGCACCAAGACTAGGCAAGACCTCAAGGCATACTTTAGAAAGCCCCCAACCGTGCCTAGATCTGCGCTATTGGGCTTTGTCGGAGAAAACCACATGGACATTTCTGTGTGTGTAAAATCCGACGCTAGTAATAAAGACTAAAAGAAAGTAGTTTATGTTTATGAATTTTTTGTATACTCCCCTCCACACAAACCACCCCTAAACTGGTGGCCCAGCTCTGGGTCCAGGTATCAATGTAGCCCCCAGCCTCTATGCCAAATAGACCCACGTATTGGTCTTTTTTGTGAACGGAATCCCCCGAGTTCCGGGTCGCCAATTCTTGATTTCCACAAGTATTTCTACAATCAGTCCAATGTATAGGCCCCAGGGACCTCTTATTCAAAATTACCGGAGGGATCACACAATATTAATGAGCTCGCGCGCAGTGATTTTCAGAGATTTAGTGACATGCACCCGGATAAGTGAAACACTTGAAGAAAAGTCCATTTTTGCAGTGCACGTTTCACACGTTGGTTTGCGCGCGGCAATGATTCGCGTTGTGTGCGAAGTGAAAAACGAACGGTTTATCTAAAACCAAATCAATACTTTCCCAGATTCTAAAACTGTTGTTATTTTGAAGATATACAATAAGAAATATTATTTCTAACCCTGCCTAAAAAGAATTGAAAGATATTGTCATTTTCTATTTTTAACAATTATTTTAAAAACACCTTAAAATTAAAGTTCCGAGAACTTGTGTGTTCTGCGCGCGTGGCAGACTTAGTCTTGGTGCAAGACGTCCCTGTTTTGTATTTCCACAAATTTCCGCTAATAGAGGGCGCTATCACTCCACCAACCGCTATCACCCACGAACCGCTACCACAGGTGCAAGACGTCCCTGTTTTGTATTTCCACAAATTTCCGCTAATAGAGGGCGCTATCACTCCACCAACCGCTATCACCCACAAACCGCTATCACAGGAACGTCTTGTGATAGCGGTTCGCGCTTTTTCTTTCCGTACCACTAACGCGTCAATTTGCCCGTTTCATTTGAATGGGGCGACTTGAATGGAGACTTAATAACTTTTACTATAAGACCCTATCTAGATGAGATTATTAACCAATAATTTGGGTTAATAGAAAAAGGTATAAAAGTCGTGTATACGAAAAACTAGGGACTGTATACAATTAAGTAGGGACTGTATCCATTAATTTTGGTGAATTATGGCTGTCAACGTCGTTGGTCTTCATACGTTCCGCCCGTATCCAAATCGATTCGTATTGAAGCGCGCGCTTTGGTCTCCATTCAAGTCGCCCCATTCGAATGAAACGGGCAAATTGACGCGTTAGTGGTACGGAAAAAAAAATCGCGAGCGGTTCGTGGGTGATAGCGGTTGGTGGAGTGATAGCGCCCTCTATTAGCGGAAATTTGTGGAAATACAAAACAGGGACGTCTTGCACCAAGACTAGTGGCAGACTCCGCGTGCACGCGTTGTGCTCAGCCTAGTAATAAGTAGCCTCATTGGTCCTATATGTATGTTGGCCCTGAAGGGACTAAGCAGATCGTGAATATTGACGTCAATATTCACGACAAATTTCACGATTTTCCTCAAAGTCGCGAATATTGACGTCAAATTTGACGTCAATATTCACGACTTTCCACAAAAGTCGCGAATATTGACGTCAAATTTGACGTCGATATTCGCGTCAAATTTCACGACTTTCCCCGAAAGTCGCGAATATTGACGTCAATATTCGCGACAAAATTCACGACTTTCCTCAAAGTCGCGAATATTGACGTCAATATTGACGTCAATATTCACGACTTTCCCAAAAAGTCGCGAATATTGACGTCAAATTTGACGTCAATATTCACGACTTTCCCAAAAAGTCGCGAATATTGACGTCAAATTTGACGTCAATATTCGCGACTTGCCCTCAAAGTCGCAAATATTTTGACGCAATTTTTTTTCCACAAGCTAGGTTTTGGCTAGTCTCGCTCCAAGACTGAGTTTTTCATTTGTCCGGGGCGCGCCGTCCGTCTATGCAGTTGTTCATCGATCATCCATACTCAGAAAACGGGCTTATTGAGGGCGCCCCGATTGTCACGAGAGATCAGTGGATTTGTTTCAAGTTCAGAAACAAATCTCGTGAACTGAACTTAAAGGTAGGATACACCATTTGCAGATATCAAAAATATTTTTTGCCATCCCTGGCAAATACGCAAAAGCAGCGGGGCCCGTTCCCTGGCACATACGCAAAAGCAGCGGGGCCCATCCATCCATAAATGGGCGGCTCTAGACCGCTCGCGTCATGATTATTTAGTAGTTTTACCAATGACGCTAATACTTTGTTATTGCTCATTCAACTAGTTACACATAGCCCAGAGGTACATTAAAGCACTTTGAAAAACGGCATCTGTCGACCTCTCACGGCAGCTTAGTGGATAATGGGTTAGGTTATAGATCGTTCGACTGGGGTTCGAATTCGCTCTCTGCCTATTTTTCATTGACTATTTTGGTATCCAAGTTTGTTGTTGGAGTTTAATTTAAGGGAAAATAAGGATCTGAGAACCTAAGTGTCGTCCACTCAGTGTGGTGTAGATACGCCCATTTAAGATAATTACCCCTAACCCTCCTAGGAAAAAAATTACGCGGCCCGTCCCCTGGCACACACGCAAAAGCAGCGGGGCCCGTCCCCTGGCACATACGCAAAAGCAGCGGGGCCCGTCCCTGGCACATGTGGCGCGTGTGACGTTGCGTGTATAATTGCTGACTCATTGGTCAAGTTTATGTTACGTCACACGCGCATACAAATGCGACAAAATTCTACTCGGAATTTTCAAGAGCGATTAGTACGTCTTGCAATCAAGACTATTTTGTGTCGCTGTGCGGCAACCACTGACCTCTACACCTGGACGGATCATTGCACATTCACACTTGAAGTCGGCGCGAACTGGAAGTGCAACATGGCGGACCCACGACATCACTCTGTGAGCCAATGAAAAGTCCAGGTGTAAGGTTCAGTGGGTACGGTACGTATGACGTAATGTTTATAAATAAAAAATGTATAGAGTAAATCCACTGACCTCTACACCTGGACATTTCATTGGCTCACAGAAGTGACGTCTTGGGTCCGCCATGTTGCACTTCCAGTTCGCGCCGACTTCAAGCGTTAGCACAGCAGAATATGGACAATGGTCCGTCCAGGTGTAGAGGTCAGTGGCGGCAACAGAAACAAAGTTCCCATGGTGCATCGTACCCCGACTTGTTTATGTTTAAAATAGCACGAGTCTATCGAAGCATTCGTCTATAGGGCTGGGACTTTTTTATAAACAAAAGCTTCGTCTCCGTTGTTGCTTCGTTCAAGTAGTTTGTCACTGATAACAGAGCCAGAACGGATTCGGGTTTGAAAAACGGCCTAGACTGGTGCGTCGTGGCGTTTGTATTTTTGCACGTAAACGAGTCAGGGTATGATGCACCAAGACAAACTGTTCACGTTGCCATCTATACTTGTAGACAAGTCGTTAATGTTTGTCGCGGCCGGTGATAGTCGAGTTGCGGTGCTTATATCAAGTCGCGGTGCATAATACGCTAAAGCGCGCCCTCGCGCGAGGCTGCTGGCTCCCCACTATACTGCTGTACGTATTCATATATTCGAGCACGAACGCGATATACATTACGGTTGTCATAGAGACGATCATTGAGACAATTAAGTCCATTTTATCCGAGGGTATAGTAATAATTTCAGTTACTGTAAATTTACTGAATGCTTGTAGTTAACTGTTTTATTGGTTTACTGAATTAATAAATAATGTAAACTTATCTTAAAATGCATTATTATATATCTGTTTAAAATGTGTGTGTTGCCTCATAAAAATGAACAATGCCTACTGTGAATGGTTATTGATCCGCTCCAGTTCTTCAACCCGATGAGTTTGAATATTCATAGATTTAACCAAATGGACCAATCAGATGGGTCCGTACGAAATCGGCTGAATTGCCCAAAGGCCGTGCACAAACCGCTGTCGGGTTGTACAAGTCGTTAAATGAGACCGAAGCCGTGCAGCACAGAGAGCAATAGTCTCGCGTCGCCCGTGTCGCGAGGATTCGCGGGGTGAGTTTGAACGCTATCACCGCGACAAACATTTAACGACTTGTCCACAAGTCTAGTTGCCATCGGGCTCCAAAATTCCCTTTTAGTTCTTGAAAATGTCAGGTCCTATGCTAATGAAAATTGAAAGACAGCCTTAATAGCACTTCCTACCAAACAGGTAATTCCAGCTGCAAAACACAAAATGACACGAATGAAGAAGTAAAAATATAATAATATAGCGGTACGCCATTTAAGGAAGTCCGCTTAAATTATTAGATTTAAGGACGCCAAGGCTACGCAAGACAAACAGAAATAATGAATGCAAACTGGAGTCAAATTGTACTTGTTTCAGAACTTGTTTCACAAAAGACTTAACTACACAACAATTATATTTTTGACACCAATCTTAATTAAGGCTCACAAAGCTAGTTTCAAGTCAAATTATAAATTCTGCACAATAAATTGCACAGGCCCATACGCAGGATTTGTTATGGGCTGTTGCGATTTTTTTGGTTGACAATATCGCCTAAACCAAGTGCATTTTCTTGTGCCAGTACCGTTATCTCTACAAAATATCATTATTTACCCCGACAAATGTGGACCTTTTGGTAATTTGGAGGAATGCCCCCCCCCCCCCCCCCCCCCCCTTCCTTCCTACGGGCCTGTATAATGCAGTCACCATAAGTTATATAAAGTCCAGGTCTAGTTCTATACAATAAAGACACACATTCAACTTGAATGCGAACTATAAGTCATATACATTTGGTTACACAATGCAAACCAACACTACAACATATACCTGGAGACAGCACTAGATGCTAATCCTGCTAAAGCAGGCAAATCTCACTTCATAAACACTACAAGGTCCGAGACTTATCAGACATCTATACATTTCCAAAACACATCTAAGTAATTTTCAACAATCTTGAAAAAGTTCTTGCAATATTCAGGGGTACTACACGGGACCCCCTCTTTGGCAACGCCACCCAAAATATCCAGAGCCACCGTGACCTTGGATGTAAATTCCTACAGGACGAAATTTCCTGGCTATAATATACTTCAAAATCATCCAACCAATCCGATAGGGTAAGATCTTCTACATTTCTAGATCGGCCATAAAATATGGGAATTGTCACCATTGGAACTTGTTCACATATTATGTTTTGTAAAACACTGTCCAAAGCTTTCCTAGACTGAACAATTATATCAACAATTGCTTCTGGGGATGCCATAATTATTTAGCAACAAATGGCCACAATCACAATACAGGCAGAATGGAATAACACTTGATTAAACACAATACACATATATAATGTCTGCAACAGCTAGAGCTGCTGTGAATCTCTCACAACAAACTGGAGAGAATGAACACAATAACAACGTGCAGTTTTGTATTAAGGGAACCAAAAGGACCACAAAGAAAAATGGCCCAGTCTACACAATTTCTCCTTCTCTATTTGGAGACAAAAGGGTCGATACACATTTGTCGCAATATCAGTGACTGGTGCAGCGGACATGTCAATCATTGAAAAATATTGTCTCACAAGAAACGAATAGAGACTCACAAATACACATCCCGGCCTTTTGAACAATGAGTGTAAGCACTAATGTGGATCATACACAAAGATATTAACCCAGTTGGCATACGGTGCTGTTTTACACAAAAAAGGGATTCTACATAAAGCACATGTTCCCATACAATACAATAACAGCTGAAAAAGAGACGAATCCACACATCTAACATCCTGAGCCACGCAGCGCTTTTACGCGCTTTCTACTAATAGCGCTCCAACCCCTAGCTGCGGACATTCGCAGCAATCATTAAACAAGTTGGCCAATACATGATATGAACGTCCACCACTGGTAAAATGACAATTTCTACCACTATACTTATTTTTTTGGCGTTAACGTAGCTTTTCAGTCTTTTAAGTTTCTTATTCTGTATAATATATAATAACAAAGCTTTATTTCACGTTACGTACGTTAATTTTTACAATTTTTCCGATTAATTAAATTCTGTATGTGGGAGGATAAACATTTGTGAGAACACCTCAGATGTCCAAGCGAATGGACCAATAAAAAATGCGCGTAGGTTCGCATGCCTTTGGCTGTTTTTCGAACCCTAGCTTTGTCCTCGTTTCAGGCTTCATTCATACAGTTTAGCAATATACTGTAGCCGGAGACGGATCCAACGCCAGGGTTTAGGAAATGGCCTTGGTCTGTTTGTAAACAAACATGGGCGCATGATTTGTTGCGCTAATAACCACGGATCTTGCCGAATGTCCGCAGGGCTTTGAGCGCTATTAGTAGAAAGCGCGTAAAAGCGTGGCTCAGAATGCACATCTAACGATATCAACAAGTTCTGCCCATTTTCTTTCACAACAAAACTCCCACGAGTACAACTTGATACATTGTAATGCAAAGCAGAGCATAGCACTCGAAGTAGTCTACAAAAACTATATTCCACTAGTAATCGCTAATGTGGTACATAATGCCGAGACTATAAGATCTCAACGATCAGACAAAATTTCAAAATTCAGTGGCAGTCGAGTCTCACCTTCTTCAAAACTCAAGGGTCACTATTACAAAGTGTTATGCCTGTTAAAGGTAGGATACACCATTTGCAGATATCGCAAATATTTACTACCGAATTATTATGAAATATCTTACTCATCTGAAAGTAAACAATGATTCTAGGCATCCAGCAAAATGATTGCTCTAAATATCCTGTAAGAGAAATTCGCGATCGCCAGACGGCGATCGCGAAAAAACAGAAATAACATAAGAATAACCATGAATAACTGCTCGACGCCGGTTGAAAACAAACGCTGTTTTTCGTGCTTTTCTCGGCATCAATGACTGTAAAACTTTGGACAGCTCAGTAAAACGGTATTTACTATAAAATACAACCCCCCCCCCAAAAAACAAAATCCTACCTTTAATAAACAGGCACACAAGAAATTACAAAAACTGCTTGATGCAGCAAGTAATGACACAAATCGTGCACCTTCACTCAGTACACCCAACAAGAAGACATGTGGTCAAATAATGTGCAAATATATGTGGTCATTCTAATTTGGGAAAATACCACAATTAATAGATCACGCACAATAAAACTATATACAAGAGTCAAGAGAGAGACATTGTTGACTTGAATGACGCCAAGCTCCGAGATCTGTCTACAAATACACCCGGATTTGACCGATTCTTTGCCTTCCTTGCAAAGAACAGGCGTTCGGGGAACTTTAGAACTTACAACTTAAGAAAACGTATCTTACATTACCATGGCATCCTGTCTACGACAACACTTTGTAGCGGTACGCCATTTAAGGAAGTCCGCTTAAATTATTAGATCACAAAAGACTGGACTTCACAGCAGTTTTATTTCTGACACCATCTCAATTAAGGCTCGCAAAGCTAGTTTTAAGTCAAATTGTAAATTTTGCACAATGAATTGAAATCACCATAAGTTCTACAAAGTCCACGTCTAGTTCTATGCAATAAAGACGCACTTCTTAAAGTTAAAGTTAGTTCCCCGAAGTTTCCAGAACGCCAGGTCGGTGCACGTCTGTGTGGACTTGGACTCCCAGATTACACCTAATGTACCGTGTTTGAGGCAAAGATCAAAACGTGCATGTGCCAATTGTGTGCCTCCTAAATGACGCATTGATGATGAAAGCACTTTACTAGTAAGAGTGAAATGTGCATAAGCTTTTGAAGCTACAACTATATCAATTTTTTTCACCGAATTTCTTATACTTTTTCTTAGAATGTTGACGCATCTGCAGTAATTGTGTAGCAATTAAGAAAATGGCGTCATAATGTCAACCATCGTTTAAAAGTCGAACCTGTTCTCAAAATTATTCCGAGAGTTTCAGCCCATGCGTGACATAACGCGCTGGAGGAAAGCCGATTTCATGGGTATCTTGGAGAATCTACACATGATGATACAGCGGATGACTGTCTTGAAGTCTGGGTGCCGGGCCGTGTAAATCACGGGGTTTATGCAACTGCTGCCTACTAAAATCGCCCCGACAAACGGGACAACTTTGTGGGACTTGCCCCCGAGTAAAGCCACTAATACCGGATAGATACCGCAACTTATCACGAAGAAGAAGACGACGAGAAACAAACTCAGATTGATGTCGATGTTTTGACGAAATTGTCGCCTAGCTCGAGCTAGCTGTCTGTCGGCGCTGGAGCGTGTTGGGAGAGGGAAGGAGGGCAACAATCTGCGTACACCTGCCCAGGCTAAGTTTGAAGCAGGCACTGGCGGCTGGCTGCATCCAGGAACATCTTCACGGACTGGTTGGCGTGTTGGAAGAGGGAAGGAGGGCAACAATCTGCGTACACCTGCCCAGCCTAAGTTTGAAGCAGGCACCGGCGGCTGGCTGCATCCTGGAACATCTTCACGGACTGGTTGGTGTGACTCTGTGGACCGGGAAGTGAGGCTCATGACTCCCCCAACGACGGCTGGGGGCGGCTCGGGAATGGCGTTGATTCTACCGACGTGTTGCCTCACCGTGTATAAGATAACCGCATAACTAGCGAAGGTAACAGCGAGAGCAATCAGACAGTATAGGAACACTAAGTATCTAAGGAATACACCGGTGTTTTCTATTGTCGGTTTGACGGTACATGTGCTTGTACTTTCATCGTATCCAAACAAGCGAAATTCATACCTAACAGCAAATGCGAGTCCTGTCGCGAAGGGTACGATCCAAGTTGTAGCGGCCAGAGCGGCCAGCCAGCGGCGGTTAAACAGCCATACCTGACGGCTGCGGTTTTTCCTCCGAGTGATGAAGGCTCGGTAAACGGCGAAGATTGTGATGTTGTTTAGGCTAATCCACGGGCACCCGAAGATCAGAAATCCCTGAGCTTTACAGAGACTCTCTGGAACTAGCAGGTCTTCCTTGCTGTCGCTTAGCACCGCCAGGATCAGGATGGGAATACCCAGGCACGTGAGGAGGTCCGCTACGGCCAAGTTGACCACAAAGACGTTAGTGGTCGTACGGGGCTTACGGGACAGGACCACGGCCAGCAAGACGGAGCTGTTGCCCACCACTCCCACCAAAAAGACAACACTACACAGCGCTGCCAACAACTGCTTTTCAGCAAAGCTGTCGTACACCGACGGCACGACTGCTTTGGTCGGAGCGATGTCTTCCATCATGGGTCTTTCAGTTTAGTTTCTTGGATTTGTTTGGTTACTTGCACGTATAGTCGTCTGCTTCTAAATGTTTGTTTCAACATTGTTACACTCCGTCTTATCTAGGGGAGCGGAAGGGTTGGCGCCACCAACGTTGGAAGTTCTATCATACTCCTCTGTTGGCCTTGTCCACTATTAAGAAAGGGGTATGCAAATTACCGACTCAAGAAATACCCTTTTAAAATTAAACTCTGAACTCTTTCTTGTTTCTGAAAACGCTTGTTACATACCAAGTTCGTTATTCAACAAGTCTCCAAAGAACCATTCTAAAAAATAATCGGATTTTGTTCCGTTTTATCATGCAGTAAATCAGCAGTGAATCCTGCGGCAAGGCCGCGCTATGTAGTAGGACACCCTTATAAATAACGCACAAAAATGATCCATTTGGTGAAAATTTCCTTTCAACATTTCGTTTTCCCCTATACATTAATTTTCAAGGTATATTCTTTACTCCGTAGTCTTTTAGAGGAAACCCGTCAGTACAACATGACGAGTCGGCGGGATTTTGCACCCCCCTTTCTTGAATGCAAACAGCCTGCAGGGCTTCGCTCGGTCCCACGGCTCATAGTGGGCGCTGAATGAAACTGCGCTTTGAGCTCTGATTGGATAGAATTTCTGAAGGTTACCAGTAGATCCGCAGATCAGCTACACTGCGTGCAATTCATGGTTTCCTTCACACTGACTGTGAAGTGCCGTGACCTCGTGGTCTGGAGCATTGAATATGTATAGGTAAAGCTGCATGTTGTGGGTTCGATTCCCGCCTGGGACCATGGTACATGTGCCATCGAACAAGACACTTTGTCACTAATTGCTTCTCTCCATCCAGGGGGTAAAATGAGTGGTGAGATGATCACCTGAGGGTTGATTTACCTGCTTTATGCATCGAAATGGCAGCATCGAGCTGAGTGTATAATTCCCGGGGAGATGGGATGATATTTTAAATGTTTCGTGGGCCCAATTGCTTCCCAGCACCTAGTATATGGGCGGTTAGCACTAGCCAAACAGGAAGCATAAAGCGAAGGTAACAGCGAGAGCAATCAGACAGTATAGGAGCATTACAATTCTAAAGGATACACCGGTGTTTTCTATTGTCGGTACAGGGTGTACATGTGCTTGTGTTTTCATCGTATCCAACCCCGCGCCCCAGTCCCAACCGATGAAATTACGACACAGGTGCTTCAATCAGTCTAACATGTCCTTCGTCTGGTGTTATAAAAACGGACAGGCGACGTCGTGGTTCAACTTTCAAAACGTCGTTGTTCAACTTTCAAAACGTCGTGGTTCAACTTTCAAAACGTCGCGTACCCTTAAAACTATGGTGACCCTGAAGAGACATCACACATCGCAGATTTCTGCGCAGATTTCCACGTTGTCGCAGATTGTATCGTACATTTCTGCGCTTCTATCTACGATATCGCATATTTTATCTCAGATTTCTGCGATTAGCACTTTGTATTGCAAAATTTCGAATGTTAAATAATGATCTGGTTACTTATTGAATATTGAACATCGAACGAGAAACGAGCAACCAGCTCCATACAGTAACGTTCAGTTGACCTTTCCTATCTGCCACCAAACAACATTTCTTCAGTCAAATTTGGGCTCCGTATAAGGAAATATTTAACTAAAATTGTGTTTCACCGTCATTTCAACGTTGCCTCATAATGTGCCAAACCTAAAACGTTGAATGGCGGTGAATTGTGTGCCACACAGTACAGCCCAAAATTAAATATGCTCACAAATAATAGACTAAAGTGTAAATAAAATTAAAGCTTGTAATAAGAGAAGGACAATTATAAAAAAAAGTAATTAAAAATAAGCTTTCATTAAAACGTTATATCACTTCGAAGTTTTGAATCTTCCATAAGTTCTCCCCACAACCTCCGATGAGATACTGCCAACAATCAACCACTTATTTTATAGAAAAGGTCTTCAGAAACACGTTTATATATTTAGTTTAGGTCTTTAATGTTATGTTTACTTTGAGTTTTAATGGTGCAATCATTTAAAACAAAAACCCTTAAAAATGCGATACAACTCAAGTTGCCTACATTTGCCGTGCTGGACCAATAATTAATATTATTTTGCTTTTAAAAAACCGCTGGGTAATCAAGCTGTGAGCCCTAGTAGTTTTTACCTAAATTCTGCATTTGTTCCCCAAAAGGTTGTATTTCCCAAAAAAATCTTTCAAAAAGTGGTTCACATCGCATATCCGAAGTCAAAATGGCAGCGCCCTTGCTATAATCGTGAGAAGGAAAAAAAAGAACTCGAAAAATCTGATTAGGCCTATGGTACGATTGATTTCTTCCATTGCATTAACATGTAAGATTGAAAATTTACCCCTCTGTTGAAATTTTGGTTGAATATTTTTCCATAAAAATTATAGTATTCTGCATTATAGTATGCTGCATATAGTATTCTGCATATAGTATTCCTTTTATGTGGTGATAGATATGAACTGCTGAACATTTGAACTTACTGTACTATAAGCTGGTTACTCGTTCCTCGCTCGGTGTTCAATATTCAATAAGTAATATAACCAGAATATTAGTCGACATTCGAATGTTGAACACAATATGTGCAGACAATTTTGCAACAATGGCAATATCGGCAACACATTGGCTGAACATTGGCAATTGGCAAGTAGTATAGTATTACTGGGCAATAACAGTCATATAGTAGTCAATTGAACAAAGTGAGAACCAGATTAAATGGAAGTAACTTTAGTAAAGGTAAAATGTACAAATGCCACAATCACCTCTACAGACTGAATCTTGTCGAGAATCAGCTTTATATTCAGCTTTTCTACGCCATAATAATGTCACACTTCTATAAATAATGTAATATTTGAGTACACTAGATCTAGTGCGGTTATTCACCTATGTTTGAAACAATCTAAATTGTATTGGAAATTTGTTTTAATATTTACATATTATGGTCAAGAAAGTGCATTTTTAGACTAAAAAACACAATTTAATATGACTTTTGTAATAACCGATTTCCTTAGTTCTGATTAGTCAGTTGCTGCGTATTGATGTTGGGCGAATATTGGGCTCATGATGGCAATATTATACACATGGACTGGCAATGAGTTCACTAGAGCACGTCTATTCCGGCCCCCGAGGGACCGTGAGTGACCAGAAGGGGAACCTATTTCCCGAAGCCGAAGGCCGATGGAAAGAGGTCCCCCTTTTGGTCACCCACTGGCCCGAGGGGGATAGACGTGCTCTAGTGACGGGATCATACCAGTCCATGTGTTTTATAACACACCTCGGTTGCAAAAGCTCCAGACGCCGCCATTTTTCATAATAAGATGAGCCTGGCAAACCTCTTGAGGGCGCTGTAACCAGTCAAAATATTTAAGTCTATTGCCTGCTTTGGGAACTATTTCCCGCAAATTCACGGTGGCGCAAATCTCATGCACTAGCCTATAGTTAACCCCACGAGACCGTGTTTCAGCCAACCAGAATACAAAACTAGCAAGAGGTGTGCTATAACGGTTAATCTTATGCGGTTTACGCCGATATTAACCCAATATTAGCCCAACATTGACAAAATTGGCCCAATGTTTGCCAATGTACGATAACCTAAAACCAATATTAGGCCAACGTTTTGTGCTAGCGGGGTTTAATTTATAATGTTGGGCAATCAAAACAGCATTGTTGGGTCAACATTGGCTGTCATAATACATGTAGTGACATTTCATCAATGTCATTTTTCTCAATGACATCGTAGGGTTCATCAACCGCAATGAGCCAACATTGCACAATCTAAGTCCAACATTTGTTTCCAATGTTGGGCCACCAAAATAGCATTAAGATCAACAGTTCACCATGGCAATAGTTGAGGAAATGGAAGGGCTGAAAAGGGTCGTACCCGCAAGTGCACACACAGGCCTGCAATGGGTAAGAAATACTCTGCTGTTTGATGTTATATGCAGCTAATTTGGGTCAGTTACATCTGAGGTGAAGCAATGTTGCTGAACACAGTAGGCCTACATCTACGGACCCATGTAATTTAGGAATTCATAACTGACCGTATTAGTTATAATATTTCAGTAAAAACTAGTTTGGCATTGAGATTACAGGAAAACAGTAAAAACGTAAATTACAGAAGGGTTTCGTTAGTACGTGTTAATTGGACATGCATTAACTAAAGCGCTGGACCATTGTTTGGCTGAATAACTACTTTGGCGGTATGTTATACCAATCGGCGAAAATAACGCGGGAACAATATTGATTCCCAAATTTTGATGTCCAGCATTAAAAAACGAAACACTAATGTACAATGGTGACCCAACGTTTATTAGAGAACAGGGTTAGCCCTTGCTTATAGGTGGGATACACCATTGGTAATTGATGAATTATCATGAATGGGTAGATTTGGGGGGTTGTATCTTATAGTAAATATCGTTTAACCGCCCTGTCCGAAGTTTTACGATCATGGATTCCCAGAAAAGCACGAAATATGGCGTTCGTTTTTAACCGGCGTCGAGCAGTTATACTTATGTTATCTTTGTTTTTTCGCGATCGCCGTCTGGCGATCGCGAATTTGTCTTTATAAAATTTTATTTTTCGGAATAATTACAGGATATCTAGCGCAATCATTTTGCTGGATGCCTAGAATCATTAGTTACTTTCAAATGAGTAAGATATTTCTAACTAATTCGGTAGTAAATATTTTCGATATCTGCAAATGGTGTATCCTACCTTTAATGTTGAGCCAACTGTAATATTTGGCCAACGTGCTGACTTCAACATTGGATCAACAAGATGCCGATGAACAAAATTATACATGCCCAAACATTGACAACTAACGTTAGCCCAACACTAATATTTTGGCGACCCATAATTGGATGAGAGGTTATACTTAGACGGCACAATATGAATAACGTTTATCAATATCAGGTTTAACAGGGGATCAACAGTGGTTCCATATTGAGCCACCTGTATTTTGACCAATATTGGCCCAACGTTTACATTGGGCCAACAAGATGTCAATCGGCAAAATTAATAAGCAGCCAATGCGTATTATACGGCTCAATATACCGGTTCAATATATTACTTTGGTAATTTAATCGTCACTGTTGGGCTAACGTTGATTCGTAACATACATCAAACGTTGGCTAAGCAATTTGCTTCCTACATACGACCAACATTGGACAATTCCGCTTACCAACATGGCGTCAATCATGGTTTACGTCCGACAGCCAATGTTAGCTTAGTGTTTGTATCCTACATTTTAACGACACAATGATTACCACATTTTCCCCAGCATTGGCCCCCTCTAAGTGTTGGCTTGCGACCCAGTGCCTTGGGGGGGGGGGGGGGGGGGGGGGGGGGGGGGGGTGAAGGAGAGGGGGAGGGGGCGGTTGTACACTGAATACAGGTATATAATAGTTCACTTCCAAGAAGGAAACCCCCAAATCCCCCAAAATATCATCTTAGTTATTGTTTTTCACCTGGAAAAGTAATCAATAAAATGTATGGTTGGTATGTGTTTATAAAAGAAAAATATTAAATCTCGCCTGTTTGTTGTACTTTTGTAAACTGTATATACTTTTGCTTAACTGTTACACTTTTACACTTTGCTTTTACACGTGTCATTGCGTATTTTAACTCTTTTTTGTTTTCATCAATAATAGTGTCCAATAGCTTTCATGTTATGCTTCTAAAACCCTCGAATAGAGTACAACTGTGTGACGTCTGTTGTCGTTGTAATGAAACGTCCTTTGCAAAAGCACAGGAAAATGTAGAGCCAGTTGTCTTGGCAACAGACAAAAGATGACGCATTGACTTAAACTTGTTGTCCCGACATTAAATTCAAAAATAGTATTTTTACAAGCGTATTATTGTTCTCATCAACAATAGTATCCAGTGTCTTTCTTTCTTGTTATGATGCGGGGTAATTCCTGTGGGTAACAGCTGCACTCCGGTGGCCAAACTTAAAAGTGTATTTTGACAGAGAAGTGAATGTCCCAGTGTTCAAACGGCAGCTGTAATCCCTTCTCTACCGTTGAAAGACGCGTGTTAATCTTACGGTGAATGCTCCCTGTGAATTGCATGTAAATGTACAACTCCATTATACGTAGGGGTAGACAAAATCCGATTAGTGTAATTGATTTCCGTTTTAACCCATCCTGAGCCACGCAGGGCTTTTACGCGCTTTCTATACTAATAGCGCTCAAAGTAGAAGGCGCGTAAAAGCGCTGCGTGGCTCAGGATGGTTTTAACCCTGCTAGTACTGAATCTTCTAATTTCAATAGGAATTCGCACAAACCCTAGGGAGTCAGAATTAATAACGTAATCATCGAAATTGCATTTATTATTTAGTGTCCATGGAAACATTTTGCCTAAAAGTTTACTTCTGGTGGCGCGCTTCTAAAACCCTCGAATAGAGTACAAAACGTCACCGTTTTCACGAAGGGGCAAATTTTATGAAAAATCGTTTATTTATCGATTTTTTTTATAATATGAAAACTATTAAATATTGCAATATCTACAACCTGGTGAAGTTATACATCTAAAAATCATTAAAATCCCAATTAACATAATTAACAAATGGGTGAATTGATCCTCAAGTGCCGTTTTGCGTTTTCACGAAGAGGCAAATTTGAAATAGCGTTGACTTTAACGTGTTTATCAAGGGGCACTTTGGTGCGCGTATTGACTTTAGCGTTTTCACAAAGATGCAAATTGGGCGAACTTGGCGCGTACTGGCTTTTAGCGTTTTCACGAAGAGGCAAATTTGGGGCGCAGTGGGAATTGTATAAATTCTGACTCTCACAGCCACGGGCGATTTTGCTAATTTATGTGGTTTTTTTTCGTTTTCACGAAGAGGCATTTCTAATAATTTTTGTTTTAAGTTTGCTATACTTAAGAAGATTGGAATTTCTTCGTTTCCATGATGTAACTTAATCTTGTATATTCAATGGATCTTTATGTTTCAAACTGCCAAACGAAATAAGGACCAACTTTACAAGCTATTTTCTCGAAAGTTTGTTCAGACCGTGAAAGGCTAAATCATGCCTCGAGTGAAGAAAATTGTGAAGTCAGTTGTCGTTGTATAATGTTTCCACATATTGTCTAGGCGATTGAAACGCCATTGTAAAAGCACAGGAAAATGTAAAGCCAGTTGCCTTGGCAACAGACAAAAGATGTCGCATTGACTTGAACTGTTTGCAACTAGTCCCGACATTATTTTCTTAAGAAAATAACCCCACCTAAAAAAGAGTATTTTCACTAGCGTGTTATTGTTGATGGAAACTGAAAAATCACTTGACGTGAACAAGAAATGTCTTGCAATAAAATGACCTCTTACTTTTGTAAATCTGTAATATAGGTTTTCCCGGTCAGTTTAATAAATTTGTCACCCAAAGTTACGACGAATCACCCATTTTCGAAACACATTTGGATGCACAATTTAGATCAACATTTGATTCACTAAATAAATGGTTAAATTTCAATCTAAAAGCATGCGACTGCATTTTGCAACGATTCAATTCCAACAATAAGGCATTCGAATTCACCATTCGGTAAGCATTATGGAATTTGAGAAAAGGAATTCGAATACAGTTCATGTTATTAATTTGTTCGTTAGAATTATTCAGTGTGTTATTTCAACATGATACATTGTCTTACACAATTCTGCCACAAAGGAGCAGCGGCAAACAAATTAAATATATCACTTTCCCCCGCTTTTTGCACATCAAAAAGAAATATCAGTTAATGAAAAGAAGCATGTAAGATATATTAGAGATTTTTATAAGAACCGCCAGATCTCAAATTAATACATTTAATACGCGTTAAAAAATGGAGAAATTATTACCTACGTTTAATGTTGCCAAAGTTTATTGTTTGTACGTCGACTTTCATAAAGCCTGTTTAAAAAAAATCCGTATCGCTAATTTATATTTTACTACTTTGGGTTTGAGACAGATACTTCGAAAATGAACAAATCAGACTACTAAGAATAAAAAAGGACCATGTGAAATATTAAAACAAATTTATAACTTCGCAGTTTGCCTAAGTCGTTTCTCTTTATTTTTTGAATGCAGAAAGAGCAACATAGAATGAGCAAAAATGAAACCAAAATGCAAATCTCATGCAAATAAGCCTTTACCAAAACCTATACATGCCGACTACAGTGTAACTCGGTGTACTTGCAAGTAGATAGGGCTCTATAGTGAATGAACTGCGAGGCTGAAAGCTGTTGGGCAAATTGATGGGCTGTTTGACAAAACCTCCAAATTGTTCAAGTTATCAAGGGCGCAAATGCAAGGTTGAGGTAGGGAGAATAGCCTCCATGACCCGCTTTGTGAATGATTGGGGGGGGGGGGGGGGGGACTTCAGGATATCCCACAACATTGTGTTGAAATATAGATTTATTTTAACACTTATATCCCACAAATGCATTGTCGCAACACTTTAATTTAGTACCCGAATATTTTAGAGCTCAATTCTCAATTTTAATTAAAAAAAGTTACCAACTAATTTCATAATGTTCAGTACATGTATAATGACAATTTCCAGCATTCTGATTCGTCCTAAATTTGTTAAATTATTCTCATCGGGAGATCGGCATTGGATTAACAAAGCTAATTTGTTTGCTTTCATTTTATTTGAAGCTGTTGTCATTCCATTTTGTTCGTTTTACTCTAATAATAATAATAATAATAATAATAATAATTGGGGAGGCTAATTCTTCTAAATAGGCACTTGGGGAGACAAATTAGCGTAAGTTTTTAGGTAATATGGAGACAGTGGCACTTAGGGAGACATTTCAGTGTCTCCCTAAGTGTATAGCTACCCTAAAAACAATATTTGGGATTTATTTTTGTCCTACAACGACAGATTTTGGTCTAAATAGCATAAATCTCGAAGATCTTAGAGAAAAGGGTTAGGGTAAACAAGTTAGGACTGTTTTAAGTTTGTATACATCTCTATGGGATTGTCTCCCCTACATCTCTCTGGGATTGTCTCCCCAAGTGCCTATTGCAGCTGGTGTGCTGAATTGCGAAGAACGCGGCTACAACTTGGTCGAGTCGCTGGCACGTAAAGGCGCATATGGCAGCCGGCCACATCGACTCATTATACGGAGCACAGCCTGAGATCGAAAGTGTTTGATTTTTCAGGAGGGAGGAAAACAGAATGACCTGGAGAAAAACCCTCGTGACACAGGAGAGAACCAACGCACAACTCACGTATGGTCCGGGCTGGGAATTGAACCCGGGCCACATTGGTGAGAGGCGAGCGCTTTTAATTAGCCACCCATGCCACCCTAAAACGGGATCAGTTTAAATGATCAAAGCGTGACGAATATAAGAACAAAAAATGTTGAAAATGGCTGCCGCGCGCACAATACATGTCAGTACCCAATGAGCCAATTGTGATAATCTGGGTGTCAAAATTATGGTTTTCTTGGGTGCTGGATCGATTTTTTGGGCGGTTTTTCAAATAATTTCAGCTCAAAGTCACGTGGTTTAGGCGAAGGCACACAACAATGCGTCAATTTAATTTTTTTCACCAGCATTTTGTTATTGCCTATGATGTTGATAGACGCCTACTGATTGCTAAATAGCGAGTCCGGTTTTGGTGGTTGTTCAGTTCTTTTTGCTGATTCGATATATGCACAAGTCTATAACATTAGCACATCGAGCGAAAAAGTTCAACAACACGCCGTTTTGCGCTCGATACTATAATTACACACGTAAAACTAAAGTGTTGAATCAACCTTATAAGTTGGGATTTCAACCATTAAACTGATGAATTCAATACCTTGAGTATTGACTTCATCAGTTTTATGAAGTCACGGGTGTCACGGGTGTCACGGGTGTCACGGGTGTCACGGGTGTCACGGGTGTCACGGGTGTCACGGGTGTCACGGGTGTCACGGGTGTCACGGGTGTCACGGGTGTCACGGGTGTCACGGGTGTCACGGGTGTCACGGGTGTCACGGGTGTCACGGGTGTCACGGGTGTCACGGGTGTCACGGGTGTCACGGGTGTCACGGGTGTCACGGGTGTCACGGGTGTCACGGGTGTCACGGGTGTCACGGGTATAAATCTCGAAGATCTTAGAGAAAAGGGTTAGGTTAAACAAGTTAGGACTGTTTTAAAGGGATCGTATACGTTTGGTGATTACTCCAAAAATTAATGGCAATAAAAACTTACTTGGTAAGAAGTACAGCAGCTTTGGATAGTATAATGCATTTTTTGAAACTTTTTTACTTCGAAGTACTGCGGTTATGGAAAAAGATATCATTTTTTATCCCAAAAAAATTGAATCTGAGAAGCGTTACTGCAGTGACGTTTCTCAGACTGTGCATTCCAATGCAGATTATTCTTCCGGCGTGGACATAACCGCTCCAGATATTCGGCAATATCTCAAAATCGCTACCACCTTTTGAAATGAAATCTTTACAGGTTAGTTTAATGGTATATATCTATAACTATATAGGATTGAAACAAATAATGGGTTCCGATTACCTAACGTGTACGATCCCTTTAAGTTATATACATCTCTATGGGATTGTCTCCCCAAGTGCCTATTGCAGCTGGTGTGCTGAATTGCGAAGAACGCGGCTACAACTTGGTCGAGTCGCTGGCACGTAAAGGCGCATATGGCAGCCGGCCACATCGACTCATTATGACTACGGAGCACAGCCTGAGATTTTTCAGGAGGGAGGAAAACAGGATGACCTGGAGAGAAACCCTCGTGACACAGGAGAGAACCAACGCACAACTCTACTCACGTATGGTCCGGGCCGGGAATTGAAGCCGGGCCACATTGGTGAGAGGCGAGCGCTTTAGCCACCCATGCCACCCTAAAACGGGATCAGTTTAAATGATCAAAGCGTGGCGAATATAATAACAACATTTTTTGAAAATGGCTCTTTTTTCCTAGTTCCGGATCGCTTCAAATAAAAACCTACCTCTTATAGCTTGGTGTCCAATACTATTTTTTTAGATGAAGTGCATTTTGAAAAGAAACATACAAGCTTCTTGATACATAAATATCTTTTCAATAAAATATCCAGAAAAGAAATTTTGGCTAGATTTTCGACCCGTACTTTGACATGCTTGGACGGTTTGTGGAAATCACGGGAGCCGCAAAACCACGAACAAATATTCTGCGACATGTCACTCAAAACGTTTAATTTTATTTATGCCTTTTTGTAGTCTACAGTAATTGTATAAAACTCATGCAACGATTATTTGTTGAGTAAAAATAAGTCTATAAAATGTCTCCAGTATTAAAAAATCTGCCAAAGACTGAACGTATATATTTTCCTAGTTCTGGATCGCGCGTAAAATACATGCATCAACTACACGCGCGCAAGCGTTTTCATATGACGTGTTCTGCGATGTGATCGGTCAACGTTTATCGGCTCGTTGCCGCGCCACACACGTACCGGTCGCGCACGCTACACCATTTCAAAACATTTCTTTGCAAGTCTTCTTTTTGAACTTTAATGGAAGTGGAAGTATTTGAAATGTATTTTAAACTGTATTCATATAAACTAATGAATACTTTATCCGAAATATAGGCTTGATTCGGGTTGGTTCTAGCGTGATTATTTTTCATGTATACGAAGCAGTTTTTCACCCGATCCGGAATTGGTTAAACCGATCCGCAACTAGGAAAAGTGATGTCGGTATATTTGACGTCGTATTTTCACAAATATCGAAACAAAAACTGTAGTTTCTCCAAAGGTAAACTACTAAACCTATTTCATTCGAATTTCGGGGATTAGACCTGCCGAAAACAGCCTGAATTGTTTTTGCGATCCGGAACTAGGAAAACGTCTGTAGTGCAATGAAGACGTCGTCCAACCTGGGCTAATCTCGGGCTGTGCTCCGTAGTCATTATATGAGTCGATGTGGCCGGCTGCCATAGGCGCATTTACGTGCCAGCGGCTCGACTACGTTGTAGCCGCGTCCTTCGCAATTCAGCACCTGATGAGGCATTTGGAGCAACAAATGGGACAGGTGTGGCGGTCTCACTTCTCCGGCGTGCTAGCTTCTCCGAAAGGGAAATAACGCTTCAACACGCATGCGCAAAATTGCGCAGTGGTTTACATTTTTGCCGACTTTATTCTGTGTGCTGAGTTCTTTGGTGATGTACTGGTGAACGTAAGATTGTAGGATGTGTCTACGTTACATACAGGGTACCAGTAGAATCCAGGGCGCGTGCGGCAAAATTGTACTACATGTACTGCTATGCTGTACTAGACTAGTACTAGTCGGTCTTTTGCTTCGACACGGCGGCGTCGGCAGACATGACGGCCAGACTCGCTTCTGACAAGAAAAAGAGCAATCGTATTGTCTTCTATCTATCTGATCATGACTGTTGCATTTATTTATAATAATAATAATAACGAATATTTGTAATGCGGTGGTATCCATAAACAAGATTTATACATAGTCCGCCTCTTGTGAGTGCAGACTCGGAGAGTTAATTAAAGCTTCCTCAGTTCGGTCAATCATTCCCTGATGAAAACAACTTGCTACAATCTTCAAATTAAATTATTTTCCAATTTGTGTTGATCCTGTTGCCCAATTTTGTTGTCTTTTCCCTATATAGTTATCTGAGTGATCAGTTAACGAAAATTGGTCCTGAAATCAGCCACACTTTGTCATAAATGCGATGAAAAATATGGTGATAGCGCCCTCTGTTACTTAGCCCGGCATCAGGAGAAGTAAGCACAGCGGATAAATGAGTATGTGATTATAACGTGCTGACTTATCCGCTCAATCCGCCCGGAGAAGCTAGCACGCCGGAGAAGTGAGACCGCCACACCGGCAGTACACACCCTGTATGGCGTAGCTACACTACACTCTACACGGTACTGAGCATGCGCAGTAACAAACTGGCGCTGTATTAGTGGATGGTTGGTAACCATTATTATATGTACAATTGATACTACAACCGTGTCGATATAGAATTGGATACCAGCTGTAGTTTACATACATGTACATGTATATGGCGGATTGTAAACGATGTATCGTGGTCAAGTCATTGTGTTTCCTTGCAGTTTTTACCGACTGTATTAATTATAATTATGTCGAAAAAAGCCAAATTTGATTTTGTTTTCGCATAAGGGAATTACAACAAATAGACTTCGTCGTTCAAGCAAACCTATCCGCTTCATTGGGCGTATTAAATCTTCGTCTCGTCGTACAATCATCCACCATACATTTTACATTTCTTGAAAGTTGCATCAATAATAAAATGACTTGAACTTTGAAGAGTGGTACTCTACTGTGGTGGTAGTGGAATCAAAGATGCAGATTTTTTTCTCCGAATGTCTGGAAATAAATCTTCAGTTGTGTGAACAGGTGAAAGTGTTCTGCAAGTGCAACTCCAGAGTAAACACTGACAGTGATCACATTCCACTCATTCAGTCAATGACATTCACATTGGACTTGTGGACTTAGAGTACAGCTACTCTGAACTGAATTAATTGTGTGGCCTGGTGAATTGAAGGGTAACATGATATAGCAGGTCAACTCGTACCTTTGTCAACTTGTACCTTCAACTCTGCATCATCAAGCCAACTTGTACCTCGGGCAACTCGTACCTTTGCCAAGTCGTACCGTCAGTTAAGACAACTCGTACCACCATGCAAGTCGAAGTCGTACTGTCAACGTCCGGCTGAATCAACTAGGACATACTGTATGTAGTCATTAAGTCAATATTGTTCTTACATAACACATTTATGTTCTTAGTTTTATCCGTAATAATTAACTGTTTGGTTCGTCTAAACGAGTTTGATAGTAATTTCAGGGTTTACTTGATTGTAAATTATTGAACACGTGTGAATCGTGTGCCAAGAAAAAGGTTAGGGCAAAAAATGGGTCAAATCTCGTATTTATATATATTTCTTATATATCTTCTTTATATTATTTCTTTATAAATTGAGTATGAGTGATATGAACAACTTCGATTTTAGCCCATTTCAGTCTCAAACCATCCAATTTAAATATGTTTTTTTCAGTCGCCCAATTAAGTTAGGCTTAAGGTTTACACTGCAGCACTATAAACTCAAGTGAAATAGTGTTTAGCAACACAATTTGTTTGTAAAATGTCGTAGAAAGGTTTGATTAACCCTAACTCCATAGGGTGTGTGCCAAATCATATATTGATTTTCGAGGATTGAGAACTGTTTAACACTAACACTAGTAACAGTCCTGGATTCTCCAATTTTAATAGGAATTTGCACACACTCTAGGGACTTGCATGTGTGTATATCATGTTTGTCAGATTTATTTTAGAATGAAAAACGTCTTTCGAAAGCCATTTCAAGTTATATTTGAAATTGTCCTTTTGTTCTAGAATGGTGGACTTTGCATTCTTGAGGATCTACTACATAACGGTACATGCAATCATCTCTGTTTCTCCTCAGTAGCCTGTGGTTTCCATCTCTTGATTCATTGCTGAAATATCGTGAATCATTGATGGATTCAGCTGGCTCCATGTTTATTCACCTCAGAAAATTAGGAGATGTATGGACCATGTAAGCTGTGAAAAAAAGGTAGTGTTCCGCAAGTTACTTGTGACATCAAAACTTTGGCAGGTCAAAGGTTGCGACTAGTCTTTGTAATGGCCACTTGGACACATTTCGGGTGACCTTCGGCTGTCCTCCCTTTGTTTTAAATTCACAAAAGTACCAACAGAAGTCAATGCAGTGAGTTGTGACCACAATACTTGGGCAGGCAAAGGTCTTGACCCAACTTACAAGTCACTAAAAACTGTGTATTGGGTCTTGTTGTATTTTTCAAGGCACTTACCCTAACCCATTTTTCCCTTCAACCTTGTTATATGGTTAAAATAACCCATGAGAAAATTTGTCGAAAAAAATACAAATGTTAACAATAGTCCGATTCGAACCACAGACCTTTTGATCCATACATGTGTAGCTAACCTCTTTACCAACTATTACAAAATTACCAAAACAAAAGTCAAATGCTGTGATCTGTGACCTCAACTTTGGCAGATTTTGGATCTTGACCTGATCATAGTCCAGGAAAAATAAGTGTTGACCTCAAACAAATTGTAACAAAACATTTTTTACCACAATGCATTTCTAAAAGGTCATCACAAGGACATATTAAAAGGCTTTAAAAATTCAAGTTGTTGAAATATGACTAATTTGCATAAATTGTTAATCCCTGCCGCGTAATATATTTATTCCCATATTTGGGAATATATGTATTTTAGTTTTTGGAAAAGTTTATTTGGGTGATTCTACTTACATATCCCTATTTCGATAACATTTTCTAAAGCATATAAGTGACTGAATAATTATGAGAATATAGTAATTATCCAAAATGACAATTTTGTGACCCTATACATGTGCGCACATTACACTGTCTCCAGATATCAAGTAGTCAGTATTGGTGAGCTTCAAATTCACCAAGTTGCTTATTGGCAAAGTTATCATATTAAATATGAACAATGATAACATTGGGATATTTGGCCCAGCAAACCAAAACTGGGGGAAAATGGTGTGTCCATAAATTTGGCGAAAAAGTAGAAACAAGTTCAAGAAAATTTCCAAAATACATGTTAACGTAGATATGATTATTATAAGCAACAAAAATCTTTAATTTGGGGGGTTTCCTTGAACTTGTTCAAGTCTCTCACCTTAGGTAACCCTTCACCTACTTTTTAGCCCAATTTATGGACACACTATTTTTCCCCAGTTGTTTGCTGGGCTAAATTTCACAATGTTATCATTGTCCATTTGATATTCATAAGGTTTTAATATGATAACTGTGCCAGTAAGCAACTTGGTGAATTTGAAGCTCGTCAATACTCACTACTTGATGATATCTGGAGACAAGGTAAATGCGTGCAAATTATAGGGTATAATTGTAGTCATTTTGGACCATTAGTAATGCATTACTCTATTTTAAAAATTATTCAGTCACTTTACATGTTTTAGAAAATGTTATTGAAGTAAGGATGTGTAAGTAGAATCACCAAAATAAACTTTTCAAAAAATAAAAATAAAATATATACCCAAATATGGGAATAAACATATTACACGGCAGAAATTAACGATTTATGCAAATTAGACATGTTCCCACCACCTCTTCGATTTTTAAAGACTTTTAGTATGTAATTCTAGGGACCTTATATAAGTGCACTGTGGTGAAACAAAATTTGTTACATCTTGTTTGAGGTCAACAAAACAAAATTAGGTATTTTGCCTGGACTATCAGGTGAAGGCGAGTAAATAAGTGTCGGGTAACCTCAGGTTGACCTCTTTGTTTTCCACCTGAGGTAAAAACAAGTTGGGTTGGAAGGGCTTGACCTTAACTGCACAACTAACAGTACAAGACAACAACAAAAACAAGCACAGTATGTTAAAATTACACACAATACAAGTACATGCCAACATTAATGCAATTTATACAAGCAACAAAAATAATTTAAATGAAAGGCAGACCAGTCAAATATGTTATGCCCCAATTTCCTAAGAGTACTACAACTGAACATCAACCATGAACTGTGTACCCACTAACTTTTTCTCCAACATGTACAAGTACTTCTAAAATTATACCATTACAAGATGAAACGGAGGGACTCCCCTTAGTACCCCAGACCAGACCATGTGCCCTCTGTTTACATCTGTATTCAAATGTGCCCGGCAATACGCGCACGCATCATGTTTTACATAAATTTAGTTAAGAGATGAATCGGAGGTTACATAATTCAAAGACGATCTCACCTGCGATGTCACCTTTAAGCAAATTTTATGTAAAACACGATGTATGCGCATCACTGCCGGGCACATTTGAATACAGATGTAAACACGTGACGTCAGAGGGCACATCGTCTATACACTCTCTAGACTATTTCTACATTAACACACCCCTAAAAACCTAAAAAGAATTCCTTAGAAACCACAACATTCCGCAAGCACAATGACCAACATAAAGAAGGGGGGGGGGGGGGGGGGGGGGTTCCTCCGTCTCATTTATTGCTTTATATGTCTCTGGATAGGGATTTACCGGGAAAATAGGGCTTTACGGGAAAATTCGGGCTTTACAGGGAAAATCGGGCTATGGATACCTGTTGCAGAAAAAAAAGGGAAACATTTTAGAGGATCCAGAATCGAAATTTGGGAAAATTGGGAAAATGTTGGGAATGACATTATAATGCGAGAAAATTTAGTTTGAGGCCGACAATTCTTAACTACACGAATTCGAAGGCATGTCCACACAGCTAATTGTACAGTATTTGTGTGTATGGACAATTTACGGACCATCTCTTGACCAAGCCTCATAAAAGTAGATCACAGAATTTGGCCAGTGGTCAACTATCTTGAACAAAATATATCTCCCTTTTGACATGTTTGGAAAATGAATTGTCGAAAAATCTAAAAAGAATGGCAGCCATTTTGAAGTTATATTTTAAAAACCTGTTACATTGATTTTTTACTTTTCCTTACTTTACACACTATTAACTACCGATCAATACACTGATATAAATGATTTTGTATTCTTACAAGCAGATATACAATGTTTATTGAGAAAATTGTTCTCGTCTTTCTTCCTAGACATTAAAGAGTGACAAATTAAATATTTTCTTGAAATAAGACATTTGTGTAAACCTCTAAAATCCTTCAGGCAGGATTTTCAGAGGATTGAGGATGAATGGCAAAAAGTGAAAATTGATATTAGAGGATGCACTGGGTTGAAGCCATGGACCATGCCCAGTTTTCTTTATGTTTAGCCAAACCGGCCCTGCGTGTAATGTCAACTGCTCCTGGATGTCTTTGGTTGTGACTCAACATACATACATGTAACAGTGATTGGTGGATGATTTTGGAGGATTGAAGCAATGATCACCCCTCCACTGAACAAATCTAAGAAATAATTGATGATTTGAGAATTAAGGCTGACTCATTTTTTTACATGGTGGCAATTGCAGGATTGAGGATGGATTCTAGCCAAAAAGGCCAAGGGGTTCTGGTTATAATTGGTTCAAAAGGCTCAAAAGTAAACCCAACCAAGGTAATTTTGATAACAAATTGAGCCACCAAGCCTCTAGTTGTGTACAATAAAATAATTAACTAGTTGGCGCCGGAGGACGTATATATACACAAAGTTTCCCCCAAGATTCAAAATGGATGACGCATAATCATGTCACGAGCAAGACCGGAAATGTCTGTCAGCAGGGAGCAAGGCCGGATTGCGTGGGTGTGCTTCCCGGTACCATCGGCCTGAACCCGCCTCGGATCGAGTTTCGTTAAAAATAATCCTGCGCCTTGGCTCGGTGATGTTAAACTAATCCCGTCGCGAACTGGTTAAGCATATACCTTAATGTTTTAATCCACATTTAAAGAAAATTGTCTGGCACCATCCCATTCAACAGTTCACAATTTATAAAATATATTACAGGGAACACAACCAAAATGGCTTCCTCGTGAATAAGGCCAATGGCTCAACTACCATTTTTGTTCATGCTTTCATAACCCTTTCATTTAATAAAACCTCTTACAGCATGCACAGTACAACCAATTAACCAGTTCGCTAAATTCTCGAATTTCATGAAAGGCCTAAACCCGCCTGGGATTGGTTGCACTAAGATTATTTTGATATTGACCGGGCCCAGGCGCGTGATTTTATTTTTACAAAACTTCACCCGAGACCCGGTGTGGCGGTCTCACTTCTCCGGCGAGCTTCTCCGAAAGGGAAATAACCAGTGTGACCACTCATTATTTTCATTTCTTTCAAGATCAGCACCCAAAATCTTTCAAGATCTTTCAAGCCTATGTAAATCAGTATACAACCTAGTGTAAACTTAATAAAATACATGTACATGTACATGCACATTCACATTATGCATGTGCATGTACATGTACATGTACATGTACATACATGCTGCTACATAAAGCCGTACAGTAAACCGGCGCCATTTTATGCACGGACTTGCACATGTTGTACGGCAAAGCTGATAAGTTGGGTACTATACAATAGCCTCCCATTGCAAAATTAAAATAATACATTAAGATACAAATCCAATAACCGTTAAAAAGTCCAATTTATTGGAAAATGTATCAAAATTCTGCATGAAATTCAATATTTTTGCACTTTTGGGAAATCTTTCAAGATAACGCTTCAACACGCATGCGCAAAATTGCACAGTGGTGTACATTTTGCCGACTTTATTCAGTGTGCTGAGTTCTTTGGTGATGTATGTGTGAACGTAAGTGTATGGGCGTGTCTACGTTACAGGGTACCAGTAGAATCCAGGGCGCGGCGCGTGCGGCAAAATTGTACTGCTGCTATGCTGTACTAGACTAGTACTAGTCGGGCTTTTGCAAGCTTCGACACGGCGGCGTCGGCAGACATGACGGCCAGACTCGCTTCTGACAAGGAAAATAGCGATCGTATTATCTTCTATCTGTCTGATGACTGTTGCATTTATTTATAATAATAATAATAACGAATATTTGTAATGCGGCGGTATCCATAAACAAGATTTATACATAGTCCGCCTCATGTGAGTGCTCAGACTCAGAGATATAATTAAAGCTTCCCTCAGTTCGGTCAATCATTCCCTGATGAAAACAACTTGCTACAATCTTCAAATTAAATTATTTTCCAATTTGTGTTGATCCTGTTGCCCAATTTGGTTGTCTTTTCCCTATATAGTTATCTGAGTGATCAGTTAACGAAAATTGGTCCTGAAATCAGCCACACTTTGTCATAAATGCGATGAAAAATATGGTGATAGCGCCCTCTGTTTAGCCCGGCACCAGCGGATAGATGAGTATGTGATTGTAACGTGCTGACTTATCCGCTCAATCCGCCCGGAGAAGCTAGCACGCCGGAGAAGTGAGACCGCCACACCGGTTTAGGTCAACATCATGGGTAGAACACACCCGATATTTCCGGCATTACTCGCGCGCTGCGAGCCAGTCACCGACAAATATTGTTGGCCTTGGTCGTGATGTGTTTATCTGTGATGTATTTTGAATTCCCGAAAAAAACTTGGCAAGTATAAAGTTCATCCGACACAAACTGGTTAAAACCGGCCAACCACATTGTATTCCCTTACTAGAAATACACTCAATGACACAAAATGAAATCTATCCATTCTCTATACAAAACAAAAATGACAAATTCATACACATATAAATGATAAATTTGACGTATACACATTAAAAAAAATATACAAGTTTTGAATGGGGTCAGAATTGTACTAATCTGCGCATTATATGTATACATGCACTTTATGCATAAATGTCTCTCTCAAATCAAGTAAAATTCAGGGCCCATCAAAAAGATAAACAAAAACCCAGTAATTTTGCTCAGTCCATTTACGGACGTACATGTATCAGCTGAGAAACGGCCATCATGGGCCATGCAATGTAAGTCGATAAACAAATTCTTGAAAAAAAAAACATTTATTAGTGTGGCGAAAATCGCCAGGATGCTTATTTAATAAGGGAATAAATGTGTGTTCGAGAGGTTTTAATCACTCTGTTTAATACCGCTTGGAGTCTGGGTGTTGATAATTACCCGAGCCGAAGGCGAGGGTAATTATCAGCACCCAGACTCCAAGCGGTATTAAACAGAGTGATTAATACCGACCGAACACACATTTATTCCCATTCATAAATACCTTTTTTGTAAAATTCAGCCAAAAAAGCCCCGAAAATCAGGGAAAATTGTCGTAAGTAAATTTCGGTGTTTCGCCATTCTGTGTGTGTCAAATGACATGTTTCCGCCTCTGTCGCTCTACACAATACATGCAATAAAGCGTATTTACTAGGAACCAGACTATTACTGCCATTGGCAACCTCGTTCCCAGGGTGTTGAGCTGTACGCGCCCAACACCACCCGTTCTTACTCAAAAATAAAGTGAGCCCTGGGGACGGGTACAATGCGACATCGCGTGACGTATTTTGTTGCCAGTTGGTTTTAAACACTTCCAGCCATGTCTTTATCGTCCGTTTAATACCGGCCACGTGACGGGCTCTCGACCAATAGGAATGCCTAAACTGTCCCAGGTATTTATGAATGAGAGTTAAATGAATTATTATTGCCTAGCTTAATAATATCCCAATTCATGAAACTTTGTTTATAACTGACTCTAGCCTAGCTGGAATATTGAAGTTTATCTACATGTAATAATATTTGTTGAATTTTATGCTTTGATCTTGTTTCAGTCATAATTACTCGGGGCTGAACTTTCAGCTGTACTAACGCTGACTCCACATAGTGTTTATGCCATAATTTACTGAATGAACGTATATTGCGCCAGCTTCGTTTTCGGCTTCGAATTTTGTGCGCGTCGACCACTTCGCAGTCACAGGTCGGGAACATGATTTATGAAAAAATGATTTATTCCTTTCGTGTTGCCTTTTTGGCAAATTTCTTTGCTTCACATTGTCGATACTTCAATATTACAACATTATCTCTCTAAAAACACTTCGAAACCTATCGCTACTGCGCAAAATGTAACGTTCATCGTGCAAAAATGTAGTCTTGGTCAAGACCAAGCTAGCCCGTTCATTTGTTCCGCGGCGCGCCGTCGATATATCTGGGCTTATTGAGGGCGCCCTTACTTATCGCCAGATTCGTGGATTTCATCCACTATATCTTGGAGCAAGTTCGGGCGCGAACTATAGTTAACCATTAGTCAGTCTCTGCTTTACCAATGCGCATGCTCAAATGCAGTTCGCTCGAACGGCTCTAGTCGAACTATTGTTGAAAAGATGGCAACCGCTTTGTTTACATTTGCGACATGAATGAAATGGGTATTGCCACTATTCTTCCACGCATATAAGTAGAATAAGCCATAACGTTAGTCATGTTGTTCCAAAAACAAGACAAAAATTACATTAGGCCCGCCAGATTTTCACTTGACGTTACTGCCTTTCCCTCCGTCCGACTACTGACTTCACCTTTTTCTACGTCACTGGTTCTCTCCATGTTTTTCTATGAAAAGAGGCTACTGTCAACCAGCGGCAACCGTGCTCCGGGGTCTGGTTCCAAATAGTCGACTAGATAGTCTAACCAATCTGCGTTCGAGCGACGTTAGTCGAACTATGGTTAACTATAGTTCGCGCCCGAACTTGCTCTTGATAGTGGATAAAATCCACGAATCTGGCGATAATTAAGGGCGCCCTCAATAAGCCCAGATAATACGGACGGCGCGCCGCGGAACAAATGAACGGGCTAGCTTGGTCTTGACCAAGACTAGCAAAAATGTCGCGAAACTGTATGTCGATGGTGGATATGAATATGCAATTTAGAAACGTGACTGCGTCTTCGGCTTCGGCATTGCCTCCGAATCCTGGCCGTCGACCAGTTTGCGGTCACGGTTTTAGAACGTCTAAACAATGATTTAGTCCTTTCGTGTTGCCTTTTGGGGAAATTTCTTTCTTTCAACATTGTCAATACTTAAATATTACCACATTATCTCTGTAAAAACACTCAGAAACATATCGCTATTGCGCAAATGTTAACGTTCATCGTGCAAAAATGTCGCGAAACTGTATATCGATCGTGGATATGAATATGCAATTTAGAAACGCGACTGCATTACGTCAGTTGAGGGCGCACTGTCAGATGGCCGGCCTGTTGGTTTTTTTAATCATGATTTTCACAATATAAAATCAGAAATCCCGAAGTGGTTCGTATTGTTTCCCGTACGATTCCTGTTAAAAATCATGAGACGCAGGCAGCATGCAGGCGAAGATGGACTGCCTATTGAGTATTATTAGTTCGGAAGTCGGGAAGTATTTTTACAAGGATTGTTTTTATTCAGAGTCAATGGTATTCTACGGAGCCCCTAATAGACCACAGGGCATGGCCGATTATCTTGCACCTTCTTGACGCATATCGTGAATCTATATAAATTTTACTTTAAACTACTTAGGAAGTTGTTGGGAAACTCACAAATAAAATCCCCAAACGGTCTGCGAACCAGTACTCGATAAAATCTCCATTTAAAATTCATGTTTTCCCAGTTTCGATGATAACAAAATGCCGAGTGAACAATTACGTCATTATTTTCCAACGACCAATCAACGAGGCCCTTCTGTCGTGGTGCGGCACGTTTGTGCGAATAGTGGGGAAATGGACCAATAGCGGGCGTTGTAAAATAGAGCGAGCGTAGGCGCTGTTGGCACGAGCTGCTCAGATAATAGCGATTTGAAAACGAAAAAGTGTATTATGCACGGTTCAGATGCAGATTCGAGGGTTTTGTTGTTCTCTGAAAAGAGTTTAAAAAAATTGTACGCTTGTGCCGGTAGGTGGAAGAATGTACCTAAGCAGAAATCGCCGAAAAAGCGGAGATAATCATATCGGCATTCCAATCGTACATGCACTAGTTGATGTACCGCCGGAATCATTGTCAACAGTACGTGATGTAGTTGAGTAAATGCCGTTAAAAAAATAGAACAGAGGTGGATTGTGGACAAAAAGACCCGAACAACTGTCCTTGACAAACTTTCACAATGCCAGACGCTAACTGCAGGAAAGCTTCTGGAAGCAACGAGGAAAAAAAAGACCAGTGGCTGCTCTCACAGATCTTGCCACCACAGAAACATTTTATCACACAGTCTGCTTTCCATCCGACTCTCCCTAATACAAACTCAGCTGGAAATGGGCAAAATGTTTGTTATAACAGAATTGCGTATTAAATGTAAATCGGTACGAGTTGTTGTTCACCCACTCACATGTACATTGTTAAAGACATGGACAAATTTCACTTTTACCGTCACGAATAAACATGTATCAAAGACTAAAGCTAAAAAAACTCTGGTCGTGTATATATTTGTTCATACATTTAGATTTTTAAGCCCCCCCCCCCCCCCCACCAAAAAAAATTAAAAATAAATAAAAAAATTAAAAAAATTAACAATTATAATAAAAAAATCAAACAATAACAATAAAAAAATTACACTCTATTAAAAAGTTCAAAATATGACAATGATCAAAATGAAAATTTGTATTAAGACATTAAAACACACCCTAATTCCTTTTTAATCAAATTCTGTCTATATGTAGAGTCCCTTTTTAGCAAGGAACTGCAATCAGCAATCTTTTCCCATTGAAAATGTACACAGCTTTCCAATCCTGGTCAATAGAGGGCGCCCGTTATACACAGGTGATTAAAATGCAAATATTTAATTAACTGGTGAACTTGCGATTGGGGATTTTGGTTTTTCGTGATCCACATGATCCCAGCTAACAGACTGCATTGATTCCACTTAGATTCAAGAGGTGCGCCAAGGAAATTAATTTCTGAGCACATTTTGCAGCCATGCCCTGTGGTCTATAAAGGGACATATGGCGAATAAAAATCACCGTTACAAAAAAAAAAAAATATTTTAAGTTTTTTTTTTATTTCGTGCACTCAAAATAACTTATTTCGTGAGCTCGGATTGTTTTCGTGGCTACGAAATGACTTCATGCGCTCCAACAAAAATCTGTTCATGAGCTCGAAATAATTACCTTTGATCGTGCAAAAATTTCGCGAAATTGTATGGCGATCGTGGATATGAATATATGCAATTTAGAAACGTGACTGCGTTTCGGATTCGGCTTTGCCTCTGAATTCCTGCGCGTCGACCATTTTTTAGTCACAGTTTTGGAACGTAAAAACAATGATTTATTCCTTTCGTGTTGCCTTCTGGGCAAATTTCTTCCATTTACATTGTCAATACTTAAATATTACAACATTATCTCTCTAGAAACACTCCAAAACATATCGCTATTGCCTCAATTTTAACTTTGACCGTGCAAAAATGTCGCGAAATTGTATGGGATTGTGGATATAAATATTCAATTTAGAAACATGACTGCATTACGCAGATTGTTTTTATTTAGAGTCAATGGTATCATACGGAGCCCATAAAGGGACATATGACGAATTTTGTGCCCAAGAAATCATTTCGTGCCCACGAAATCATTTCGTGCACTCGAAATAACTTCGTGCCGAATAAATGATTTTGTGCGCTCGAAAAAAATATTTTCATGAGCTCGAAATTTTCTCCGTTTGTTTGTCATACAATCCATTATGTTTTTAGGAGGTCAACAAGGTGTATCTATAAGTTGCAATTCCACCCTTCGCGCGGCACCCGCTAGTCCCATCAATGTACAATCGACCTATCCAGTTTGTAGAGATCTCTGCTGCGGCCATTTCTAATTCAACAGTACACTGCAAACAGAGTTGGCCAAAGCTTCCCTAAATAATTATAAAACTTGTCCGCTTCATGCAATTCGATACACGACGTGTACTCTGTACTTTATTTCTCACAAACTGAAATAACATCAAACTCTCTAGAAACTACGCGCACATAAAGTACACGCGCTAAAAAAAAGTACACAAACTCTACTAGTAATACATGTACAATGTACCAGTCTGTCAGCTCATTATGCAGCGTACTTGTGCGCTTGCGTATTTTCAATATGAACTGTGTTGAATATGCAATAGAGGTCACATTTGGTTATGTCACGTGAGACGAAACGAAATCACCAAGACGTTGTTTTGAGCCGATGTGTGTGGTGGTTATCCGGAAGTTTTCTAACAGCGCCCTCTATTGTTTGATAGTCGTTAGGCGCACAGGGATCACACAATATTAATGAGTGATTGCGATAGTTGCGTGATAATGAACAACAACGTCTGCACCAAGACTAGGCAAGACCTCAAGGCATACTTTAGAAAGCCCCCAACCGTGCCTAGATCTGCGCTATTGGGCTTTGTCGGAGAAAACCACATGGACATTTCTGTGTGTGTAAAATCCGACGCTAGTAATAAAGACTAAAAGAAAGTAGTTTATGTTTATGAATTTTTTGTATACTCCCCTCCACACAAACCACCCCTAAACTGGTGGCCCAGCTCTGGGTCCAGGTATCAATGTAGCCCCCAGCCTCTATGCCAAATAGACCCACGTATTGGTCTTTTTTGTGAACGGAATCCCCCGAGTTCCGGGTCGCCAATTCTATATTTCCACAAGTATTTCTACAATCAGTCCAATGTATAGGCCCCAGGGACCTCTTATTCAAAATTACCGGAGGGATCACACAATATTAATGAGCTCGCGCGCAGTGATTTTCAGAGATTTAGTGACATGCACCCGGATAAGTGAAACACTTGAAGAAAAGTCCATTTTTGCAGTGCACGTTTCACACGTTGGTTTGCGCGCGGCAATGATTCGCGTTGTGTGCGAAGTGAAAAACGAACGGTTTATCTAAAACCAAATCAATACTTTACCAGATTCTAAAACTGTTGTTATTTTGAAGATATACAATAAGAAATATTATTTCTAACCCTGCCTAAAAAGAATTGAAAGATATTGTCATTTTCTATTTTTAACAATTATTTTAAAAACACCTTAAAATTAAAGTTCCGAGAACTTGTGTGTTCTGCGCGCGTGGCAGACTTAGTCTTGGTGCAAGACGTCCCTGTTTTGTATTTCCACAAATTTCCGCTAATAGAGGGCGCTATCACTCCACCAACCGCTATCACCCACGAACCGCTACCACAGGTGCAAGACGTCCCTGTTTTGTATTTCCACAAATTTCCGCTAATAGAGGGCGCTATCACTCCACCAACCGCTATCACCCACAAACCGCTATCACAGGAACGTCTTGTGATAGCGGTTCGCGCTTTTTCTTTCCGTACCACTAACGCGTCAATTTGCCCGTTTCATTTGAATGGGGCGACTTGAATGGAGACTTTATAACTTTTACTATAAGACCCTATCTAGATGAGATTATTAACCAATAATTTGGGTTAATAGAAAAAGGTATAAAAGTCGTGTATACGAAAAACTAGGGACTGTATACAATTAAGTAGGGACTGTATCCATTAATTTTGGTGAATTATGGCTGTCAACGTCGTTGGTCTTCATACGTTCCGCCCGTATCCAAATCGATTCGTATTGAAGCGCGCGCTTTGGTCTCCATTCAAGTCGCCCCATTCGAATGAAACGGGCAAATTGACGCGTTAGTGGTACGGAAAAAAAAATCGCGAGCGGTTCGTGGGTGATAGCGGTTGGTGGAGTGATAGCGCCCTCCATTAGCGGAAATTTGTGGAAATACAAAACAGGGACGTCTTGCACCAAGACTAGTGGCAGACTCCGCGTGCACGCGTTGTGCTCAGCCTAGTAATAAGTAGCCTCATTGGTCCTATATGTATGTTGGCCCTGAAGGGACTAAGCAGATCGTGAATATTGACGTCAATATTCACGACAAATTTCACGATTTTCCTCAAAGTCGCGAATATTGACGTCAAATTTGACGTCAATATTCACGACTTTCCACAAAAGTCGCGAATATTGACGTCAAATTTGACGTCGATATTCGCGTCAAATTTCACGACTTTCCCCGAAAGTCGCGAATATTGACGTCAATATTCGCGACAAAATTCACGACTTTCCTCAAAGTCGCGAATATTGACGTCAATATTGACGTCAATATTCACGACTTTCCCAAAAAGTCGCGAATATTGACGTCAAATTTGACGTCAATATTCGCGACTTTCCCAAAAAGTCGCAAATATTTTGACGCAATTTTTTTTCCACAAGCTAGGTTTTGGCTAGTCTCGCTCCAAGACTGAGTTTTTCATTTGTCCGGGGCGCGCCGTCCGTCTATGCAGTTGTTCATCGATCATCCATACTCAGAAAACGGGCTTATTGAGGGCGCCCCGATTGTCACGAGAGATCAGTGGATTTGTTTCAAGTTCAGAAACAAATCTCGTGAACTGAACTTAAAGGTAGGATACACCATTTGCAGATATCAAAAATATTTTTTGCCATCCCTGGCAAATACGCAAAAGCAGCGGGGCCCGTTCCCTGGCACATACGCAAAAGCAGCGGGGCCCATCCATCCATAAATGGGCGGCTCTAGACCGCTCGCGTCATGATTATTTAGTAGTTTTACCAATGACGCTAATACTTTGTTATTGCTCATTCAACTAGTTACACATAGCCCAGAGGTACATTAAAGCACTTTGAAAAACGGCTTCTGTCGACCTCTCACGGTAGCTTAGTGGATAATGGGTTAGGTTATAGATCGTTCGACTGGGGTTCGAATTCGCTCTCTGCCTATTTTTCATTGACTATTTTGGTATCCAAGTTTGTTGTTGGAGTTTAATTTAAGGGAAAATAAGGATCTGAGAACCTAAGTGTCGTCCACTCAGTGTGGTGTAGATACGCCCATTTAAGATAATTACCCCTAACCCTCCTAGGAAAAAAATTACGCGGCCCGTCCCCTGGCACACACGCAAAAGCAGCGGGGCCCGTCCCCTGGCACATACGCAAAAGCAGCGGGGCCCGTCCCTGGCACATGTGGCGCGTGTGACGTTGCGTGTATAATTGCTGACTCATTGGTCAAGTTTATGTTACGTCACACGCGCATACAAATGCGACAAAATTCTACTCGGAATTTTCAAGAGCGATTAGTACGTCTTGCAATCAAGACTATTTTGTGTCGCTGTGCGGCAACCACTGACCTCTACACCTGGACGGATCATTGCACATTCACACTTGAAGTCGGCGCGAACTGGAAGTGCAACATGGCGGACCCACGACATCACTCTGTGAGCCAATGAAAAGTCCAGGTGTAAGGTTCAGTGGGTACGGTACGTATGACGTAATGTTTATAAATAAAAAATGTATAGAGTAAATCCACTGACCTCTACACCTGGACATTTCATTGGCTCACAGAAGTGACGTCTTGGGTCCGCCATGTTGCACTTCCAGTTCGCGCCGACTTCAAGCGTTAGCACAGCAGAATATGGACAATGGTCCGTCCAGGTGTAGAGGTCAGTGGCGGCAACAGAAACAAAGTTCCCATGGTGCATCGTACCCCGACTTGTTTATGTTTAAAATAGCACGAGTCTATCGAAGCATTCGTCTATAGGGCTGGGACTTTTTTATAAACAAAAGCTTCGTCTCCGTTGTTGCTTCGTTCAAGTAGTTTGTCACTGATAACAGAGCCAGAACGGATTCGGGTTTGAAAAACGGCCTAGACTGGTGCGTCGTGGCGTTTGTATTTTTGCACGTAAACGAGTCAGGGTATGATGCACCAAGACAAACTGTTCACGTTGCCATCTATACTTGTAGACAAGTCGTTAATGTTTGTCGCGGCCGGTGATAGTCGAGTTGCGGTGCTTATATCAAGTCGCGGTGCATAATACGCTAAAGCGCGCCCTCGCGCGAGGCTGCTGGCTCCCCACTATACTGCTGTACGTATTCATATATTCGAGCACGAACGCGATATACATTACGGTTGTCATAGAGACGATCATTGAGACAATTAAGTCCATTTTATCCGAGGGTATAGTAATAATTTCAGTTACTGTAAATTTACTGAATGCTTGTAGTTAACTGTTTTATTGGTTTACTGAATTAATAAATAATGTAAACTTATCTTAAAATGCATTATTATATATCTGTTTAAAATGTGTGTGTTGCCTCATAAAAATGAACAATGCCTACTGTGAATGGTTATTGATCCGCTCCAGTTCTTCAACCCGATGAGTTTGAATATTCATAGATTTAACCAAATGGACCAATCAGATGGGTCCGTACGAAATCGGCTGAATTGCCCAAAGGCCGTGCACAAACCGCTGTCGGGTTGTACAAGTCGTTAAATGAGACCGAAGCCGTGCAGCACAGAGAGCAATAGTCTCGCGTCGCCCGTGTCGCGAGGATTCGCGGGGTGAGTTTGAACGCTATCACCGCGACAAACATTTAACGACTTGTCCACAAGTCTAGTTGCCATCGGGCTCCAAAATTCCCTTTTAGTTCTTGAAAATGTCAGGTCCTATGCTAATGAAAATTTAAAGACAGCCTTATAGTACTTCCTACCAAACAGGTAATTCCAGCTGCAAAACACAAAATGACACGAATGAAGAAGTAAAAATATAATAATGTAACGATACGCCATTTAAGGAAGTCCGCTTAAATTATTAGATTTAAGGACGCCAAGGCTACGCAAGACAAACAGAAATAATGAATGCAAACTGGAGTCAAATAATTGTACTTGTTTCCGAACTTGTTTCACAAAAGACTTAACTACACAACAATTATATTTCTGACACCAATCTCAATTAATGCTCACGAAGCTAGTTTCAAGTCAAATTATAAATTATGCACAATAAAGTGCACAGGCCCGTATTAAAGCAGGATTTGTTATGGGGGTTGCCATTTTTTAGTTGACATTATCGCCTATTGTGCCAGTATACCGTTATCTCTACATCAAAATTTACCCCGGAAAATGTGGACCTTTTGGTAATTTGGAGGAATTCCCCCACCCCCCCCCCCCCCCCCCCGCCCCCCTCCCCACCCCCCCCCCCCCCCCCCTTCCCACGGGCCTATATATTGCAGTCACCATAAGTTATATAAAGTCCAGGTCTATAGTTCTATACAATAAAGACACACATTCAACTTGAAAGCGAACTATAAGTCATATACATGGTTACACAATACAAACCAACACTACAACAAATACATGGAGACAACACTAGATGCTAATCCTGCTAAAGCAGACAAATCTCACTTCGTAAATACTACATGGTCTGAGACTTATCAGACATCTATACATTTCCAAAACACATCTAAGTAATTTTCAACAATCTTGAAAAAGTTCTTGCAATATTCAGGGGTACTACACGGGACCCCTTAGGCAACGCCACCCAAAATATCCAGAGCCACCGTGACCTTGGATGTACCTACAAGACGAAATTTCCTGGCTATAATATACTTCAAAATCATCCAACCAATCCGATAGGGTAAGATCCCCTACATTTCTAGGTCGGCCATAAAATATGGGAATTGTCACCATTGGAACTTTTTCACATATTATGTTTTGGAGAACACTGGCCAAAGCTTTCTTAGACTGAACAATTATATCAACAATTACTTCTGAGGATGCCATAATTATTTAGCAACAAATGGCCACAATCACAATACAGGCAGAATGGAATAACACTTGATTAAACACAATACACATATATAATGTCTGCAACAGCTAGAGCTGCTGTGAATCTCTCACAACAAACTGGAGAGAATGAACACAATAACAACGTGCAGTTTTGTATTAAGGGAACCAAAAGGACCACAAAGAAAAATGGCCCAGTCTACACAATTTCTCCTTCTCTATTTGAAGACAAAAGGGTCGATATACACATTTGTCGCAATATCAGTGACTGGTGCAGCGGACATGTCAATCATTGAAAAATATTGTCTCACAAGAAACGAATAGGGACTCAAAAATACACATACCGGCCTTTTGAACAATGAGTGTAAGCACTAATGTGGATCATACACAAAGATATTAACCCAGTTGGCATACGGTGCTGTTTTACACAAAAAAGGGATTCTACATAAAGCACATGTTCCCATACAATACAATAACAGCTGAAAAAGAGACGAATCCACACATCTAACATCCTGAGCCACGCAGCGCTTTTACGCGCTTTCTACTAATAGCGCTCCAACCCCTAGCTGCGGACATTCGCAGCAATCATTAAACAAGTTGGCCAATACATGATATGAACGTCCACCACTGGTAAAATGACAATTTCTACCACTATACTTATTTTTTTGGCGTTAACGTAGCTTTTCAGTCTTTTAAGTTTCTTATTCTGTATAATATATAATAACAAAGCTTTATTTCACGTTACGTACGTTAATTTTTACAATTTTTCCGATTAATTAAATTCTGTATGTGGGAGGATAAACATTTGTGAGAACACCTCAGATGTCCAAGCGAATGGACCAATACAAAATGCGCGTAGGTTCGCATGCCTTTGGCTGTTTTTCGAACCCTATAGCTTTGTCCTCGTTTCAGGCTTCATTCATACAGTTTAGCAATAGACTGTAGCCGGAGACGGATCCAACGCCAGGGTTTAGGAAATGGCCTTGGTCTGTTTGTAAAAAAACATGGGCGCATGATTTGTTGCGCTAATAACCACGGATCTTGCCGAATGTCCGCAGGGCTTTGAGCGCTATTAGTAGAAAGCGCGTAAAAGCGTGGCTCAGAATGCACATCTAACGATAACAACAAGTTCTGCCCATTTTCTTTCACAACAAAACTCCCACGAGTACAACTTGATACATTGTAATGCAAAGCAGAGCATAGCACTCGAAGTAGTCTACAAAAACTATATTCCACTAGTAATCGCTAATGTGGTACATAATGCCGAGACTATAAGATCTCAACGATCAGACAAAATTTCAAAATTCAGTGGCAGTCGAGTCTCACCTTCTTCAAAACTCAAGGGTCACTATTACAAAGTGTTATGCCTGTTAAAGGTAGGATACACCATTTGCAGATATCGCAAATATTTACTACCGAATTATTATGAAATATCTTACTCATCTGAAAGTAAACAATGATTCTAGGCTTCCAGCAAAATGATTGCTCTAAATATCCTGTAATTATTCTTAAAAAAATAGAATTTTATAAAGAGAAATTTGCGATCGCCAGACGGCGATCGCGAAAAAACAGAAATAACATAAGAATAACCATGAATAACTGCTCGACGCCGGTTGAAAACAAACGCTGTTTTTCGTGCTTTTCTCGGCATCAATGACTGTAAAACTTTGGACAGCTCAGTAAAACGGTATTTACTATAAAATACAACCCCCCCCCCCAAAAAAAAAAATCTACCCATCCATGAGAATTCAAGCAATTGCCAATGGTGTATCCTACCTTTAATAAACAGGCACACAAGAAATTACAAAAAATGCTTGATGCAGCAAGTAATGACACAAATCGTGCACCTTCACTCAGTACACCCAACAAGAAGACATGTGGTCAAATAATGTGCAAATATATGTGGTCATTCTAATTTGGGAAAATACCACAATTAATAGATCACGCACAATAAAACTATAAACAAGAGTCAAGAGAGAGACATTGTTGATCTGTCTACAAATACACCCGGATTTGACCGAATCTTTGTCTTCTTTGCAAAGAACAGGCGTTCGGGGAACTTACAACTTAAGAAAACTTATCTTACATTACCATGGCATCCTGTCTACGACAACACTTTGTAGCGGTATGCCATTTAAGGAAGTCCGCTTAAATTATTAGATTACAAAAGACTTGACTTCACAGCAGATATATTTTTGCACCAATCTCAATTAAGGCTCACAAAGCTAGTTTCAAGTCAAATTGTAAATTCTGCACAATGAATTGAAATCACCATAAGTTCTACAAAGTCCAGGTCTAGTTCTATGCAATAAAGACGCACTTCTTAAAGTTAAAGTTAGTTTTCTCAAGTTTCCAGAACGCCAGGTCGGTGCACGTCTGTGTGGACTTGGACTCCCAGATTACACCTAATGTACTGTGTTTGAGGCAAAGATCAAAACGCAGGTGTAAAACATACAACAGCCGCACATAAACTTGACATGTCAACATGTGTTTTGCCCGTCAAACTACTGGCATTACGATGACAATTTCACCTCTAAATCCCTCCTTTTATAAACATGATATACACTAAAACTTTGACCAGAAGTAGCAGGGAAAGTGCTTTTATGATATGACAATGCACAGAAAATACAAATTTTATTCTTTTTAAGCTAAAATGTTACTTTTAGAACACAACTGTATGCAAACGATACTTACACTTTCGTGCGCAGAAAGAAAAATAATGATTTCGCGCGTGCAGTCGTTTCTATTCATTTACAAAAGATGTTGGGCAGTGTGCCAATTGTGTGCCTCCTAAATGACGCTTCCCTGCAATAAGGTAAGTATAGTTTGCGGTAACACTATGGTAATTCTCTTTAGTGAGCTGTATATTTGTTGTGTACGTTTTCCAAACCCCAGCTTCGTCTCCGTCTGTGGCTTCGTTTATGCAGTTAGGCAATGGTGATCGAGCCACCGACGAGTGGTGGTTTGGAAAATGGTCAGTGGAGACGGAAGGGACGCAAAGAGAGACGGATATCTCAGCAGCTTTTAATGTGATAGCACTTTACTAGTAAGAATGAAGTGTGCATAAGCTTTCGAAGCTACAACTATATCATTTTTTTTCACCGAATTTTTCCTTACAATTTTGACACATCTGCCGTAATTGTGTTAAGAAAATGGCGTCATAATGTCAACCATCGTTTGAAAGTCGGATCTGTTCTCGAAATTAATCCGAGAGTTTCAGCCCATGCGTGACATAACGCGCTGGAGGAAAGCCGATTTCATGGGTATCTTGGAGAATCTACACATGATGATACAGCGGATGACTGTCTTGAAGTCTGGGTGCCGGGCCGTGTAAATCACGGGGTTTATGCAACTGCTGCCTACTAAAATCGCCCCGACAAACGGGACAACTTTGTGGGACTTGCCCCCGAGTAAAGCCACTAATACCGGATAGATACCGCAACTTATCACGAAGAAGAAGACGACGAGAAACAAACTCAGATTGATGTCGATGTTTTTACGAAATTGTCGCCTAGCTCGAGATGGCTGTCTGTCGGCGCTGGGGCGTGTTGGGAGAGGGAAGGAGGGCAACAATCTGCGTACACCTGCCCAGGGTAAGTTTGAAGCAGGCACCGGCGGCTGGCTGCATCCTGGAACATCTTCACGGACTGGTTGGCGTGTTGGAAGAGGGAAGGAGGGCAACAATCTGCGTACACCTGCCCAGCCTAAGTTTGAAGCAGGCACCGGCGGCTGGCTGCATCCTGGAACATCTTCACGGACTGGTTGGTGTGACTCTGTGGACCGGGAAGTGAGGCTCATGACTCCCCCAACGACGGCTGGGGGCGGCTCGGGAATGGCGTTGATTCTACCGACGTGTTGCCTCACCGTGTATAAGATAACCGCATAACTAGCGAAGGTAACAGCGAGAGCAATCAGACAGTATAGGAACACTAAGAATCTAAATAATACACCGATGTTTTCTATTGTCGGTATGACGGTACATGTGCTTGTAATTTCATCGTATCCAAACAAGCGAAATTCATACCTGACAGCAAGTGCGAGTCCTGTCGCGAAGGGTACGATCCAAGTTGTAGCGGCCAGAGCAGCCAGCCAGCGGCGGTTAAACAGCCATACCTGACGGCTGCGGTTTTTCCTCCGAGTGATGAAGGCTCGGTAAACGGCGAAGATTGTGATGTTGTTTATGCTAGTCCACAGGCACCCGAAGATCAGGAATCCCTGAGCTTTGCAGAGACTCTCTGGAACTAGCATGTCTTCCTTGCTGTCGCTTAGCACCGCCAGGATCATGATGGGAATACTCAGGAACATGAGGAGGTCCGCTACGGCCAAGTTGACCACAAAGATGTTAGTAGTCGTACGGGGTTTACGGGACAGGACCACGGCCAGCAAGACGGAGCTGTTGCCCACCACTCCCACCAAAAAGACAACACTGTACAGCGCTGCCAACAACTGCTTTTCGGCAAAGCTGTCGTACACCCACGGCACGACTGCTTTGGTCGGAGCGATGTCTTCCATCTTGGGTCTTTCAGTTTAGTTTCTTGGATTTGTTTGGTCACTTGCACGTATAGTCGTCTGCTTCTAAATGTTTGTTAAAACATTGTTACACTCCGTCTTATCCAGGGGAGCGGAAGGGTTGGCGCCACCAACGTTGGAAGTTATATCAGTGCTCCTCTGTTTGCCTAGTCCACTATTAAGAAAGGGGTATGCAAATTACCGACTCAAGAAATACCCTTTTAAAATTAAAGTCTTTCTTGTTTCTGAAAACGTTTGTTCCATACCAAGTTCGTTATTCAAGAAGTCTCAAAAGAACCATTCTAGAAAAGAATCAAATTTCGTTCCGTTTTATCATGCAGTATATCAGCAGTGAATCCTGCGGCATTCAACCGCGCTATGTAGTAGGACACTCTTATAAATAACGCACAAAAATGATATATTTTTGTGAAAATTTCCTTTTTCACCTCCGTAGTCGTTTAGAGGAAACCCGTCAGTTCAACATGAGGAGTAGGCGGGATTTTGCACCCCCATTTCTTGGATGGAACATGCAAACAGCCTGGGGCTTCGCTAGGTCTCATCGCTCATAGTGGGCGCTGAATGAAACTGCGCTATGAGCTCTGATTGGATAGAATTTGTGGAGGTTACCCTGTAGTTGATCCGCTGCGCTGCGTGCAATTCATGGTTTCCTTCACACAATGTGAAGTGCCGTGACCTCGTGGTCTGGAGCATGGAATTTGTGATATGTATAGGTAAAGCTGTAGGTTGTGGGTTCGATTCCCGCCTGGGACCATGGTACGTGTGCCATTGAACAAGGCACTTTGTTACTCATTGCTTCTCTCCATCCAGGGGGTAAAATGAGTGGTGAGATGAGGGTTGATTTACCTGCTTTATGCACCGAATTGGCAGCATCGAGCTGTATAATTCCCGGGGAGATGGGATGATATTTTAAATGTTTCGTAGGCCCAATCGCATCAGCGCTTCCCAGCACCTAGTATATGGGCGGTTATCACGAGCCAAATAGAAAGCAAAATGTTATTAAAGTAAGGATGTGTAAGTAGAATCACCAAAATAAACTTTTCTAAAAAAATTATAATAATAATAATACCCAAATATAGGAATAAATATATTAAGCGGCAGGGATTAACGATTTATGCAAATTAGTCATATTTCCAACACTTGGATTTTTTGAGATTTTTAGTATGTCATTCTAGGGACCTTATAGAAGTGCACTGTGGTGAAAAATATTCTATTGCAATTTGTGTGAGGTCAAAACTTATTTTCTCTGGACTACTAGGCGATTGAAACGTCCTTTGCAAAAGCAAAGGGAAATGTAGAGCCAGTTGTCTTGGCAACAGACAAAAGATGACGCATTGACTTAAACTTGTTGCTATTAGTCCCGACGTTATTTTCCCCCCAAAATAGTATTTTTACCAGCGTATTATTGTTCTCATCAACAATAGTGTCCAGTGTCTTTCTTTCTTGTTATGATGCGGGGTAATTTCTGTGGGGAACAGCTGCACTCCGGTGGCCAAACTTAAAAGTGTATTTTGACAGAGAAGTGAATGTCCCAGTGTTCAATTATGCAGTTGTAATCCCTACTTTACCGTCAAAAGGCGCGTGTTAATCGTACGGTGACGTAGGGGTAGACAAAATCCGATTAGTGTAATTTATTTCTGTGTTAACCCTGCCAGTACTGAATCTTCCAATTTCAATAGGAATTCGCACAAACCCTAGGGAGTCAGGATTAATAACTTAATCGTCGAAATTGCATTTATTATTTAGTGTCCATGGAAACATTTTGCCTAAAAGTTCACTTGGTGGCGGGCTTCTAAAACCCTCGAATAGAGTACAAAACGTCACCGTTTTCACGAAGGGGCAAATTTTATGAAAAATCGTTTAGGCTATTTTTTTTTTTATGAAAACGATTAAATATTGCAATATCTACAACCTGGTGAAGTTATACATCCAAACAATCATTAAAATTCCAATTAACCTAAATAACGAATGGGTGAATTGATCCTCAAGTGCCGTTTTGCGTTTTCACGAAAAGGCAAATTTGAAATAGCGTTGACTTTAACGTGTTTATGAAGGGGCACTTTGGTGCGCGTATTGACTTTTAGCGTTTTCACAAAGATGGAAATTGGGCAAACTTGGCTCGTACTGGCTTTTAGCGTTTTTACGAAGAGGCAAATTTGGGGCGCAGTGGGAATTGTATACATTTTGACTCTCACAGCCACGGGCGAATTTGCTAATTTATCGGTGTTTTTTTTCGTTTACACGAAGAGGCAATTGTAATAATTGATTAATTCTGCAAAACTAATCACCTATTTTTCTTAAAGTTTGCTATATTTAAGAAGATTGTAATTTCTTCTTTCCCATGATACTTTAATCTTGTATATTCTATGGATCGTTATGTTTCAAACTGCCAAACGAAAAAAAGGACCAACTTTACAAGCTATTTTCTCGAAAGTTTGTTCAGACCGTGAAAGGCTAAATTGCCTCTTCGTGAAAACAGTGACGAAAATTGTGAAGTCAGTTGTAATGTTTTAACATATTGACTAGGCGATTGAAACGCCATTGTAAAAGCACAGGAAAATGTAAAGCCAGTTGCCCTTGGCAACAGACAAAATATGTCGCATTGACTTGAACTAGTCCCGGCATTATTTTCTTAAGAAATTAACCCCACCTAAAAAAGGGTATTTTCACTAGCGTGTTATTGTTTATGGAATCTGACAAATCGCTTGACGTGAACAAGAAATATCCTGCAATAAAATGACCTCTTACCCCGTAAATCTGTAATATAGGTTTTCCCGGTCAGTTTAATACATTTGTCACCCAAATTTACGACGAATCACCCATTTTCGCACACATTTTGATGCACAATTTAGATCAACATTTGATTTACTAAATAAATGGTTAAATTTCAATCTAAAAGCATGCATTTTGCAACGATTCAATTCCAACAATAAGGCATTCGAATTCACCATTCGGTAAGCATTATGAAATTTGAGAAAAGGAATTCGAATACGGTTCATGTTATTAATTTGTTCGTTATAATTATTCAGTGTCTTATTTCAACATGATACATTGTCTTACACAATTCTGCCACAAAGGAGCAGCGACAAAATAATTAAATATATCACTTTCCCCCGCTTTTTTGCACATCAAAAAGAAATATCAGTTAATGAAAAGAAGCATGAAAAACATAATTTTCAAAACAAAACAGAGATTGTCTTAAGAACCCCCAGATAATACATTTAATACGCGATAAAAAAGGGAGAAATTATTACCTAAGTTTAATGTTGGTACGTCGACTGTCATAAAGCCTGTTTGAAAAAAAACCGAATCGCTAATTTATATTTTACTACTTTGGGTTAAAGACAGATACTTCAAAAATGAACAAATTAGACTATACTAAGAATAAAAAAGGACCATGTGAAATATTAAAACAAATTTATAACTTCGCAGTTTGCCTAAGTCGTTTCTCTTTTTATTTTGAATGCAGAAAGAGCAACATAGAATGAGCAAAAATGAAACCAAAATGCAAATCTCATACAAATAAGCCTTTACCAAAACCTATACATGCCGACTACAGTGTAACTCGGTGTACTTGCAAGTAGATAAGGCTCTATGGTGAATGAACTGCGAGGCTGAAAGCTGTTGGGCAAATTGATGGGCTGTTTGACAAAACCTCAAAAATGTCAATGTTATCAAGGGCGCAAATGCAAGGTTGAGGTAGGGAGAATATAGCCTTCATGACCCGCTTTGTGAATGATTGGGGGGGGGGGGGGGGGGGACTTCAAGATATCCCTCAACATTGTGTTGAAATATAGGTTTTTCCAGTTATTTTAACACTTATATCCCACAAATTCATTGTCGCAACACTTTAATTTCGTACCCGAATATTTTAGAGCTCAATTCTCAATTTCAATTTAAAAAAGTTACCAACTAATTTCATTTAAAAAGGTGCAGTATAATACAACATTTCTAGCATTCTGATTCGTCCTTATTTTGTTAAGTTCTTCTCATCGGGCGATCGGCATTAGATTGAAAAAGCTAATTTGTTTGTTCTATTCGACGCTGTTGTCATTCCATTTTGTTCCGTTTACTTTAAAACGGGATCAGTTTAAATGATCAAAGCGTGACGAATAGAAGAACAAAATATGTTGAAAATGGCTGCCGCGCGCACAATTATACATGTCAGTACCCAATGAGCCAATTTTGATAATCTGGGTGTCAAAATTATGGTTTTTTGGGGTGCTGGGTCGATTTTTTGGGCGGTTTTATAAATAATTGCAGCTAAAAGTAACATGATTCAGGCGAAGGCACACAAAAATACGTCAATTTTTTTTTTCACCAGCATTTTGTTTTACCTATAATGGTGATATAGAGGCCTATACTGATTTATAAATAGCGGGTCCGGTTTTGGTGGTTGTTCAGTTCTTGTTGCTGATTCGATATGCACAAGCTATTAGCACATCGAGCGAAAAGAGTTAAACGACACGCCGTTTTGCGCTCGATACTAAAACTAAAGTGTTGAATCAACCTTATAAGTTGGGATTTCAACCATTAAACGGATGAATTCAATACCTTGAGTATTGACTTCATCAGTTTTATGTATGGAATTTACCTGGCCAAAAACTGAAATGGTTATTTCGGTTGAAGTCACAAACCCAGATTGTTTCTCCCATGATTGGTCACATAATAACAATTGGGTTTGCCCTCCCGTCGTTATTGTACTGAAAGCGGTAAAGTACATGATGCCTTGTAAAGCAGCGGGAACGGTAATTGTTCCAGAATGGCCATCCACGTCATTTGGGCTTTCATCTTAATGGGAGACCTCGAAGACATTTCTTATTAACTATATGTTTTTTGCCGAACATCTCAGATTTGTGTATAGCGGGAAAAGTCAGCGGCCAGGTAAATTGTGTTTTTTTTGTATAGTCCAGTAAGTTTCAGATTGTTAACTAAGAGATATGACTTTAGAGGCACGATCTGAATTGTTAACGGAATTTAGTTCACAAGAAACATGAAGTAACCCACGAGCGGTGGTTCGGGCCATCAGTAGTTTTTCCCCAGCACGACTAAACATAATGAAAGTCAAAACAATCACGAAACAAGATGTACATGTACACAGCATGAGCTGTTAGGAGGCTGAATGTTTTTCGCCCAAGAGTTTTTAAACCATGGAAATGCAGTTTCCCCCTTATGAAACACCGTGAAATTTCACGGAGACTTCACAGTGATGAAAGGGTAAAACGTCATTTCTATTATTCAAGACCTCACAATAAGAGTGGCCTGTGTAGCACGTTACTACGTTTGTTCAGATAACACGGCATTCACAATTTTGCTTGTATGATAACTGAGGTTTAAAACAAAACGTTTCCGAGGTAAAAAAGAAAATCCGTATGTATGTTTTTCAGATGTACTGAACGAAGGAGTTTGTAGCGAGTTGGCTTCGTACACCAAGATAGCAAACAGCGACTATTTTACACAGCTTAGCTTTATCGCTACAAAAATACCATACTCGCATCAAAGGCCGGTTTTACAGCAGGAAAATATCTCGGAGGCTAGGGGCGTTAGAAAGCGTTCGCTCTTGACTACAACCTGCAAGGTATTATTCCCTGTCAAGCGTTCGAATCTGGCAATAATACATTCAGCATTTGTTAATTCGACCGCTTTCATCGCTTCCATTGGCACAGCAATCTACGGTATCCGACTTTTTTGAAATTCCCGCCGAACTAAAAACGACTCCCGCGAACAATAATTAACGGCGCTTTCGAATCCCCGCGCATGTTTGGCGAACTTTTGGAGCCTAAAATACGAATGTTGGACTTTGCCATTTTTTCGGCATTTGCATCCTTCGCAAATCGTTCGCGTGCCCCGTGAAAACCCACCTTTATACGCTTGGTTTCATACGCCGGTTTTCTCAGATGCAACGAGACAATTTCTTTGAGAGCCTATGTTACAACTGTTAAAGTAGTAATCAATTGACCGATACTGTATCACTAACCGATAATGTAATGACAATTGACGGATAGTGTGGTACATATCAGTCAATTATCGGTTAGTGGTACAGTATCTGTTGGTTACTAGATTATCAGTTGCAATAGCCTGCGACTTATACACTTTTCCAGATAACGTTACAGTGTATTCATCGAAAAGGAAAACAACAGCGATCAGTTCCGGTGTAGAGTGAATTAAATACTACATGAAACTCATTGGCGAGTACTGCGCGTAAAGTGAAAATTATTAGGAGAGTGGGCGGTCACGAGGGAGCTAGGGTTTAAATAATCATAGGGGGAAAGAGTCAAAGGAGTCTGATTTTTATATGACACCGGCAAGGGCACACATATCGCTAGGACAGGTTATCATTTGCCCATAGCCGTCACACAGCGCCATTTCACCGTCCCATATTAGTCTGCGGGCTTCGGTGAAGTAAGCACGAGTTTCAACATGGGAGCAAACCACTGTGTTATACCACCGTTAGAGAGCTCATCCTTAAGGGGCTTCAGCCGTACGTTGAAGACGTCACTACTTTGGGTACATACAGCTTGAAAGCAGCCTGCTGGAGCTTGGTTTTCTTGAAGCGGCCTACGTCACGTGTATTCCCGACATCATTACCGACATTGTACATCATCGGACATACAAATGTTTGTTCCTTTGTAAGTGTTATTTCGGAGGCATGCTGCGGTCTGTTTTATGATGTATTATCTGTCCCAGGAGCAAAGAAAAGTTTGCAGCCATCTTGTGGAAAACCCTAGGCCTAAATAAACCGAAATAACCCGAAACCGTATACAAATATACGTGGTACACTCATAGAGCAAGGAACATGGTACACTGTACAACATTATTGTGGACCACTTACAGCGTCAACCCGCTGCCTGATGTGTGCCGTATTTTATGAACAACCCGTAACGCATGTTTTTTTGTTTTGTACGGACAGACAATATATTTCAATATCACAACCTGCTGTGGGTAATTTCTGGGTCACAAAAACACACACAGTGTTTGTGAAATATAGGACACTTACACGTGCCAGACATTCTGTTTCGGGTTCCGTTTAGTTTTCGTCGATTCGGGTGTATTTCCCCCGATGTTTAGTTCAGATCGGTTTCGGTTCAGATTAGGTTTTTACCTTTCATGTTTGGGTCGGTTTGGCCTGATCAACTTGATCAGGGCCAAACCGACCCAAAGGTACTACCCCGATGCACTGTGCGATGGGCCCGTTCGATGTTTTATCTCATCCCCGTCGTCCAGCTTATTGCGTTTGTATTGACCGGCAATCGTGGTCGTCGGACAAAAGAATTGGGAGTCAAACAATGGGTCCACGATTGACAAAACGTCCACGATCTTTTCTCGTGTACAAATCCTATGGCGATCATCCGAAAACGTTAGAGTATAAACAAAAGAGGGAAGACGGTCGGACAATGCCCCGTCCACGATTGAAGGTCTTTATCAAGATGCATGTGTGTGTGTGTGTTAAAAAATCGGAAATAAAACCACGAGTATCGCCTACTTTCGCGATGACACCATTTTACAACTTGACCTCAAATGACCTTTGACTTTAGTATGTGATCTGTACTATCACCATCACATTGAAGTTTCCATATTGCATCTATGAATAAAGATTGCTTGCAATTGACCTTTAAGTTTTCAAATGAGATCAATTTTACTATCCAGGTCTATTAACTTGACCTCAAATGACTTTTGACCTCGGTATTTAACCTTGAATACAACCTATAGAGCGCCAAAAGTGGACAACCGTATTTTCAGATTTTTTGCTAGTATAAATTTAGGTTTTTAGGAATTGCGACACCTGTTTTATAAAAAATCTCAATTTTCTGCTAACAGAAATTAAAATTTTACTTTTGCTACTGTTTTGATTTTCCGATTTTCTACTAGCAAAAATTTAGATTTTAGAAGTAGCAATACACGTTGTTAAAAATAACATTTTTTTGCTAGCAGAAATTTGGGTTTTAAGTTGACGACTTTTCTTGACGCCTCGATAGTGGACAATTACAAATCCGTAATTTCTGTTAGTAAATATTCGGGTTGAACTTATTGTACAAACAAAAATCTCTTAGTTTTTGGCTAGCAAAAATGTGGTCGTGACCGAACGAACAGTGTGTGAAATGTTCACGTCGTCACGTCCTCATGATGGGTTCACCTAACCCCTTCGCAAAGAGCGGACGATTCCGATCTGAGAAGGCCGGTCCAGGAGCGGCTATAATCTGACGCTCCTTTGTCCGTTGCTCCCGTCTGCTATATCAACATTTATATTCGATTATCCATTACTGTATGTCGTTGAGGTTTTCTTTGTCAATTTTCGACAAAGAAGTAGCCAATTTAATAACTGCGCTATTCTTTCGCGCAAAATCGAATGCTGCTGCATGGAAATGGTCATTCGATTTTGTTTTATGACTAGTCAAAAGTACCGTTGCGTCATTCAATTTTACAAAATAACTGTTAAATTTAACAATACAACAAAACAGCATTCAAATTCACATGAGCTTTTTTTTTTAGACGTACATAATTATATTCGGTAATTCAAATGTATTATTGGGCAGGCATGTTTTCCATTTGGGCATGCAATCTAAAACACGCCCTGTTCAAATGTTGTTTCCTTTAGAATGAACCAACCCCCAAAACCCTGTTAATGTTTCAAAATCAAAAACACAAAACAAATTACGTCTTGCCCCCCCCCCCCAAAAAAAAAAAAAAAACAAAAAAACAACAACAACAACAACAGTAGGGGAACATAGGCCTAAACGAATACAGAAACAAAAGGTTTTGCTGACTTATAAGTGAAGACACGAAACAGTTTGCCACAGTTTATTTTGTTTATCTGTTTGTTTTCTTTTTAGTCGTACTTATTTTAATTCTCATTTAGCGAAATTAATTGCCTCTTTACGAAATTGAAAAAAAAAAAAAGTCAATCAGCTATAATCTCCAGTCGAACCAGCTTTTCTATATTGAATGATGATTGTGCGAATTTGAATGCCAAAATTTTGAATGTTAAACACGGTAAAAACTGGGGAGGCGAAATAGTTTAATTTAAACGCATTGGCTGCTCATTTGCCGAAATTGACTGGGAAAACCTAAACATGTATTCTGTCTGGAATGGCCGCCTAAATTCTTGCTCATAGCAGACGTAAGCGGGACGCTTGACGTGAGCAACGGACAAAAGAGCGTCAGATTAGCCGCTACTGGACCGGCCTTCTCAGATCGGAATCGTCCGCTCTTTGCGAAGGGGTTAGGTGAACCCATCATGAGAACATGACGACGTGAACATTCCACATACTGTTATATTTCGAACAGAAGGATTCGTTCGGTCAAGACCAAATTTTTGCTAGCAAAAACTAAGAGATTTTGGTTTGTACAATAAGTTCAACCCGAATATTTACTAACAGAAATTACGGGTTTTTAGTTGTCCACTATCGAGGCGTCAAGAAAAGAAGTCAAAGTAAAACCCAAATTTCTGCTAGCAGCAAATTGACATTTTTAACAACGTGTATTGCTACTTCTAAAATCTAAATTTCTGCTAGCACAAAATCAAAAAATACGGTTGTCCACTATTGGGGAATCATTTTTTTTGCTAGCAAGAATCTGAGATTTTTAGTTGTCCACTTTTGATGCATCGAGGTAGTAGTCAAAATAAAATCCAATTTCTGTTAGCAAAAAGAATTATGAGTTTTTTAAAAACAGGTGTCGCAATTTCTAAAAACCTAAAATGCTACGAGCAGAAAATTAATTTTATCCATAAAAGATAAAATACGTTATACTAAACTCCTTTTGGCGTCGTAGGCAAAACGTTTCTAAGGTCGTTCTGAAAAATTGCACAACCAGCAATAATAAAATCCGGATGTTCTGCACCCAGAGACCCAGCCGCCAACCTCCGTCGTGGATGTGCATCCTCCTCGCAGCCATCATGATGAAAATGATCTGCGACACCATGACAACAACATGAACAATAACACTGATCCGTTCGCGGGTCCCTGAGGACCAGGTTGCCCCCTTCCATCCCGAAGGTTAAATTAGACTGATCTGTCCGCGAAAGTACGGCATGCGCTGTGTCGTTGTAAAGTGGGGCCAAATCTATTTACTCCCCTGACAGAATTTTGTCTTTCGTGGATTGCGAGACATGAAACCCTAACGCTGCGCACGACTTTCCTATTTGAAATAATGGTACTGGGCGGACATCCGCCCCTAGCTGAATTGCACTGATTTGAATGGCAGTATGAGAATCATTAACATCGTACTCGCCCCCACCCCTAACTCCGCTAGTGCTAGTACTAGATGGAAGGGGGCAACCTGGTCCTCAGGAAACCCGGCCCATCGCGAAGGCGCATCGAATCCTTCTATATGGCAACCTGCCTTTCACACATTAATGTCAATATATCTTGACCGACACACACAGAGATATGCACAGCTATTAAAATACTGTGAAATTATTCGTATGGCGTCAGCACAGTTTCCCGGTTACGGGTGGCGAACATATGACGAGCAGTTTCGGTTAAAGATGGAAATTGACCCCTCCCGTTCATGGGGGGAAATTGATATGGAACTCTGGGTGACGGTTGCTGCGGTCCCGGTAACCACTAACCAATCGGGCAATCGGTTAGGTAACACACAAGGGTGGGCCCCGGCGTCCAAAACCGGCCGCGGAACCGGCCATTGCTTTAATTTTAACAATAACCAGGGTTGTGCATTTCCTCGATGTAGATACGCGCATACATGTAGTAAATGTATGCGCTCTGGCCACGGAGCATCTCAATGCTCATCAGTGGGTTCAACTTCCACTGCACCGCGTAACGCATTTACTTATCATGCGCAGACACAACCCAGGACCCGTCAACCCAGAGTCCCAATGACCAATGCAGTAAAAGGGGGGAATTTTAGTACACCGCATACCAATTCTACGGGTTCTAACGCTGCCCATACTGCACAAGTCAACCCTCGTCCATGACTCGATTTGAGCAAACCCAAAACCCCATTTGTTACCCCAACGCCAATTAACCAAACAGTGTTAGATAACTGGCTGACAAAATACCCAATTGCAGATGATTGTCGCATATTAAGTGATGACTTTAAATATGGTTTTTCGTTGGGTTATGAAGGTCCCCGTATGCCCCGTGATTCAAATTGTTTAGCTACGGCGTCAGAACGCCCAATGGTGGTCAAGGAAAAACTCGCCAAGGAAATCAGTTTAGGCAGGATTGCAGGCCCCTATCAAAACCGCCCCTTTTCTAATCTACAATGTTCCCCCATAGGTTTAGTCCCCAAGAGTATGCCTAATACCTTTCGACTCATTCATCACCTGTCTTACCCTGCCGGTAACTCAATCAATGAATTTATTGACAGGGAACATTGTGTAGTTCACTATGCCTCGTTTGACGAGGCTGTGGATTTGGTAATTATGACCGTAGGGGAAACGGCTTGGTTAGCTAAAGCCGGCATTAAGTCTGCATTTCGTTTGTTGCCAGTTTCACCTGCTGATTATGAATTGCTTGGGTTTTTCCTTGACAACCATTTTTACTTTGACAAATGTATGCCAATGGGCTGTGCCATTTCTTGTTCGCTTTTCGAGAGGTTTAGTTCATTTTTGGAATTTCAAGTTAAGAAAATACGGTTGTTCACTTTTGGCGCTCCATAACAACCATCACATGAAGCTTACAATACTGCATCCATTAACCAAGTTTTATTGAGTTTTGCAAATGAGCCAAGTTTTCGAAACTTTTACCAAAATGACACATACATAACGGTACAGTTGACAGTTAACACTGTAAATGAAAATGGGTAATATTGTGAAAAGTGTGAATATCGGTTTTCCACTTGTGAAAATTGTGTGAAAAGTAGGCAAATTGGTTTCCCACTTGTGTAAAAAAAAGTGTGGAAATTGTGTAAACAAGTTTGAAAACGGTTTCCCACTAAAGAGGGAAAACGGCTTCCCACTTTCTCCCTTTTGACATGTTTGGAAAATGAATTGTCGAAAAATCTAAAAAGAATGGCAGCCATTTTGAAGTTATTTTAAAAAAACCTGTTACATTGATTTTTTACTTTTCCTTACTTTACACACTATTAACTACCAATCAATACACTGATATAAATAATGTTGTATTCTTACAAGCAGATATACAATGTTTATTGAGAACATTGTTCTCGTCTTTCTTCCTAGACATTAAAGAGTGACAAATTAAATATTTTCTTGAAATAAGACATTTGTGTAAACCTCTAAAATCCTTCAGGCAGGATATTCAGAGGATTGAGGATGAATGGCAAAAAGTGAAAATTTATTTTGGAGAATGCACTGGGTTGAGGCTATAGACCATGCCCAGTTTTCTTTATGTTTAGCCAAACCGGCCCTGCATGTAATGTCACCTGCTCCTGGATGTCTTTGGTTGTGGCTCAGCATACATACATGTAACAGTGATTGGTGGATGATTTTGGAGGATTGAAGCAATGATCAGCCCTCCACTGAACAAATCTAAGAAATAATTGATGATTTGAGAATTAAGGCTGACTCAAATTTTTACATGGTGGCAATTGCAGGATTGAGGATGGATTCTAGCCAAAAAGGCCAAGGGGTTCTGGTTATAATTGGTTCAAAAGCCATAAAAGTAAACCCAACCATGGTAATGTTGATAACAAATTGAGCCACCAAGCCTCTAGTTGTATACACTAGTATTAATTAACATTCATAAAAACCTTAAACAATTTAGTCATTCCTATTGTCGAGAGCCCAACACATGGGTATATGTTTAAATACGTCCAATAAAACTTTCATTTTTATTTGGCCATATTAAATTAAAAGTGAGGAAAAATATAGATTTTTGGATAAAAATTACCAACCGTTTATTACAAATTAATACCAGTCTTCTCTGATGAATAATAAAATAATAAACTAGTTTGCGCCGAAGGACGTATATATACACAAAGTTTCCCCCAGATTCAAAATGGATGACGCATAATCATGTCACGAGCAAGACCGGAAATGTCTGTCAGCAGGGAGCAAGGCCGGATTGCGTGGGTGTGCTTCCCGGTACCATCGGCCTGAACCCGCCTCGGATCGAGTTTCGTTAAAAATAATCCTGCGCCTTGGCTCGGTGATGTTAAACTAATCCCGGCGCGAACTGGTTAAGCATATACCTTAATGTTTTAATCCACATTTAAAGAAAATTGTCTTAGACCATCCCATTAAACAGTTCACAATTTATAGAATATATTACAGGGAACACAATCAAAATGGCTTCCTCGTGAATAAGGCTCAACTACCATTTTCGTTCATGCTTTCATAACCCTTTCATTGAATAAAACCTCCTACAGCATGAGCTATACCCAGCACGATATGTGGCAGAGGGGTACCCCCCTCGTATCCCTATACTTTATACGCACTCAACACTATTGTAACCTAACCCATCCACCCTTGAAACCTAAAAGGAATTCCTGAGATTCCGGGAACACAATGGTCAACACAAAAAAGTGGGGGGGGGGGGGGGGGGGGGGGTTTCTCTGCCACATGTCGTGCTTCATATGGCATGCGCAGTACAACCAATAAACCAGTTCGCTAAATTCTCGAATTTCATGAAAGGTCTAAACCCGGCTGGGATTGGTTGCACTAAGATTATTTTGATATTGACCGGGCCCAGGCGCGTGATTTGGTTTTTTTTACAAAACTTCATCCGAGACCCGGTGTGGCGGTCTCACTTCTCCGGCGTGCTAGCTTCTCCGAATCGGAAATAACGCTTCAACACGCATGCGCAAAATTGCGCAGTGGTTTACATTTTTGCCGACTTTATATTCTGTGTGCTGAGTTCTTTGGTGATGTGTGTGTGAACGTAAGTGTAGGGTGTGTCTACGCATTGATCTCTATTATATAATGAAGATCAATGTGTCTACGTTACATACAGGGTATACCAGTAGAATCCAGGGCGCGTGCGGCAAAATTGTACTGCTGCTATGCTGTACTAGACTAGTACTAGTCGGTCTTTTGTTTCGACACGGCGGCGTCGGCAGACATGACGGCCAGACTCGCTTCTGACAAGAAAAAGAGCGATCGTATTATCTTCTATCTATCTGATGACTGTTGCATTTATTTATAATAATAATAATAACGAATATTTGTAATGCGGTGGTATCCATAAACAAGATTTATACATAGTCCGCCTCATGTGAGTGCTCAGACTCAGAGATATAATTAAAGCTCCCTCAGTTCGGTCAATCATTCCCTGATGAAAACAACTTGCTACAATCTTCAAATTAAATTATTTTCCAATTTGTGTTGATCCTGTTGCCCAATTTGGTTGTCTTTTCCCTATATAGTTATCTGAGTGATCAGTTAACGAAAATTGGTCCTGAAATCAGCCACACTTTGTCATAAATGCGATGAAAAATATGGTGATAGCGCCCTCTGTTTAGCCCGGCACCAGCGGATAGATGAGTATGTGATTGTAACGTGCTGACTTATCCGCTCAATCCGCCCGGAGAAGCTAGCACGCCGGAGAAGTGAGACCGCCACACCGGTTTAGGCCAACATCATGGGTAGAACACACCCGATATTTCCGGCATTACTCGCGCGCTGCGAGCCAGTCACCGACAAATATTGTTGGCCTTGGTCGTGATGTGTTTATCTGTGATGTATTTTGAATTCCCGAAAAAAACTTGGCAAGTATAAAGTTCATCCGACACAAACTGGTTAAAACCGGCCAACCACATTGTATTCCATTACTAGAAATACACTCAATGACACAAAATGAAATCTATCCATTCTCTATACAAAACAAAAATGACAAATTCATACACATATAAATGATAAATTTGACATATACACATTAAAAAAAATATACAAGTTTTGAATGGGGTCAGAATTGTACTAATCTGCGCATTATATGTATACATGCATTTTATGCATAAATGTCTCTCTCAAATCAAGTAAAATTCAGGGCCCATCAAAAAGATAAACAAAAACCCAGTAATTTTGCTCAGTCCATTTACGGACGTACATGTATCAGCTGAGAAACGGCCATCATGGGCCATGCAATGTAAGTCGATAAACAAATTCTTGAAAAAAACCACATTTATTAGTGTGGCGAAAATCGCCAGGATGCTTATTTAATAAGGGAATAAATGTGTGTTCGAGAGGTTTTAATCACTCTGTTTAATACCGCTTGGAGTCTGGGTGCTGATAATTACCCTCGCCTTCGGCTCGGGTAATTATCAGCACCCAGACTCCAAGCGGTATTAAACAGAGTGATTAATACCGACCGAACACACATTTATTCCCATTCATAAATACCTTTTTTGTAAAATTCAGCCAAAAAAGCCCCGAAAATCAGGGAAAATTGTCGTAAGTAAATTTCGGTGTTTCGCCATTCTGTGTGTGTCAAATGACATGTTTCCGCCTCTGTCGCTCTACACAATACATGCAATAAAGCGTATTTACTAGGAACCAGACTATTACTGCCATTGGCAACCTCGTTCCCAGGGTGTTGAGCTGTACGCGCCCAACACCACCCGTTCTTACTCAAAAATAAAGTGAGCCCTGGGGACGGGTACAATGCGACATCGCGTGACGTATTTTGTTGCCAGTTGGTTTTAAACACTTCCAGCCATGTCTTTATCGTCCGTTTAATACCGGCCACGTGACGGGCTCTCGACCAATAGGAATGCTTAAACTGTCCCAGGTATTTATGAATGAGAGTTAAATGAATTATTATTGCCTAGCTTAATAATATCCCAATTCATGAAACTTTGTTTATAACTGACTCTAGCCTAGCTGGAATATTGAAGTTTATCTACATGTAATAATATTTGTTGAATTTTATGCTTTGATCTTGTTTCAGTCATAATTACTCGGGGCTGAACTTTCAGCTGTACTAACGCTGACTCCACATAGTGTTTATGCCATAATTTACTGAATGAACGTATATTGCGCCAGCTTCGTTTTCGGCTTCGAATTTTGTGCGCGTCGACCACTTCGCAGTCACAGGTCGGGAACATGATTTATGAAAAAATGATTTATTCCTTTCGTGTTGCCTTTTTGGCAAATTTCTTTGCTTCACATTGTCGATACTTCAATATTACAACATTATCTCTCTAAAAACACTTCGAAACCTATCGCTACTGCGCAAAATGTAACGTTCATCGTGCAAAAATGTAGTCTTGGTCAAGACCAAGCTAGCCCGTTCATTTGTTCCGCGGCGCGCCGTCGATATATCTGGGCTTATTGAGGGCGCCCTTACTTATCGCCAGATTCGTGGATTTCATCCACTATATCTTGGAGCAAGTTCGGGCGCGAACTATAGTTAACCATTAGTCAGTCTCTGCTTTACCAATGCGCATGCTCAAATGCAGTTCGCTCGAACGGCTCTAGTCGAACTATTGTTGAAAAGATGGCAACCGCTTTGTTTACATTTGCGACATGAATGAAATGGGTATTGCCACTATTCTTCCACGCATATAAGTAGAATAAGCCATAACGTTAGTCATGTTGTTCCAAAAACAAGACAAAAATTACATTAGGCCCGCCAGATTTTCACTTGACGTTACTGCCTTTCCCTCCGTCCGACTACTGACTTCACCTTTTTCTACGTCACTGGTTCTCTCCATGTTTTTCTATGAAAAGAGGCTACTGTCAACCAGCGGCAACCGTGCTCCGGGGTCTGGTTCCAAATAGTCGACTAGATAGTCTAACCATTCTGCGTTCGAGCGACGTTAGTCGAACTATGGTTAACTATAGTTCGCGCCCGAACTTGCTCTTGATAGTGGATAAAATCCACGAATCTGGCGATAATTAAGGGCGCCCTCAATAAGCCCAGATAATACGGACGGCGCGCCGCGGAACAAATGAACGGGCTAGCTTGGTCTTGACCAAGACTAGCAAAAATGTCGCGAAACTGTATGTCGATGGTGGATATGAATATGCAATTTAGAAACGTGACTGCGTCTTCGGCTTCGGCATTGCCTCCGAATCCTGGCCGTCGACCAGTTTGCGGTCACGGTTTTAGAACGTCTAAACAATGATTTAGTCCTTTCGTGTTGCCTTTTGGGGAAATTTCTTTCTTTCAACATTGTCAATACTTAAATATTACCACATTATCTCTGTAAAAACACTCAGAAACATATCGCTATTGCGCAAATGTTAACGTTCATCGTGCAAAAATGTCGCGAAACTGTATATCGATCGTGGATATGAATATGCAATTTAGAAACGCGACTGCATTACGTCAGTTGAGGGCGCACTGTCAGATGGCCGGCCTGTTGGGTTTTTTAATCATGATTTTCACAATATAAAATCAGAAATCCCGAAGTGGTTCGTATTGTTTCCCGTACGATTCCTGTTAAAAATCATGAGACGCAGGCAGCATGCAGGCGAAGATGGACTGCCTATTGAGTATTATTAGTTCGGAAGTCGGGAAGTATTTTTACAAGGATTGTTTTTATTCAGAGTCAATGGTATTCTACGGAGCCCCTAATAGACCACAGGGCATGGCCGATTATCTTGCACCTTCTTGACGCATATCGTGAATCTATATAAATTTTACTTTAAACTACTTAGGAAGTTGTTGGGAAACTCACAAATAAAATCCCCAAACGGTCTGCGAACCAGTACTCGATAAAATCTCCATTTAAAATTCATGTTTTCCCAGTTTCGATGATAACAAAATGCCGAGTGAACAATTACGTCATTATTTTCCAACGACCAATCAACGAGGCCCTTCTGTCGTGGTGCGGCACGTTTGTGCGAATAGTGGGGAAATGGACCAATAGCGGGCGTTGTAAAATAGAGCGAGCGTAGGCGCTGTTGGCACGAGCTGCTCAGATAATAGCGATTTGAAAACGAAAAAGTGTATTATGCACGGTTCAGATGCAGATTCGAGGGTTTTGTTGTTCTCTGAAAAGAGTTTAAAAAAATTGTACGCTTGTGCCGGTAGGTGGAAGAATGTACCCAAGCAGAAATCGCCGAAAAAGCGGAGATAATCATATCGGCATTCCAATCGTACATGCACTAGTTGATGTACCGCCGGAATCATTGTCAACAGTACGTGATGTAGTTGAGTAAATGCCGTTAAAAAAATAGAACAGAGGTGGATTGTGGACAAAAAGACCCGAACAACTGTCCTTGACAAACTTTCACAATGCCAGACGCTAACTGCAGGAAAGCTTCTGGAAGCAACGAGGAAAAAAAAGACCAGTGGCTGCTCTCACGGATCGAGGGGAAGGATCTTGCCACCACAGAAACATTTTATCACACAGTCTGCTTTCCATCCGACTCTCCCTAATACAAACTCAGCTGGAAATGGGCAAAATGTTTGTTATAACAGAATTGCGTATTAAATGTAAATCGGTACGAGTTGTTGTTCACCCACTCACATGTACATTGTTAAAGACATGGACAAATTTCACTTTTACCGTCACGAATAAACATGTATCAAAGACTAAAGCTAAACAAACTCTGGTCGTGTATATATTTGTTCATACATTTAGATTTTTAAGCCCCCCCCCCCCCCCCCCCCACCAAAAAAAATTAAAAATAAATAAAAAAATAAAAAAATTAAACAATTATAATAAAAAAATCAAACAATAACAATAAAAAAATTACACTCTATTAAAAAGTTCAAAATATGACAATGATCAAAATGAAAATTTGTATTAAGACATTAAAACACACCCTAATTCCTTTTTAATCAAATTCTGTCTATATGTAGAGTCCCTTTTTAGCAAGGAACTGCAATCAGCAATCTTTTCCCATTGAAAATGTACACAGCTTTCCAATCCTGGTCAATAGAGGGCGCCCGTTATACACAGGTGATTAAAATGCAAATATTTAATTAACTGGTGAACTTGCGATTGGGGATTTTGGTTTTTCGTGATCCACATGATCCCAGCTAACAGACTGCATTGATTCCACTTAGATTCAAGAGGTGCGCCAAGGAAATTAATTTCTGAGCACATTTTGCAGCCATGCCCTGTGGTCTATAAAGGGACATATGGCGAATAAAAATCACCGTTACAAAAAAAAAAAAATATTTTAAGTTTTTTTTTTATTTCGTGCACTCAAAATAACTTATTTCGTGAGCTCGGATTGTTTTCGTGGCTACGAAATGACTTCATGCGCTCCAACAAAAATCTGTTCATGAGCTCGAAATAATTACCTTTGATCGTGCAAAAATTTCGCGAAATTGTATGGCGATCGTGGATATGAATATATGCAATTTAGAAACGTGACTGCGTTTCGGATTCGGCTTTGCCTCTGAATTCCTGCGCGTCGACCATTTTTTAGTCACAGTTTTGGAACGTAAAAACAATGATTTATTCCTTTCGTGTTGCCTTCTGGGCAAATTTCTTCCATTTACATTGTCAATACTTAAATATTACAACATTATCTCTCTAGAAACACTCCAAAACATATCGCTATTGCCTCAATTTTAACTTTGACCGTGCAAAAATGTCGCGAAATTGTATGGGATTGTGGATATAAATATTCAATTTAGAAACGTGACTGCATTACGCAGATTGTTTTTATTTAGAGTCAATGGTATCATACGGAGCCCATAAAGGGACATATGACGAATTTTGTGCCCAAGAAATCATTTCGTGCCCACGAAATCATTTCGTGCACTCGAAATAACTTCGTGCCGAATAAATGATTTTGTGCGCTCGAAAAAAATATTTTCATGAGCTCGAAATTTTCTCCGTTTGTTTGTCATACAATCCATTATGTTTTTAGGAGGTCAACAAGGTGTATCTATAAGTTGCAATTCCACCCTTCGCGCGGCACCCGCTAGTCCCATCAATGTACAATCGACCTATCCAGTTTGTAGAGATCTCTGCTGCGGCCATTTCTAATTCAACAGTACACTGCAAACAGAGTTGGCCAAAGCTTCCCTAAATAATTATAAAACTTGTCCGCTTCATGCAATTCGATACACGACGTGTACTCTGTACTTTATTTCTCACAAACTGAAATAACATCAAACTCTCTAGAAACTACGCGCACATAAAGTACACGCGCTAAAAAAAAGTACACAAACTCTACTAGTAATACATGTACAATGTACCAGTCTGTCAGCTCATTATGCAGCGTACTTGTGCGCTTGCGTATTTTCAATATGAACTGTGTTGAATATGCAATAGAGGTCACATTTGGTTATGTCACGTGAGACGAAACGAAATCACCAAGACGTTGTTTTGAGCCGATGTGTGTGGTGGTTATCCGGAAGTTTTCTAACAGCGCCCTCTATTGTTTGATAGTCGTTAGGCGCACAGGGATCACACAATATTAATGAGTGATTGCGATAGTTGCGTGATAATGAACAACAACGTCTGCACCAAGACTAGGCAAGACCTCAAGGCATACTTTAGAAAGCCCCCAACCGTGCCTAGATCTGCGCTATTGGGCTTTGTCGGAGAAAACCACATGGACATTTCTGTGTGTGTAAAATCCGACGCTAGTAATAAAGACTAAAAGAAAGTAGTTTATGTTTATGAATTTTTTGTATACTCCCCTCCACACAAACCACCCCTAAACTGGTGGCCCAGCTCTGGGCACAGGTCTCAATGTAGCCCCCCGCCTCTATGCCAAATAGACCCACGTATTGGTCTTTTTTGTGAACGGAATCCCCCGAGTTGGAAGCTACGGGTCGCCAATTCTTGATTTCCACAAGTATTTCTACAATCAGTCCAATGTATAGGCCCCAGGGACCTCTTATTCAAAATTACCGGAGGGGCGCGGTGATTTTCAGAGATTTAGTCACATGCACCCGGATAAGTGAAACACTTGAAGAAAAGTCCATTTTTGCAAGGGGTGTTTTCCAGTGCGCGAGTCACAGCGCGGTGCACTTTTTAACGTTGGTTTGCGCGCGGCAATGATTCGCGTTGTGTGCGAAGTGAAAAACGAACGGTTTATCTAAAACCAAATCAATACTTTTCCAGATTCTAAAACTGTTGTTATTTTGAAGATATACAATAAGAAATATTATTTCTAACCCTGCCTAAAAAGAATTGAAAGATATTGTCATTTTCTATTTTTAACAATTATTTTAAAAACACCTTAAAATTAAAGTTCCGAGAACTTGTGTGTTCTGCGCGCGTGGCAGACTTAGTCTTGGTGCAAGACGTCCCCGTTTTGTATTTCCACAAATTTCCGCTAATAGAGGGCGCTATCACTCCACCAACCGCTATCACCCACGAACCGCTATCACTTCTGCAAGACGTCCCTGTTTTGTATTTCCACAAATTTCCGCTAATAGAGGGCGCTATCACTCCACCAACCGCTATCACCCACGAACCGCTATCACAGGAACGTCTTGTGATAGCGGTTCGTGGGTGATAGCGGTTGGTGGAGTGATAGCGCCCTCTATTTGCGGAAATTTGTGAAAATACAAAACAGGGACGTCTTGCACCAATACTAGTGGCAGACTCACTGACCTTTATACATGGACAGATCATCCATTGTTTCATTTTGAAGTCGGCATGCAGAGAAGTGCAACATGGCGGACCCACGAAGTCACTCTGTGAGCCAATGAAATGTCCAGGTGTAGAGTTCAGTTGGTTGGTAAATCCACTGACCTCTACAACTGGACATTTCATTGGCTCACAGCAGTGACGCCATGTTGCACTTCCAGTTCGCGCCGACTTCAAGTGTTAGCACAGCAGAATATGGACAATGATCCGTCCAGGTGTTGAGGTCAGTGGGCAGACTCCGCGTGCACGCGTTGTGCTCAGCCTAGTAATAAGTAGCCTCATTGGTCCTATATGCTTGTACATGTACATTTCACAGGCATTAGTTGCACATGCTTGGATGCGGAGGTTGCCTTTTAACGCTATATCGTATATTGCTACAACTGCCGGATACCAGGAAGCATATTCACCAACTCGGCTAAGGCACAGAAAATTACTGCCAACGTCATACTGTGGACTGTGGTTTTAATTTGGGACTGGGGACCTTCTTCCAAATTTAAAAGACTGCGCGTATGTAACTATACATACGCAAAAGCATTGTGACCCGTCCCTTAGCACATACGCAAAAGCAGCGGTGCCCGTTCCCTGGCACACACGCAAAAGCAGCGGGACCCGTCCCTGGCACATACGCAAAAGCAACGGGGCCTGTCCCTTCGCACATACGCAAAAGCATCGGGACCCGTCCCTTGGCACATACGCAAAAGCAGCGGGGCCCGTCCCCTGGCACATAAGCAAAACCACCTGGGCTCGTCCCTTGGCACACACGCAAAAGCAGCGGTGCCCGTTCCCTGGCACACACGCAAAAGCAGCGGGACCCGTCCCTGGCACATACGCAAAAGCAACGGGGCCTGTCCCTTCGCACATACGCACAAGCAGCGGGGCCCGTCCCCTGGCACACACGCAAAAGCAGCGAGGCCCGTCCCCTGGCACATACGCAAAAGCAGCGGGGCCCGTCCCTGGCACATACGCAAAAGCAGCGGGGCCCGTCCCCTGGCACATACGCAAAAGCAGCGGGGCCCGTCCCTGGCACATGTGGCGCGTGTGACGTTGCGTGTATAATTGCTGACTCATTGGTCAAGTTTATGTTACGTCACACGCGCATACAAATGCGACAAAATTCTACTCGGAATTTTCAAGAGCAATTAGTACGTCTTGCAATCAAGACTATTTTGTGTCACTGTGCAGCAACCACTGACCTCTACACCTGGACGGATCATTGCCCATTCACACTTGAAGTCGGCGCGAACTGGAAGTGCAACATGGCGGACCCACGACAGGTGTAAGGTGTAAGGTTCAGTGGGTACGGTACGTATGACGTAATTTTTATAAATAAAAAATGTATAGAGTAAATCCACTGACCTCTACACCTGGACATTTCATTGGCTCACAGAAGTGACGTCTTGGGTCTGCCATGTTGCACTTCCAGTTCGCGCCGACAGTAAGCGTTAGCACAGCAGAATATGGACAATGGTCCGTCCAGGTGTAGAGGTCAGTGGCGGCAACAGAAAAAAAGTTCCCATGGTGCATCCTACCCCGACTCGTTTATGTTTACAATAGCACGAGTCTATCGAAGCACTCGTCTATAGGGCTGGGACTTTTTTTAATAAACAAAAGCTTCGTCTCCGTTGTTGCTTCGTTCAAGTAGTTTGTCACTGATAACAGAGCCAGAACGGATTCGGGTTTGAAAAACGGCCTAGACTGGTGCGTCGTGGCGTTTGTATTTTTGCACGTAAACGAGTCAGGGTATGAGGCACCAAGACAAACTGTTCACGTTGCCATCTAGACTTGTAGACAAGTTGTTAATGTTTGTCGCGGCCGGTGATAGTCGAGTTGCGGTGCTTATATCAAGTCGCGGTGCATAATACGCTAAAGCGCGCCCTCTCGCGAGGCTGCTGGCTCCCCACTATACTGCTGTACGTATTCATATATTCGAGCACGAACGCGATATACATTACGGTTGTCATAGAGACGACCATCAAGTCCATTTTATCTGAGGGTAGTAATAATTTCAGTTACTGTAAATTTACTGAATGCTTGTAGTTAACTGTTTTATTGGTTTACTGAATTAATAAATAATGTAAACTTATCTTAAAATGCATTATTATATATCTGTTTAAAATGTGTGTGTTGCCTCGTAAAAATGAACAATGCCTACTGTGAATGGTTATTGATCCGCTCCAGTTCTTCAACCTGATGTGTTTGAATATTCATAGATTTAACCAAATTGACCAATCAGATGCGTCCGTACGAAATCGGCTGAATTGCCCACAGGCCGTGCACAAACCGCTGTCGGGTTGTACAAGTCGTTAAATGAGACCGAAGCCGTGCAGCACAGGGAGCAGTAGTCTCGCGTGGCCCGTGTCGCGAGGATTCGCGGGGGGGGGGGGGGGGGGGGGGGTTTGAACGCTATCACCGCGACAAACATTTAACGACTTGTCCACAAGTCTAGTTGCCATCGGGCTCCAAAATTCCCTTTTAGTTCTTGAAAATGGCAGGTCCTATGCTAATGAAAATTGAAAGACAGCCTTAATAGCACTTCCTACCAAACAGGTAATTCCAGCTGCAAAACACAAAATGACACGAATGAAGAAGTAAAAATATAATAATGTAGCGGTACGCCATTTAAGGAAGTCCGCTTAAATTATTAGATTTAAGGACGCCAAGGCTACGCAAGACAAACATAAATAATGAATGCAAACTGGAGTCAAATTGTACTTGTTTCCGAACTTGTTTCACAAAAGACTTAACTACACAACAATTATATTTCTGACACCAATCTCAATTAATGCTCACGAAGCTAGTTTCAAGTCAAATTATAAATTATGCACAATAAAGTGCACAGGCCCGTATTAAAGCAGGATTTGTTATGGGGGTTGCCATTTTTTTAGTTGACATTATCGCCTATTGTGCCAGTATACCGTTATCTCTACATCAAAATTTACCCCGGAAAATGTGGACCTTTTGGTAATTTGGAGGAATGCCCCCCACCACCCCCCCCCCCCCCCCCCCCCACCCCCCCCCCCCCTTCCTACGGGCCTGTATATTGCAGTCACCATAAGTTATATAAAGTACAGGTCTATAGTTCTATACAATAAAGACACAAATTCAACTCGAATGCGAACTATAAGTCATATACATGGTTACACAATACAAACCAACACTACAACAAATACATGGAGACAGCACTAGATGCTAATCCTGCTAAAGCAGACAAATCTCACTTCATAAACACTACAAGACTTATCAGACATCTATACATTTCCAAAACACATGTAAGTAATGTTCAACAATCTTGGAAAAGTTCTTGCGATATTCAGGGGGACTACACGGGACCCCTCTTTGGCAACGCCACCCAAATTATCCAGAGCCACCGTGACCTTGGATGTACCTACAAGACGAAATTTCCTGGCTATAATATTCTTCAAAATCATCCAACCAATCCGATAGGGTAAGATCCCCTACATTTCTAGGTCGGCCATAAAATATGGGAATTGTCACCATTGGAACTTTTTCACATATTATGTTTTGGAGAACACTGGCCAGAGCTTTCCTTGACTGAACAATTATATCAACATTTTGCTTCTGGGGATGCCATAATTATTTAGCAACAAATGGCCACAATCACAATACAGGCATAATGGAATAACACTTGAATAAACACAATACACATGTCTGCAACAGCTAGAGCTGCTGTGAATCTCTCACAACAAACTGGAGAGAATGAACACAATAACAACGTGCAGTTTTGTATTAAGACAAAAGGGAACCAAAAGGACCACAAAGAAACATTCTCCTTCTCTGTTTGGAGACAAAAGGGTCGATACACATTTGTCGCAATATCAGTGACTGGTGCAGCGGACATGTCAATCATTGAAAAATATTGCCTAGCAAGAAACGAATAGGGACTCAAAAATACACACCCCGGCCTTTTTAACAATGAGTGTAAGCACTAATGTGGATCATACACAAAGATAACAACCAAGTTGGCACACGGAGCTGTTTTACACAAAAAGTGATTCTACATAAAGCACATGTTCCCATACAATACAATAACAGCTGAAAAAGAGACGAATCCACACATCTAACATCCTGAGCCACGCAGCGCTTTTACGCGCTTTCTAATAGCGCTCCAACCCCTGCGGACATTCGCAGCAATCATTAAACAAGTTGGCCAATACATGACATGAACGTCCACCACTGGTAAAATGACAATTTCTACCACTATACTTAATTTTGTTGGCGTTAACGTAGCTTTTCAGTCTTTTAAGTTTCTTATTCTGTATAATATATAATAGCAAAGCTTTATTTCACGTTATGTACGTAAATTTTTACAATATTTCCGATTAATTAAAATTTGTACGTGGGAGGATGAACATTTGTGAGAACACCTCAGATGTCCGAGCGAATGGACCAAGATAAATGCGCGTAGGTTCGCATGCCTTTGGCTGTTTTTCGAACCCCAGCTTTGTCCTCGTTTCAGGCTTCATTCATACAGTTTAGCAATAGACTGTAGCCGGAGACGGATCCAAAGCCAGGGTTTAGGAAATAGCCTTGGTCTGTTTGTAACGGAGGCTTTGATGGGCGCATGATTCTTTGCGCTAATAACCACGGATCTTGCCGAATGTCCGCAGGGCTTTGAGCGCTATTAGTATAAAGCGCGTAAAAGCGCTGCGTGGCTCAGGATTCACATCTAATGATAACAACAAGTTCTGCCCGTTTTCTTTCACAACAAAACTCCCACGAGTACAACTTGATACATTGTAATGCAAAGCAGAGCATAGCACTCGAAGTAGTCTACAAAATAAATATTCCACTAGTAATCGCTAATGTGGTACATAATGCCGAGACTATATAGGGGCCTAGATCTCAACGATCAGACAAAATTTCAAAATTCAGTGGCAGGCGAGTCTCACCTTCTTCAAAACTCAAGGGTCACTATTACAAAGTGTTCATGATGCCTGTTAATAAACAGGAACACAAGAAATTACAAAAACTGCTTGATGCAGCAAGTAATGACACAAATCGTGCACCTTCACCCAGTACACCCAACAAGAAGACATGTGGTCAAATAATGTGCAAATATATGTGGTCATTCTAATTTGGGAAAATACCACAATTAATAGATCACGCACAATAAAACTATATACAAGAGTCAAGAGAGAGACATTGTTGATCTGTCTACAAATACACCCGGATTTGACCGAATCTTTGTCTTCTTTGCAAAGAACAGGCGTTCAGGGAACTTACAACTTAAGAAAACTTATCTTACATTACCATGGCATCCTGTCTACGACAACACTTTGTAGCGGTATGCCATTTAAGGAAGTCCGCTTAAATAATTAGATTACAAAAGACTTGACTTCACAGCAGATATATTTTTGCACCAATCTCAATTAAGGCTCACAAAGCTAGTTTCAAGTCAAATTGTAAATTCTGCACAATGAATTGAAATCACCATAAGTTCTACAAAGTCCAGGTCTAGTTCTATGCAATAAAGACGCACTTCTTAAAGTTAAAGTTAGTTTTCTCAAGTTTCCAGAACGCCAGGTCGGTGCACGTCTGTGTGGACTTGGACTCCCAGATTACACCTAATGTACTGTGTTTGAGGCAAAGATCAAAACGCAGGTGTAAAACATACAACAGCCGCACATAAACTTGACATGTCAACATGTGTTTTGCCCGTCAAACTACTGGCATTACGATGACAATTTCACCTCTAAATCCCTCCTTTTATAAACATGATATACACTAAAACTTTGACCAGAAGTAGCAGGGAAAGTGCTATTATGATATGACAATGCACAGAAAATACAAATTTTATTCTTTTTAAGCTAAAATGTTACTTTTAGAACACAACTGTATGCAAACAATACTTACACTTTCGTGCGCAGAAAGAAAAATAATGATTTCGCGCGTGCAGTCGTTTCTATTCATTTACAAAAGATGTTGGGCAGTGTGCCAATTGTGTGCCTCCTAAATGACGCTTCCCTGCAATAAGGTAAGTATAGTTTGCGGTAACACTATGGTAATTCTCTTTAGTGAGCTGTATATTTGTTGTGTACGTTTTCCAAACCCCAGCTTCGTCTCCGTCTGTGGCTTCGTTTATGCAGTTAGGCAATGGTGATCGAGCCACCGACGAGTGGTGGTTTGGAAAATGGTCAGTGGAGACGGAAGGGACGCAAAGAGAGACGGATATCTCAGCAGCTTTTAATGTGATAGCACTTTACTAGTAAGAATGAAGTGTGCATAAGCTTTCGAAGCTACAACTATATCATTTTTTTTCACCGAATTTTTCCTTACAATTTTGACACATCTGCCGTAATTGTGTTAAGAAAATGGCGTCATAATGTCAACCATCGTTTGAAAGTCGGACCTGTTCTCAAAATTAATCCGAGAGTTTCAGCCCATGCGTGACATAACGCGCTGGAGGAAAGCCGATTTCATGGGTATCTTGGAGAATCTACACATGATGATACAGCGGATGACTGTCTTGAAGTCTGGGTGCCGGGCCGTGTAAATCACGGGGTTTATGCAACTGCTGCCTACTAAAATCGCCCCGACAAACGGGACAACTTTGTGGGACTTGCCCCCGAGTAAAGCCACTAATACCGGATAGATACCGCAACTTATCACGAAGAAGAAGACGACGAGAAACAAACTCAGATTGATGTCGATGTTTTTACGAAATTGTCGCCTAGCTTGAGCTAGCTGTCTGTCGGCGCTGGAGCGTGTTGGGAGAGGGAAGGAGGGCAACAATCTGCGTACACCTGCCCAGGGTAAGTTTGAAGCAGGCACCGGCGGCTGGCTGCATCCTGGAACATCTTCACTGACTGGTTGGTGTGACTCTGTGGACCGTGGAGTGAGGCTCATGACTCCCCCAACGACGGCTGGGGGCGGCTCGGGAATGGCGTTGATTCTACCGACGTGTTGCCTCACCGTGTATAAGATAACCGCATAACTAGCGAAGGTAACAGCGAGAGCAATCAGACAGTATAGGAGCATTATGAATCTAAATAATACACCGATGTTTTCTATTGTCGGTATGACGGTACATGTGCTTGTAATTTCATCGTATCCAAACAAGCGAAATTTATACCTGACAGCAAGTGCGAGTCCTGTCGCGAAGGGTACGATCCATGTTGTAGCGGCCAGAGCAGCCAGCCAGCGGCGGTTGAACAGCCATACCTTACGGCTGCGGTTTTTCCTCCGAGTGATGAAGGCTCGGTAAACGGCGACGATTGTGATGTTGTTTACGTTAGTCCACAGGCACGCGAAGATCAGGAATCCCTGAGCTTTGCAGAGACTATCTGGAACTAGCATGTCTTCCTTGCTGTCGCTTAGCACCGCCAGGATCATGATGGGAATACCCAGGAACATGAGGAGGTCCGCTACGGCCAAGTTGACCACAAAGATGTTAGTGGTCGTACGAGGTTTACGAGACAGAACCACGGCCAGCAAGACGGAGCTGTTGCCCACCACTCCCACCAAAAAGACAACACTGTACAGCGCTGCCAACAACTTCTTTTCGGCAAAACTGCTGTACACCCACGGCACGACTGCTTTGGTCGGAGCGATGTCTTCCATCTTGGGTCTTTCAGTTTAGTTTCTTGGATTTGCTTGGTCACTTGCACGTATAGTCGTCTGCTTCTAAATGTTTGTTCAAACATTGTTACACTCCGTCTTATCCAGGGGAGCGGAAGGGTTGGCGCCACCAACGTTGGAAGTTATATCAGTGCTCCTCTGTTTGCCTAGTCCACTATTAAGAAAGGGGTATGCAAATTACCGACTCAAGAAATACCCTTTTAAAATTAAACTCTAAAGTCTTTCTTGTTTCTGAAAACGTTTGTTCCATACCAAGTTCGTTATTCAAGAAGTTTCAGAAGAACCATTCTTAAGAATCGGATTTCGTTCCGTTTTATCATGCAGTATATCAGCAGTGAATCCTGTGGCATTCAACCGCGCTATGTAGTAGGACACTCTAAATAACGCACAAAAATGATATATTTTTGTGAAACTTTCCTTTTTCAACTCCGTAGTCGTTTAGAGGAAACCCGTCAGTTCAACATGACGAGTCGGCGGGATTTTGCAACCCCATTTCTTGGATGGAACATGCAAACAGCCTGGGGCTTCGCTAGGTCTCATCGCTCATAGTGGGCGCTGAATGAAACTGCGCTTTGAGCTCTGATTGGATAGAATTTGTGGAGGTTACCCTGTAGTTGATCCGCAGATTCGCTGCGCTGCGTGCAATTCGTGGTTTCTTTCACACAATGTGAAGGAAACTTCTATCTGCGATGTAGCACATTTTATTGCAACATTTCGAATGTTGAATAATGATCTGGATATTTATTGAATATTGAACATGGAACGAGCAACCAGCTCCGTACAGTAACCTTAAATTGTCCTTTCCTATCTGCCACCAAACAAAATCCCTTCAGTCAAGTTTAGGCTTCGTAACTATAAGGAAATATTCAACTAAAATTGTGTTTCACCGTCATTTCAACGTTGCCTCATAATGTGCTAAACTTAAAACGTTGAATAGCGGTGAATTGTGTGCAATGCACACAGTACAGCCTAAAATTAAATTAAATATTCACAAATAATAATACAAAAGTGTAAAGTTAAAGCTTGTAATAAGAGAAGGACAATTATGAACAAAATTAAAAATAAGCTTTCATTAAAACGTTATATCACTTCGAAGTTTGAAATCTTTCATAAGTTCTCCCTACCTCCGATGAGATACTGCCAACAATCAACCACTTATTTTATAGAAAAAGTCTTCAGAAACACGTTTATATATTTAGTTTAGGTCTTTAATGTTATGTTTACTTTGAGTTTTAATGGTGCAATCATTTAAAACAAAAACCCTTAAAAATGGGATACAACTCAAGTTGCCTACATTTGCCGTGCTGGACCAATAATTAATATTATTTTGCTTTTAAAAAAACCGCTGGGTAATCAAGCTGTTAGCACTCGTAGTTGTTAACTAAATTCTGCATTTGTTCCCCAAAAGAAATCCAGAAACTTCCCCCAAAAAATCTTTCAAAAAGTGGTTCACATCGCATATCCGAAGTCAAAATGACACCGCCCTTGCTATAATCGTGAGAAAAGAGGGGAAAAAAGAACTCGAAAAATCTGATTAGGCATATGGTACGATTGATTTCTTCCATTACATTAACATGTAAGATTGAAAATTTACCCCTATGTTGGTCAATTTTAGTTGAATATTTTCCCATAAAAATTATGGTATTCTACATTATAGTATTCTGCATAGCATTCTGCATGGTATTCCTTTTGTGGTGATAGAAATGAACTGGTCAACATTAAACTTACTGTACTATAAGCTGGTTACTCGTTCCTCGCTCGGTGTTCAATATTCAATAAGTAATATAACCAGAATATTAGTCGACATTCGAATGCTGAACACAATGTGCAGACAATTTTGCAACAATGGCAATATCGGCAACACATTGGCTGAACATTGGCAATTGGCAAGTAGTATATAGTATTATTGGGCAATAACTCATATAGGCTACATGTAGTAGTCAATTCAACAAAGTGAGAACCAGATTAATGGAAGTAACTTTAGTAAAGGTAAAATGTACAAATGCCACAATCCACGCCATAATAATGTCACACTTCTATAAATAATGTAATATTTGAGTACAAAAGATCTAGTGCGGTTATTCACCTATGTTTGAAACAATCTAAATTGTATTGGAAATTTGTTTTAATATTTACATATTATGGTCAAGAAAGTGCATTTTTAGACTAAAAAACACAATTTAATATGACTTTTGTAATAACCGATTTCCTTAGTTCTGATTAGTCAGTTGCTGCGTATTGATGTTGGGCGAATATTGGGCTCATGATGGCAATATTATACACATGGACTGGCAATGAGTTCACTAGAGCACGTCTATTCCGGCCCCCGAGGGACCGTGAGTGACCAGAAGGGGAACCTATTTCCCGAAGCCGAAGGCCGATGGAAATAGGTCCCCCTTTTGGTCACCCACTGGCCCGAGGGGGGTAGACGTGCTCTAGTGACGGGATCATACCAGTCCATGTGTTTTATAACACACCTCGGTTGCAAAAGCTCCAGACGCCGCCATTTTTCATAATAAGATGAGCCTGGCAAACCTCTTGAGGGCGCTGTAACCAGCCAAAATATTTAAGTCTATTGCCTGCTTTGGGAACTATTTCCCGCAAATTCACGGTGGCGCAAATCTCATGCACTAGCCTATAGTTAACCCCACGAGACCGTGTTTCAGCCAACCAGAATACAAAACTAGCAAGAGGTGTGCTATAACGGTTAATCTTATGCGGTTTACGCCGATATTAATCCAATATTAGCCCAACATTGACAAAATTGGCCCAATGTTTGCCAATGTACGATAACCTAAAACCAATATTGGGCCAACGTTTTGTGCTAGCGGGGTTTAATTTATAATGTTGGGCAATCAAAACAGCATTGTTGGGTCAACATTGGCTGTCATAATACATGTAGTGACATTTTATCAATGTCATTTTTCTCAATGACATCGTAGGGTTCATCAACCGCAATGAGCCAACATTGCACCATCTAAGTCCAACATTTGTTTCCAATGTTGGGCCACCAAAATAGCATTAAGATCAACAGTTTCCCATGGCCAAATAGTTGAGGAAATGGAAGGGCTGAAAAGGGTCGTACCCGCAAGTGCACACACAGGCCTGCACTGAGTAAGAAATACTCTGCTGTTTGATGTTATATGCAGCTAATTTGGGTCAGTTACATCTGAGGTGAAGCAATGTTGCTGGATACAGTAGGCCTACATCTACGGACCCATGTAATTTAGGAATTCATAACTGACAGTATTAGTTATGTTTCAGTAAAAACTGGTTTGGCATTGAGATTACAGGGAAACAGTAAAAATGTAAATTACAGAAGGGTTTCGTTTATAGTACGTGTTAATTGGACATACATTAACTAAAGCGCTGGACCATTGTTTGGCTGAATAATTACTTTGGCGGTATGTTATACCAATTGACGAAAATAACGCGGGAACAATATTGATTCCCATATTTTGATGGCCAGCATTAGAAAACGAAACACTATGTACAATTAGTGTTATAGAGAACATGGTTAGTCCTTGCTTAATGTTGAGCCAACTGTAATATTTGGCCAACGTTGAGCTGACTTCAACATTGGGTCAACAAGATGCCGATGAACAAAATTATACATGCCCAACATTGACAACTAACGTTAGCCCAACACTAATATTTTGGCGACCCATAATTGGATGAGAGGTTATACTTAGAGAGTACAACCAGGGGCGTATCAAGGACCTTTTTATTGGGGGGTGTGGAAGTAAATTTGCCGACTCGGAGCCGAGCGAAAGCGAAGCCATTTACGGCGTGGGGTCCGGGGCCCGCTTAAGGGCCCCGACACAAATTTGGATTCTAGATGCTCTGTGGTGCGATCTTCATTTGATCAATAAAAAGGTATTGAAATGTATTTTGTCTGTCGCACTTAGAATGATTGTACTGAAAGGTCAATGCTTGTGTTTTACAAATTTAAATGGTTTTTCTTTTAGCCTTTTATTTTTTTTATTATCACGTTTTCATTTTGTTTTCTTCTGTCGTTTTACCTTTTTTTATATTAAATTTGTGTTTCATGCCTCCGTATACATTAAGCATTTGTCTTGTTCTCTGTAGATAGCAATTTAAGTTACTTAGTATTATTTTTAAGTATTTTATTGCCAAGATTTAATTCTAATGTAGGGCAATTTGAGTTATTTTACATAAAGTGCAATACAATATGCATTTAAAAAAATATATTATTATTACAAAATAATTGCATCGGTCTCACCATTTGTTCTCGATATAACAACAATTTTATTCATGATAATCCAAACCTTATACATAATAAAAACAAAACTATAGCACGTATATTTGAGTTATTTTACATAAAGTGCAATACAATATGCATTGGGCAGGTGGACGTGTGACTGGGACTAATCTGGCTATGGATGAGCACTTTTCTATTCCTGCATTAAATAAAATAGTGTCCAATAGCTTTCTTGTTATGCTTCTAAAACCCTCAAATAGAGTACCAAAGTGTGACGTCAGTTGCCGTTGTAATGGCCTCACACATTGACTAGGCGATTGAAATGCCCTTTGCAAAAGCACTGGGAAATGTAGAGCCAGTTGTCTTGGCAACAGACAAAAGATGACGCATTGACTTAAACTTGTTGTCCCGACATTATTTTCCAAAAGAAATTGTATTTTTACCAACGTATTATTGTTCTCATCAACAATAGTATCCAGTGTCTTTCTTTCTTGTTATGAGGCGGGGTAATTCCTGTGGGTAACAGCTGCACTCCGGTGGCCAAACTTAAACGTGTATTTTGACAGAGAAGTGAATGTCCCATTGTTCAATTAATTAGGCAGCTTTAATCCCTTCTTTACCGTCAAAAGACGCGTGTTAATCTTACGGTGGCTCCCTGTGAATTGCATGTAAAGGTACAACTCCATTATACGTAGGGGTAGACAAAATCCGATTAGTGTAATTTATTTCTGTTTTAACCCTGCTAGTACTGAATCTTCCAATTTCAATAGGAATTCGCACAAACCCTAGGGAGTCAGGATTATTAACGTAATCGTCGAAATTGCATTTATTATTTAGTGTCCATGGAAACATTTTGCCTAAAAGTTCACTTCTGGTGCATGGCGCGCTTCTAAAACCCTCAAATAGAGTACAAAACGTCACCGTTTTCACGAAGGGGCAAATGTTATGAAATCGTTTATTTATCGATTTTTTTATTTTTTTATGAAAACGATTAAATATTGCAATATCTACAAACTGGTGAAGTTATACATCTAAAAATCATTACAATCCCAATTAACCTAAATAACGAATGGGCGAATTGATCCTCAAGTGCCGTTTTGCGTTTTCAAGAAGAGGCAAATTTGAAATAGCGTTGACTTTAACGTGTTTTTGAAGGGGCACTTTGGTGCGCGTATTGACTTTAGCGTTTCCACAAAGAAGCATCTATGAATAATGAACTGCGAAGCTGAACGCTGTTGGGCAAATTGGGCTGTTTGACAAAACCTCAACTTTGTCCAAGTTATCAAGGTTGCAAATGCAATGTTGAGGTAGGGAGGATATAGCCTCCATGGCCCGCTTTGTGAACATTGTGTTGAAATATAGGTTTTCCCAGTTCTTTTAACACTTATATTCCACAAATTCATTGTCATATTCGTTCCCGAATATTTTAGAGCTCAATTTTCAATTTCAAATAAAAGGTTACCAACTAATTTCATTTAATAATGTGTAGTATAATTAAAATTTCCAGCATTCTGATTCGTCCTAAATTTATTAAATTCTTCTCATCGGAAGATCGGCTTTGGATTGGAAAAGCTAATTTGTTTGCTTTCATTCTATTTGACGCTGTTGTCATTCCATTTTGTTCCGTTTACTCTAATAATAATAATAATAATTGGGAAGGCTAATTCTTCCAAATAGGCACTTGGGGAGACAAATTAGGCATAAAAAAAATATGTTATGTTGGCGTAACGGGCCCTTAAAAATAGGGTATAGGTAGGTAGGGATTTATTTTTTATTTTATTTTCCTCCCAGCAATGAAAATGATATGTTTTCTAATTGTTTAAGCCGGTAGTGATACACGATAGCGTGTCCAGGTTCAATATTTTCACAATCCACACACACAACAATGAAAAACGGTCAGAAATGGTTTCAAACGTATTAATAACTAGATTTATATAGATTTTAATCATTAAATTTCGTCCCTTGAAAAAAAAAATATCCAGGGTCGGCCTAATTTTTTAGGGTCGGTCGGGTTACGCCAACATAACAAGCACCTTATGCCTTAGCGTAAGTGTTTAGGTAATAAGGAGACAGTGGCACTTAGGGAGACATTTCAGTGTCTCCCTAAGTGTCTAGCTACCCTAAAAAAAACAATATTTGGGATTTATTGTTGTCCTACAACGACAGATTTTGGTCTAAATAGCATAAAGCTCGAAGATCTTAGAGAAAAGGGTTAGGGTAAACAAGTTAGGACTGTTTTAAGTTTGTGTACATCTCTATGTCTCCCCAAGTGCCTATTGCAGCTGTTGTGCTGAATTGCGAAGAACGCGGCTACAACTTGGTCGAGTCGCTGGCACGTAAAGGCGCCTATATGGCAGCCGGCCACATCGACTCGATCATTATGACTACGGAGCACAGCCTGAGATCGAAAGTGTTTGATTTTTCAGGAGGGAGGAAAACAAGATGACCTGGAGAAAAACCCTCGTGACACAGGAAAGAACCAACGCACAACTCTACTGACTCACGTATGGTCCGGGCCGGGAATTGAACCCGGGCCACATTGGTGAGAGGTGAGCGCTTTACACACAAGCCACCCATGCCACCCTAAAACGGGATCAGTTTAAATGATCAAAGCGTGACGAATAGAAGAACAAAATATGTTGAAAATGGCTGCCGCGCGCATGTCAGTACCCAATGACCCAATTTTGATGATCTGGGTGTCAAAATTATGGTTTTCTAGGGTGCTGGATCGATATTTTTGGGCGGGTTTTGGAAATAATTGCAGCTCAAAGTCACATGATTCAGGCGAAGGCACAAAACAATGCGTCAATTTCATTTTCTCACAAGCATTTTGTTTAATCTATAGCGGTGATAGAGGCCTACTGATTGCTAAATAGCGAGTCCAGTTTTGGTGGTTGTTCAGTTCTTTTTGCTGATTCGATATGCACAAGCTTATTAGCACATCGAGCGAAAATGGTTCAACAACACGCCGTTTTGCGCTCGATGCACGCTTAAAACTAAAGTGTTGGATCAACCTTATAAGTTGGGATTTCAACCATTAAACGGATGAATTCAATACCTTGAGTATTGACTTCATCAGTTTTATGTATGGAATTTCAAAAACTGAAATGGTTCAGGTAGTCAGAAAGCTAGCCGCATTATTTCGGTTGAAGTCACAAACCCAGAGAAGCACACCCCCCCCCCCCAATTACTAAAAGGTCCACATTTTCCGGATAAATAATGGTATTTTGATGTCGAAATAACTGTACTGCATCAGGCACACGAAAAATGTTGGTCCCATTTTGGTCCCATCAGTACAAATTCGCCCCCCAAATTACCAAAAGGTCCACATTTTCCGGGGTAAATAATGGTATTTTGATGTAAAAATAACGTCACTGGCTAGAACATTTTTGGTTTCATTATTGGTCCCATCAGTACAAATTCGCACCCCCCCCCCCCCCCCCCATAACAAATCCTGCGTACGGGCCTGTAATCTTAGTATTGATTTGTATATGGCTCCCTCGCGAGCACAACATTAAACGTGCTGATGAGTGGGATTGTTGATCTAGATGGTTGGTCACTATTAAATCCGGGCGCCAACCATTCTCAATGTGACACGATCAAGCGGAATGAGTCGGATGTCGGGGAATCCCAAAAAATGTTTTAATCAGAACTGTGTTCTTCGTTGGTATCTAAACAAATGTACATAACTCGACAACAAAGCATTGTATCAACATGGGGTTTTCAGTTTTTAAAACGTACAGATGCCCTCTTTAAAACTACATGAAAACTAATTTTTTGACCGGGACCGACATCCGACTCATTCCGCTTGATCGTGTCACAAATTAGTGTATCCTTTATTTTTCTCGTGTATATACAATTCTCGTAACGTCGAGGGGCATTTTAAAAATGTTTCTATTTCAAGTAGGGTTAATTTCCTGGGCTGTAACGCCCTAACCCAATATGCCTTAGACCTCAAAGATCGATTTGCGACGAATAAACACGTCCTGGAAAGTCCTAGTTTTTTAATAAAACTCCAAGATTCTAGTTCGTGAGACCCTGTGGCGACATATTGATCTATAGAAATTACCCTGTGGAGAACTTGTTCACTTCCAGTCCTGTTCAGATCTCCACAGGGTAGCGTTATTGGAATCACTTTTTGAGATTCAATAGGTTTGCGTTATATTAAAATACTCAATTAACTATAAATTCAATTCCAGATATTGGAACCCCGGCCGCAAAGCCGCAAAGCCGCTGATTGTTTCTCCCATGATTGGTCACATAATAACAATTGGGTTTGCCCTCCCGTCGTTATTGTACTGAAAGCGGTAAAGTACGTGATGCCTTGTAAAGCAGCGGGAACGGTAATTGTTCCAGAATGGCCATCCGCGTCATTTGGGCTTTCACCTTAATGGGAGACCTCGAAGACATTTCTTATTAACTATATGTTTTTGCCGAACATCTCAGATTTGTGTATAGCGGGAAAAGTCAGCGGCCAGGTAAACTGTTTGTTTAATAGTCCAGTAAGTTTCAGATTGTTAACCAAGAGATATGACTTTAGAGGCACGATCTGAATTGTTTTCACTAACGGAATTTAGTTCACGAGAAACACGGTAAACCACGAGCGGTGGTTCGGACCTTCAGTACTCTCTAAATGCAAAAAGGTGAAAACATCACTCTCTCGTCCGAGTGTGAACGGTTTAACTCTTTTGTGAGTGGGATTCACTCTGATTCGAGTGAAGAAATGCTTCAAAGTCGTCTAAGGGTAATCACTCTTTATCGAGTGAGCCACTATACCACTCACTTTTTGGAGTGATTCCGATGACCACTCTTTTTAGAGAGAGCGCCCTATATTATTCGCGGTATTACGTGCGGCGAATGCAGCAAGCATTTTACATGCTCGAACTTTACAAACAGCCGTTATTCCAATTTGCATTGAACTTTCTGTTAAATTTTCATTCAAAAATTCGAAATAAAGATTCGTTTGTTTCCGACCCAGTTTGTATTGGAAAAGGATTGCTAATTGTCACTCTTCCGGGACCGGCCGCGAATTTTTTTTTCACAAACGTGATAGCCAAATTTCATGTATTATTCAGTAGTTTGGATGAGAAGTTATGTTTATTCATCATTTAAAACATGACGTCACAGCATTGTTGTTATTAGTTAACGAGTTACAATAAATCACTTTAAAGAACAGCCATTGTCGAGCTGCTATACGTAGTGTAGTGGATAGTGGGATGGGCTATGGATCAAAGATCCCTGGTTCGAATCCTGCTGTAGTAGGTCATCTCGTTTTTCCTAGTCAAATTAATATCTTTGGAGTATTTTAAATTTAAGGGGAAAAGGAGACCTAGAACCTAAGTGTTGTACAGCGATCAACGCAACTACTGAATAATTCATGAAATTTGGCAATCACGTTTGGGAGAAAAAAAATTCGCGGACCGGCCATGCAGAATTTGATTAACTCTTAAAAAAGTGATTTTTATGTCACTCTGTTCACTCTTTTTAGAGTGTTTCTTTTTCACTCTTTTTGAAGTGAATTACAGCATGTTACAGTCACTCTTTTTTTCCACTCGAAAAAGAGTTGTCCCCCATATGGCTCTTTGGCCGAGTGACACTTTCACTCTTTTCAAGTGGTTTTTCATTTAGAGAGTAGTATCTCCCCTATACGACTAAATATAATAAAAGTAAAACAATCACGAAACAAGATATACATGTACACAGCATGAGCTGTTAGGAGGCTGAATGTTTTTCGCCCAAGAATGTTTAAACCATGGAAATGGGTTCCCCTTATAAAATACCGTGAAATTTCACGGAGATTTCACGGTGATGAAAGGGTGAAACGGCATTTCTATTATTCAAGACTTCACAGTGAAAGTGGCCTGGGGCCAATTTCATAAAACATGTAAGCACAAAAATTTGCTTAGCATGAAAATTCTTCCTTTGGAAAAAACAAGGTTACAAATATAATATTCATGTGATGTTTATCGTTTGTGACTGATATTCAGCTGGTTTTTGCTTAGCATGAAAAGCGCATGGAGTTTTGGCTGGTAACCTGTTTTTACTGAGCAAAACTATTTTTGTGCTAAGCACATTTTTGTGCTTACATGTTTTATGAAATTGGGCCCTGGGTAGCACGTTACCACGTTTGTTCAGATAACACGGCATTCATGCTTGTATGATAATCGAAGTTCAAAACAAAACGTTTCCAAGGTAAAAAAGAAAATCCGTATGTATGTTTTTCAGATGTACTGAACGAGGGAGTTTGTAGCGAGTTGGCTTCGTACACCAAGATAGCAAACAGCGACTATTTTACACAGCTTAGCTTTATCGCTACCAAAAATACCATACTCGCATCAAAGGCCAGTTCTACAACAAGGAATATCTCGGAGGCTAGGGGCGTTGGAAAGCGTTCGCTCTTGACTACAACCTGCAAGGTATTATTCCCTGTCAAACGTTCGAATCTGGTAATATGCATTCAGCATTTGTCAGGGTTGTAGTCGAGTCCCTGCAAGTCCTTTCACAAGTCCTTTCGTGAAGCCAGTCACACTCCCTTTATAACCCTATCAACCCCAAGAGTGCCATATGGACTCATTGAAGCATACACTCTCGTTACCATTGTGACTTTAAGTCACACAAATACAATCGGATTTCATTCCCATTGGGCCCTTATGGCACATTGCCATTTCGCATTGAACTGAAATGTAAATAGCGCCCTCACTTTGGAGATCGGCCTCTGATTGGCGGAGACCCCGAGCGCGCGTCCTCTTGCGCGCGTGGGTATGAAATATTATAGGATTAGGATTCACCAAATAGAGACGCTCGTCACAGAAAACCAGTCATAATGGCGGATCCATCCGACATTCTTGACGAAATATTCGCGGATAGCGGTTCTGATAATGATATATCTGATGAGACTTCCTTATCATCCACCACAGAAGAAAGTGACGATTCGGAAGAGTTTGTCGCTACCTGCTCAAAGTCAAAGTCATCCGACAAGCCGAATTTCAGGTAAAGAGGTTACTAATAATTATAAGTAGTAAAATGCTATGATGAGACTGAGTACGACTTGAGAACGTGAATTTAGTTACACAGGAATAAAGCGAATAAACAGTACATTGTGTGAGCCTACACTTGTTGGGAATTTATATTAATGTAACAATATACCCTGGCTCTAGATGTATTTCGCCCAAAAAAAAGGGAAAATGCCTCCCTTTCACTAGTTACAATAAATCAGAAATGTGCATCAAGTAGAACAGGCTGTGTGCACAAAAAAATCCTATTCAGAAAATGAGTCTTCAAACAAACAGCGCCCTCACACATTTATCAATGTGCTTACCCAAGCACATTGAATAATGTGTGAGGGCAGTGTTTCTTTGAAGACCCATTTTCTGATTAGAAAAATAATATTAAAATGTTGATTTTCGTGCACACTAATCCTTTAATTTGTTATTCAAATTAAACTATTTTTGAACTCATGATTGTTGTATGCGCTATGCCTTTGCTGTCTAGTACCATTAGGAAGAAGTTTCTCCAATCAATATAGCGCCCTCTGACATTTCTTAATATGTTAATATTCTCACTTCAGGTCTGGATGGCATAAAACAAGCTCCTATAAGCGGCCACCTGCGAATTTCAGTGGACAAGCTGGACCTACGCAAGATTTCAGTGGACTATCACCGATGGAGACCTTTGAACTCTTTTTTTGCCATGCAGTCTGGCAGTTGATGGTGACCGAGACGAACCGATATGCCGATCAAAGCGTGCCTGGAAATACATCCTGGACTCCAACAAATGTTCCAGAAATGAGGCGTTTTTTGGCATTGCTTCTGTGTATGGGGATCAACAAAAGGCCTCGCTATGCTATGCACTGGTCGAGGTCAGAAGTTCTGCGAAGCGCCCTGTGTATCCGTCAACCATGTCCCGCAACCGATTTGACGCAATCCTGCGATTTTTCCACCTTGCCAACAATCGAGCTGATGAAACTATCACTGATGATGACAAACTGTCTAAAGTTCGCCCCCTGCTAGACATCGTATTGCCCTCGTTTCGTCAAATTTATAAACCCGGACGGAACCTCTCACCAGACGAGACTATGATAAAATTTAAAGGGCGACTGGGTTTCAAACAATACATGCCACGCAAGGCTGCCAAATGGGGGTTAAAATGCTTCTCATTATGTGAATCCGAAACTGGGTATTGTTGTAATTGGCAGGTTTTTACCGGGTCCAAGGCCAAGTCAGACCAATTCAGTCCGCCTTTGATCGCGTATGCTACCACGAACCATCCACGTAACCTTTCAGCATCAGGCCAAGTAGTCATCGACCTTTTGAAAGGGCTAGAACATAAAGGACATATTGTTTTTATGGATAATTGGTATACTAGTCCTGCACTCGTACACAAATTATCGCAGTTAGGATTTAGTTCCCGTGGAACAGTACGCTACACATCACAAGGGATTCCAGAGATTGCAAATCCCAAGAAGTTTCCCATACGGAAAGGCGATGACCCCCAGTTTTACACGAAAGCCGGGCAACTCTGCATTGTTTGGCAGGATAGAAAGCGTGTAACACTTCTGACGAATTATGGCGACTGCAGTATGGACACAAAAGAAATTCGCTGCAAAAACAGTTTCACCGGACTTCGTGAGATTCACAAACCTTCTGTCGTTCAGGATTATAACAGGTTTATGGGTGGTTCAGATTTAGCCGCCCAATTATGGCAGTACTATGCACACCACCATAGATCCCTAAAATGGTGGAAACGCGTTTTCCTAAATATCCTTGATATCAGTTTGCTTAACGCTACTATCCTTTTTAACTACCTGCCGAGCAACAAAAAACTAACTAGCTTGGAGTTCCGGGTGAAGGTCATCGAGGGACTTCTTCGTTCAAGCCCAGCACACCTTGGCAATGAAGCGTCACGTCTTTCGAGTCAACATTATCCTGGGAGAAGTGTGGCCGGCAAAAAGCAGAACTGTGTCGTTTGTAGTACAAAAGCCAAGCGAAAGCAAACTCGTACTATGTGTAAAAAGTGTAAAAAGCCAATGTGTGTACTGCCATGCTTTGAGAAGTATCACAGTTTGTGATCAACATTTAGGAGATTTTTAGATTGTGGTCCAGCTGCCCCCCCCCCCCCCCCCCCCCCCAAACAATGTTGAAAAGATTGTGTGCCCACCGGCGACCCAACCTTTGAAGAACAATCTTTTCAACATTGTTTGGGGGGGGGGGGGGGGGGGTGGTAGTAGTCAAGTTTAAGTAATTACCCAAACATTCCTAAATAGCAAACAAAACCAGTACTTGTAGTTAGTTCGAATTTATGAAGTGCCGCTGACCAAAACAATCTACATGTATATTCTACTGTAATTGTCAGAATAACTTTGCTACCCTACACTTTAACTTATGAAATTGTATTGTTATTAACACCTATATATTATATAAACGGGATTATTGGTGTTTTTTTGTCTAGTACAAAATGGGCGAAACAATAACCACATGGTTTTAGATCTATTTTGTAAATTTGTGGGATGTGGTGTGAAAATCAGTATGTTTTCCATCTCACGTTCATCATTTCCGTCTCACGCTCATCGATATGGGTACCAGTTATGTACACTAAGGGTTGCTTGGCAGTACAAAATATTTCCGTGTTTTTGTCAATTTTGATGTCGTGTGTCTAGGGTGCCGGTAAATGAACTGGTTGACCTTCGAGCAACAATAATAAATCATTCCAAGGAATGACTTTGGGGTTCCAAGGGAAATCATTCAAAAAAATAACTTCATCTAATTCTGCCCCTACCCAAGCAAAAGTCCCAGTTGCAGGATTAGTGAATGTTTTATATATACTTGACAGGGCCTGAAACATAAATGTTTTCCCACAATTGGCGGGGCCAGTAATCATAAGGTTTCGATATTTTCCCCTTCCATTTAACAACAATAAATAGACACTAGTTGCAAAATGTTGTATGTCAATTCCATTAGTAACTTGGGTTTTAGGAACCACCGCTGAACAAAACAATCTACATCTAATTACCAGAACAATTATCATTTTGAGTCTCATTCATGAGATTGTCTAATGAGGGCGCTATACACTGAAAGTTTTCTAAAATGTGCCTGGTAAATAACTGAACATGCTATGCCTACAACTGTGGGAACCAAAGCATGTGTGATGAAATGTGTCTTGGGATTGATAGGGTTAAAGGCAGTCACAAGTAACTAGATGAACAATGACAAAGGAATGCCTTTGTCAAAGCTGATTTGGATAGCTTGTGATTTGAATTGGAACTGAAGGACTTGTGATGGACTTGCAGGGACTTGCAGGGACTTGTGATGGACTCGACTACATCCCTGGCATTTGTCAAATTCGACCGCTTCAATCACTTCCATTGACACAGCAATCTACGGTATCCGATAGGCCCTTACCTTGGCGGGCACCACATCTCCTACTGAAGATGGGTTTCTAAAGACAGTCGTAGAGGGCGCACGACGCTCACTTGCCAAACCTTAAGTCCCCAAATGAGCAGCCATAATTTCCGCGTAAACACTCAATAAGCTAGTCGCTGACAAAGGACAGGTTGACATACGCCGGTTTGCTCAGATGCAACGAGATAATTTCTTTGAGAACCTAAGTTACAACTGATAAAGTAGTAACCAACACCCCATGTATCACCAACCGATATTCTCACACACATTGACCGATAATGTATCACTAACCGATAATGTAATAACAATTGACCGATAGTGTGGTGCATATCAGTCAATTTGTTGTTACATTATTGGTTAGTGGTACAGTAACGGTCAATTTGTGTGACATTATCGGTTGGTGGTAAATTATCTGTTGGTAACTAGGCTATCAGTTGCAACAGCCTGCGACTTATCAACTTTTCCAGATTATAACGGTATTTATCAAAAAGAAAAAAAAACAACGATCAGTTCCGGTGTAGCGTAAATTTCAAACTCCATGAAATACGGACTCATTAGCGAGTAGTGCGCGTGACTAAGTGAAAAATTATTAGGAAAGTGAGCGGTCACGAGGGAGCTAGGGTTTAACTAATCATAGGCGAAAAGAGTCAAAGGAGTCTGATTTTTATATGACACCGGCCAGGGCACACATATCGCTAGGACAGGTTATTTGCCCAAAGCCGTCACAGAGCGCTATTTCACCGTCCCATTCATTAGTCTGCAGGCTTCGGTGAAGTAAGCACGGATTTAAACATGGCAGCAAAACACTGTTTTATACCACTGTTTATAGAGAGCTCAACCCCAAGGGGCTTCAGCCGTATACGTTGCAGACATCACTAGTACTTTGGGTACACACAGCTTGAAGGCAGCCTGCTGGAGCTTCCGAAGCCGCCTCGGATGTCTTACCCCTAACTCCATGTAGGTGTGTGCAAATTCATAATATAATTGGAGGATTCCGAAAGATGTATTGCAAGCCAAGGAGGTTGGGAATCTGCAGCCTTTAAAGACATGTATTTTATCCCGCACAGACTTTCGATTTCCAGAGCTATATGAAGTTACATGCCCAATTTTATTCAAGCGTTCATTTTCTAACTTTGTCCTGGCGCTATACGTAACCGAACCGTTTAGGAGCACGGGTCACTGTAAGATTTGCAAGATTAAAACATTTGTATGGAAACTGCACCATAGTATCGCGTTGAATCACCGGTTGGTTTTCTCGCAGCTGCCTACGTCACGTGTATTCCCGACATCATTACCGACATTGTACATCATCGGACATACAAATGTTTGTTCCTTTGTATGTGTTATTTCGGAGGCATGTTGCGGTCTGTTTGATGATGTATTATCTGTCCCATGAGCAAAGAAAAGTTTGCAGCCATCTTGTGGAAAACCCTAGGCCTAAATAAACCGAAATAACCCGAAACCGTATACAAATATACGTGGTACACTGTACAACAATAATTGTAGACCACTTACAGCGTCAACCCGCTGCCTGATGTGTGCCGTATTTCATGAACAACGCAGGTTTTGTTTTTATTGACGGACAATATATTTCAATATCACAAGCTGCTGTGTGTAATTTCTGGGACACAAAAACACACACAGTGTTTGTGAAATATAGGACACTTACACATGCCAGACATTCTGTTTCGGGTTCGTTTTGATTTCATCGATTCGGGTGTATTTCCCCGATGTTTTGTTGGGTCGGGTTGGACAGGTTTGGGAAGTTCAGATCGGTTTCGGTTCAGATTTGTTTTTTACCTTTCATGTTTGGGCCGGTTTGGCCTGATCAACTCAACCCGATGCACTGTGCGATGGGCCCCTTCAATTTCACTCGCATCCCCGTCGTCGAGATAAGTACCACATGTATCGCCAACTATCGCGATGACCCTATTTTACAACTTGACCTCAAATGATCTTTGATATCATCAACACATTGAAGTTTCCATATTGCATCTATGACCAAGGTTCGCATTCAATTGACCTTCAAGTTTTCAAATGAGCCTATTTTACAACTTGACCTCATATGACCTTTGACATCAGTACTTGACCTTTGAGACGGGGATCGTATAAAGGTTACAATATTGCAAGCATGACCCACGTTTGATTGCAATTGTACGTCGTTTTTAAATGATACAAGTTTTACAATTGAAGCTTATTTTAGAACTTGAACTCAAAAGACTTTTGAACTCAGTACTTAAGTACAACCATCAGTATGGAGGTTACGACGAGGCAAATTTGAAATAGCGTTGCTTTAACGTGTTTATGAAGGGGCACTTTGGTGCGCGTATTGACTTAGCGTTTTCGGCAAAAACATTATCTTGGACTGAGTAAAATAAACCTGAATAAACAAACATGCCATGGGTCGATCATTTAGGATCGAGGTTTAAATTTGCTTAATGATAAACATTTCTTGAGCAGATTATTATTTGTTGTTTGGTTGCTGCCCGTTGACATCTGCATTAGCTGCCAATATGTTTACTGGGATATTTTTTTTTTCTTTCAAATTTGTTCTCCAGGAAGGGAATTCTTCATATTAGTATTTCGTATTACTAACTGTATTTAACCAGTCACTTTAAACCAATATATACTGAACACTTTTGCATAAACCAACCATCTCGCTCCAATTTATTACCATTATATAATCACTTTACCACTTGTTCTTTTATTAAATAAAATATAAAAATAATGATATAGGGTGTCCCAAAACAATGGTGTAAGTGGAACACATCTTTTTATTCATAAGTTATAACAATTGCTTAAAAAAGCTACACTTGGAAAGACTACAAATTTGGCTTTCAGAGTTATTTCATGCGATTTGGTTTTGTCTGTTCAGAGATATACCAAATTACCTAAAGCTGCCCCTAATCGACGTGGTGCCACTTTTCAGTTTGATTATTAGGTCTAATTCAAAGACAAAACACATCTTACACCTGTACGGTTGAGCGTCAAAGAAGATCAGAAAGGTGTAAACGTGTATTAACTATTATGTAATAGAAACATTTATCCTGTATTATGTATACTCATTTGATCTTGAGATTGAATAGGTTCAGGCAATTGTGAAGAGGTTCCAAGGAAAATGTGCATTAGGTATCTATTCTCAACGCAATTATCAATGTGTAAAATGCTGGTATCGTTTGGCGCTTGGAAGTATTATTTCTCTAAAGGTGTCACACACTCGGTTATAAGTGCTGCAAATAGAAATCAATTAACGGCATTTGTTTGCTAATTTAGTCATCTTGAAACTCCTACAAACACCAATAGCAAAACAATGCTGAATATTTAGTGCGAAAAATGAAGCGTTCCCCTAGCACCAATTGTTTGGACTCTGGAATTATTGAATCAGTTAGAATTCTGGTAGACATTTTTTTACATCCATTATTATTGTTAAAACCTGCAGCTGAAGCTCAGCTGTGCTGAGTTTAATTAGATTTTAAAACTCTTTTGTTTTAGACAACATATAAAGTTGCGTAGCAGGTGGTGATATAGCTTACTATTTCACCTACTTGTTGAGCATATTAAAACAAATTAACTTAATGTTATTTAAATATTGATTTGTAAACATAAGTGCGAACATTAGTGCAATGCTTATTTGATTTATGAAATATGCCAGTTTAAAAAATGTATGTGCCAAAACTGTTTGTCCACAGACGGCGGGTTCCATCCGAGTTGCAGAGTTCGAGTGCGTATCTGAAGTTGATGTAAAAATGCACGTTACATTTTTAATTATAGGCAATATTGCCATATAACACGGACAGGTACAAACTTGTCATAATCTATACTTTAACTTGTGCTTTGATGATATTAAAGAACCGCACGAAAAATCCGTGGTTGAAGTATAGTGTTTTGTATCTTTAAATCAAGTTCCTGAACTGTGAATCCCCCGTCCGTGGGAAAACAGGTTTGGCACATGAAATGTTTAAACTACCATATATCAGAGACAATGCATTTACAATAATTGTTTCGTCACTTATAATATTTTAGTAACATTATGCTCAACAAGTAGGTGAAAATTGGCGTGAAATTATTATTATTATTATTTGTACCACCCTGTAGTTATACAATTTCACAATTGCTTCAAGTTAAGCATCAAATATACATCATAAATCTTTTTTTTTTACTGAGGAAACCTACAGGTAGAATTAATTATTTATTAAACAGAGAAAATAGGTTGTATGAATAAAAACTACATTTCTAAGCATTTACTTCCATTTACAGTGCATATGTATAAAATGAAGTAACCGCTATACTACCTAAATATATTTGCTTAAATCTCAAAGTATTTACTACTTAATACTTGTAATATTTGATAGGCATTTACTTTGTTTCGTATGAATAAAACAAAAATGGATTTAAATTATTTGCTGGTAATGTTTCAAGTAAATAATTGAACGCCAAAGTGTTTGCATTTATTTCAATCATTATTATATGAAAAATCTACATGCTTTTTAATTACAGGTTTCCCTATAATTTTAACACTTATATCACACGAATTCCCAATACCGATACCCTAATTTGGTCCCCGAACAACGCCAAGCTCAATTCTCAATTTGATTTTTAAAAAGCCACAGCTAGATTTCATTTAATAAAGTTCAATAACTTTTAATTTTTTTAGCATACCGATTCATCCTAAATTTGTAACATGTTTTTAATCCTTTTTTATATATTTATTGTTATTTGCTTTTGTATTTTATGAACATATACATGTATACATGTTTTATATTTAACTACTTTACGTAATGCGATTGTTTAAATTGTTATAATTTTATATATAAATATTTGTATTGTAAATGTGTCTGTAATTTGGCATGTGGCCTCGAGGGACCATTAATAATCAAATTCAATTAAATTTAACAATGACAACATTAAAGTTTTAATTCAACGCTAATTGCTACACGAGACCAGTTTCACAAATTTAGGACGAATTGGTATGCGAATTGAATTATACTGAACCTTAAAAGAAATTTAGTGGTGGCTTTTTGAAATTCAAATTGAGAATTAAGCTTGGCAATGTTCGGCGACAAAATTAAAGTATCAGTACAGGGAATTTGTGTGATACAAAAATAGAAAAAATGTAAATTTGTATTATTTGAGAACTGCAAAGTGTAACTGTGCAATTTCGATGCAGCACAGAGGAATTAAGGAGAAACTTTACCCCCTGGCATTTTAGGCACTAAACTAAGTCAAAAACAAATCGAGGCTGGGTGTTATTCCTCATTATGCTAAGGCACTCACTCAAAACTTAGCGTGCAATTTGAGCAATGACAAAAAACACATTTTAAAACTGTAAAAAGGCCTACCAATGCAAACAATCAAATGTATTCGTTAGAGTACATTATAATCCTTCAAAATTCGTTCGGAAAAGAAAATCAAAATTGGGAAAAAGCACGGACACGCCAACTTTAATGTGAAACTACATGTACTTTTTGTACTTTCAATTGTGAAAATGAATGAGTTTTGGATAGTGCATAGTGATTAGTGATAGCGGTGAATTCCTAAGACCTTACATTAGACTTGGTCCCAGATGCTGACATCACCTGAAGGTAAAAACAAAAGAAGAAGAAGATATCAAAAGGTTAATGAAGCTTTGTTTATATGTGACCGGCTCTACAAAAAGGTGTATTAAGTCGTGCTATGCACTATCATGTAATAGCCCGCTCAACGTTAAGAGGGTAAACATTTTATCAAAATGTGTTTTGTATTTGTTTTCATGAATAAATCTTTAATACCTACAGTTTAAGGTTTCATTAAAAGAAATGTTGATTTTGATGAATAAAGTGGAAAAAACGACAATTTTGTGTGCATCGTTCTGTTGTAGTACAACAGAGCCGGCTATTTCAAAGCCTGTTTTCTCAGTTGTGTAATTTGAACTCCGAAAAAACAATCAATGTGTAAACACGTCGTGTCTCCAAAATGGAAGGAGCTATGGATCTCTATTATATACTAAATGAAAGCTTACGTTGTGGGCTTTCTTACCATGTATATAACTCAATTTAATTTTTTCGCGACATAAGACAACTTTTTGTAGAGCCGGTCACATATGTTGTATTGCCTTTTGACTGGACTGGTTTGTTGACTTGCCAAACATGCTAAACATAACCTATGACATCTGACACAACACTTGCACAAAACCTATCTTTATCATCGCAAGTCGAGGAGGCCTATTGTCGGTACCAGCCATACAACGAGGGAATCTATCTCCTTTTCAAAGCATTAGATCAGGAAGATCAATTGTTCAGACGGAGCGCCACACCTGTCTTCCACTCCCAGTTCACTTATAACACACCGAAGTGCTACCCATTAGTGGGTATGACTTGAACCATGGACCTTGTGATCCTTAATCCGATGCTCCACGGACTGAGCTAAACGGACCACAAATGATGAAGAGTTCGCATCAACAGAGGACACACCACTGCATCAGGCTAACTAGACCATAAGCATGGGGGGGGGGGGGGGGGGGGTCAGTATCAAACGAGGGGAAATAGTGCTCATGGCGTTTTGGGGGCAGGGTATGCACCTCTGTGGTTGAAATTTTTTTTTATAGCAAACTATTTTTTGTTATGAATAAGATTAAAACTGCTGCAAACTGCTTACTGGCTGGAATGACCTCAAATATACAAATCAAATAAGTTAAGAGGGCCTAATATTTCGTTCTTAACAAGATCTTCAGAGACATAATGGCTGTATACAAGAAACAAACATATACTGTATAGGGCAACATACAGAATGATGCACATCATGGTTGGCGGGAGAAACACAAAATAAAAAGCATGTACAGAGTCCATTGGAACAACAATTTTTTGTTATGTTTGCAAATCGTGCATGAAACCTTTGATATATTCATAGTGTGATCCTGAAAATATAATAACAAAATACACATGGGCCCCCGTAAGCCGACCGACTATTAGTATAAACAGCAACATAATTGGAAATCAAATTGGGAAAATAGCATGCCTATTGTAAGTTTACCCACCTTGTTTATTATATCTTCCTCTGATAAATCGTCCAAATCTGATGCAAACATCGTAACGTGTGCAGGTTGGAACATCTTACCACAAACGCCCTTGTGGGTTGTAATAGTAGCCTTTGTCATGGGTTTCACATCATTACCAACCCTACACAAAAAACATGATAAATTGCCCAGTTACATGTACATAACAAAAAAGTATGTGAAAAAAAAAGTGAAAGAAAACAATATTGAAAGTCGCAAGAGTTCATAATATGTGACCCAGCGCGAGTAAATGAGACCCTTTGCGGAATGAAAATTGAGATTTTGATTTAATCATTTAAAGCTAAACAAGCTTTAAATGATGAAATCAAAATCTCAAATTTCATTTTTGCCGCAAAGTGTCTCATTTACTCGCGCTGGGTCACATATTGTTTTACAGTCGTGTTCCCTTCATTTCCAATGAGTTCAAGACAGCGGAAACATGTGACGACAGTCATTTTGCACTTGTAGAGGAAATTGTAGGCAAATACATTAATTTGCAGTTAAACACTTTCAACACAAGCTCTTGCTTGTAACAATGTATCAATGGCAAAATCATTGCTCAGCAGTGAATCTGAGGGTACAGACGGCAACACGATATCCTGTGTCTTAGAGTCGAGTTTTGATAATAAACTCGGATAGCTTTATGTGAAACGCTCCAGGAAAAGGTAACATAAGTCGCAAAAAGTCCAGGATATACATGTAAGCTTTCATTTGGTACATAGTACAGCTCCATAGCTTCTTCCGTTCCGGTGATATGACGTTTTTGCATATTAATGGTTCCATAGAATTCAAAATACACATGTACACAACTGAGAAAACAGGCTTCGAAAAACAACAAAACTAAGAAAATACATTGGAACCATGCACTCTTTAAAAATTAATTTTCACTTTATTTATCAAATTCCAGCTTTTTGTTAATTAACCAGTTCGCGCCGGGATTATTTTAACATCGCCGAGCCGACGGGCGGGATTATTTTTAACGAAACTCGATCCGAAGCGTGTTCAGGCCGATAGTGCTGGGTAGCACACCCACGCATTTCCGGCCTTGCGCGCTGCTGACATACATTTCCGAACTTGAACTTGGCGTGTTTATGCGTCATCCGTTTTGAATTTGGGGAAATGTTTGCGTTTATATACGTCATCCGGCGCGAACTGGTTAAATCGGAAACTTTGGATATTATAGATGTCATTTAAGAGAAAAAAATGAAAATCAAATGTTGACAACAATATTTACCCTATTAAAGGTAGTATACACCATTTGCAGATATCGAAAATATTTACTACTGAATTATTAAGAAATACCTTACTCAATTGAAAATAAATAATGATTCTAGGCATTCAGCAAAAGGATTGCGCTAGATATCCTGTAATTATTCGAAAAAATGAATTTTATAAAGAAAAATTCGCTCTCGCCGGACGGCGAGAGCGAAAAAACAAAGATAACATAAGAATAACTGGTCGACCCCGGTTGAAAACAAACGCTGTTTTTCGTGCTTTTCTCGGCATCCATGATTGTAAAACTTCGGAAAAGTCAGTTAAACAATATTTACCATGAAATACAACGCCCCAAATCTACCCATTCATGATAATTAAAGCAATTACCAATGGTGTATACTACCTTTAACTTTAACAGACCAATACTCATAAATGCATATCGCGACTTATGTCACCTTTTCCTAGAGCGGGTCACGACACACGTCTGTCCATTTGCTGCCATTGTCCCTATGCCAATGTGGGCACCGGCCTCTTTCTATGATGTCCGGCCCCGAATGCGATTTACGGTGGACCCTGCAATTCAAATAGTTTATCATCACCATACCCGTACCGATGTGAAAACGGACCTCGACCAAGATATGTAAATCGGTGTCATTGAGACAATCCTCATTGACACCTTTCACTTGGTGCCACAAGATGTGATTTGCATCAAGAGGCCAGTCAAGCCCAGACAGACAGTCGACCACCAGCTACTCAACCGCCTTGCTGCCCGCAAGACACACAGCCAACCTTCCACCCTTCAACCAGGGGCCAATTTCATAGAGCTGTTAACCAGTTCGCGCCGGGATTATTTTAACATCGCAGAGCCGACGGGCGGGATTATTTTTAACGAAACTCGATCCGAAGCGTGTTCAGGCCTATAGTGCTGGGTAGCACACCCACGCATTTCCGGCCTTGCGCGCTGCTGACATACATTTCCGAACTTGAACTTGGCGTATATATTCGTCATCCGTTTTGAATTTGGGGAAATTTTTGCGTTTATATTCGTCATCCGGCGCGAACTGGTTAAGCACACAAATTTGCTTAGCATGAAAATTCTTCCTTGTCAAAAACAGGGTTACAAACCAAATTTGTAGGTACATGTAACATATATTGTTTCCGAGTTATATTCAGTTGGTTTTTGCTTAGCATGAAATGCTTATGGAGTTTTGGCTGGCAACCCGTTATTTTTGAGCAAGACTTTTTGGTGCTAAGCAAATGTTTGTGCTTAGCAGCTCTATGAAATTGGCCCCAGGAACGCGCTGACCCACTCCACACACACGACATTCTGACTCATTGAACAGACATCACATAATTGCTCTAGGTGAACAGGACCGCCATCTCACAACATTCATGGCTCCATGGGTCGCTATCGGTACCACGTACATGTACATCTAGCTCCACAAGGATAATTTGCCTCGGGAGACGACTACAGTTGCCAATTTACTAAGGTCATTGCTGACATCCCATGGAAATGCAAATGTGTAGATAACACTCTCATGTGGCCCGACAATTGTTCATGTCTGGCATTTGTCCACACCTAGTGTACGCCATGTTGCAGCCAACATGTTCTCCAGCAACACAGTTGGTGAGCCTGCACCACTGAGCCTCTAGTGTTTGACCCTTCTGACTAGCTCACCCAACCTGGGCTTCTTCACTGCCACTCACGACCGCGACACGGCACCCAGGCAGCCTCGCCGCCCATTAATCACACCAATCACAAGTTGAAATTGAACGATGCCATTCTGGCTGGCTTCTCTGAAGTTCCTTTGAGACCTCCTTTTCTAGCTCTGCCGGTATCAAATGTTTTAACTGCATTTAATGCATAGTTGCCCCTTTCTCCCTATGTTAGTGCTTTAAGCCCTGCACTCAACCCCCTAGGGCTTCTCACAAATGTCCTCACAGGCAGAGTCTTCATTGTCTTCATTGTCTTTTGTCCAGGAATCACACCAGCCATCTCCAAGATGCGAGTGTGCTATTCGCCCTGTATCCGCATGGCACCCTCACGGCCGAGCACACCCCTACCGCTCACATCTACGCGGCCTACCCATTCCAGTACCTTGCTTCTGACTACTTCTACTACAAAACTAATTAGTATCCGTCGACAGACACAGCAACTGGCCAATCATGGAGGAAGCTGCCAAAGACACTCTCAAAAGATTCGCTGCCTTGTGCCGCATCACCTATGGTATCAGTGATAAGCTGGTGTAAAATAGTGGTCCCGTGTTGACATTCAGCAAAACAATCACATTTTTACGCGACTGGGAGATGAACCACCGCACATTGTCACCTTGCATCACGGAAATCGCCATGCGTAGATGGGAGTTAAAACTGAATTGCTCCTGCGAGCCATGCTCCAGTACCGCAATCTCCGACCGCGACACACATCTCTGTCATATGCATAGTTGGACGGCCAAAGAGAGACTGCGTCCTCATCCAACCCGGCGAGTACCAGCCCCACACAACATGGCGAGGGACTATTTTCATGTAGAAGGAGGCACCGTGAAACCGTCATATAAACACCTCACCAAAAGTGCGTTCCCCTCTCAACAGTTAGGCAGTTTTTGTCATTAATTTGAGCTCATTCAGCCATGAAGTCATGGACATCTTTTATTTTTAAACAACACTTGGGAAACAGTCAAAGGATTATTTCTAACTAAGTTTGATTGGTAAAATGTTTTATCTGACGATGTTATGACGAATTGTTGAGAAGGGAACTTACTTTTGGTGAGGTGTTTATACATTTTTATGCATACTCCTGAGGACCTCTTCGAGCACACCCAAACCATTCCCCTGTTAGTCGTCAGGGACTCTGTTCGCATCGAGAACCAGACCCACAGGCCCCGACCCCACCAAAATGTACACGGCTGGCATTATGGCTGGCTCTAGACGTGTCACGCGGCGAAACAACAAATTCCAGTGCATACCCTCTAATCATGCACCTGTACGTCTAGTCTTGTTTGCAAGACAATCTTAATCGCGGTATATGCAGCGCGCGTAGGCCGCCGATGCGGGCGTCCTTTAACGTACGCCGTACCATACACGCAATGACCTTCGATAACATCGTCTTGTTTAACTGCTCTAATCTCAGCGCGTGACCTCTATACATAATTCAACAGGGAGGTCAAAAGCATAATGACGCTTGCGCACTGAAGGAAGTTTGTGTTTTAGAAATGAGGTTGTTAGTTAGGTACCTTGCTCTATGGGTACTGTGTGCGCGATATCGATAGTACATGTACATGTGAATTATACTAACATGTACATCGCGGCAATCAAACGTACGGGATACGTGGACAGTTATTGATGTCGCGCCGGGTCGCGAACAGACGGTACAATGGCTTCGGCGAAGCCGGGCCCAGGGGCATCTTTGCTGTAACATCGATTGCTTCGTCCACTCGGTCTGACATTTTTTCACTAAACAACGCTATAACAACAACGCACGCGACGCGCTCACATGGTCTATTTTATACTATGTCCACACGTCGCTGCGACGTACAGAAACTATACCAGTGAGTCAGCGATTATGCAAGTTACGTCACGCGATTTTTCACGCAACGTCACAGGCGCATGCAAATGCAAAACAATTCTGCTCGGAATTTTCTGAGCGATTAGAGCAGATAAACAAGACGGTCTTAGCGAAGGTTATTCACGCGTGGTCTACGGCGTACGTTAGAGGGCGCCCCGCATCGCGAAGTTCGTCTTGCAAACAAGACTACTGTACGTCCAGCTAACCACCAACCCAGTTTACCTACACCACCAGCCAAGGTTGACAAACCTGTAACATGCAGCATTAGCTCAGCCACCATCTACCACACATATCCTTCCGCCACCTAGAATTACCCATCAGCTACCCCGACACCATTCCTCCAACAACCCTCTGTTTATAACAGGTTTTTTAGGACCGTACAAGGCACCCAAAGAAGATGTAGATTAGGTCTAAGGGTGATGCACGGAAAATGAGCTTTCCAATGTCGTGGTACAGTTTTGGGGAAATAATTTTGAATTATTGAGAAATTTACCTGAAAACTTGAGTTTCCTTTTTGAGCTTTAAAAGGTAGGATACACCATTGGTAATTGCTTGAATTATCACGAATGGGTAGATTTGGGGGGTTATATTTTATAATAAAACTCATTTAACTGGCCTGTCCGAAGTTTACAATCATGGATGCTGAGAAATGCACGAAAAACAGTGTTTGGTTTTAACTGGCGTCGAGCAGTTATTCTTACGTTTTTGGGTTTTTTTTTCGCGATCGTCGTCTGGCGATCGCAAATTCTTCTTTATAAAATTATATTTTTCGGAATATTTACAGGATATCTAGCGCAATCCTTTTGCTATTGCCTAGAATCATTATTTACTTTCAGATGAGTAAGATATTTCTTAATAATTCGGTAGTAAATATTTTCGATATCTGCAAATGGTGTATCCTACCTTTAAATTATTAACAATGAATAGAGACAAATTCAACTTACCAAAGAATGTAAACAAATTTGACAGTAGATATTTCATCTATTTCATCCTTAACTCGTAACAGTCCATAATACACGGAATCATTCTTCAGTAACGCTTTCAGTCCAGCAAGACCACCAGTTCCAGAATTGACAAGCAATATTTGTGATTTAGGATTCCCTCCTTCATACCCAGCAAGCAACCAGTCTGTTGGACTTCCATCTAATCTATATGAAACAAAAACATTAAATCAAATATAGATTTTCTCGATCAGTTTCTGCAAATTAGCAATTTGTAATGTCCGTGCGTTTGTATTGAGGCGGATTAGCCTCTCCAGTTTGTACTGTTTCAAATTCAGAAGATTTTGCTTTTTGTCTGTTCTTATTGTGCAGGTTGCATACCTGGTGACTGTATATATATGTGACCTGTCAACACAAAATGAGCGTAAAGTCGCACGGAGTGATTTCCCAGTACGGCCAGTCAAAGTCAAAATTTGAAGGGGTGGTCGATTTTGAGATTATATGGTTTTTTTTAAGACTAAATCCCCAACAATCAATTCCCAATTTTTCAGGCCGATCAGATAAAATAAAATAAATATTGAGACAATTTTGACTATGCCTTTCTTTGCACCTTCACACAATTTCTCGCAAGAAATGCCCGTTTTCTCATAATCTCTGTATTAAGACTCCAGACTAAAAAATAAAAATAAAACAAATATTGAGTATCAAACCTCCAAGTGTTATATACCATTGGAAAGCTCTGTTTCCACAGAATTTAGAAATACCCATATCTCAATTTTTGACTTTGCCGACTTTACGCTCATTTTGTGATGACAGGTCACATATGTGACCTGGCACCACGAACTGAGCGGAAAGTCGCACATGGCCAAAACGAGTTATTGGCCGAAACGTTCATTTTTCAAGTGAGAGGTTGGTTTCAAGTTGTTAACGTGTTTACATACAACAAAATCTTCTTTATCCAATCCCAAAATTGTATAGCTCAATTAAAACTCTAAAGTTTGTTTTTTTTGTGGCTGAATTGCAATGAGTGATAGTATAGTTGGCACGGTTCACAGACTTTGAACTCTATTTTCTCAAAACAAGGGAGCATGACTTCAGCAATTTCAAAAGAGTATAGCGACGGCTAGGAATAAGCTACAGCAACACACAATACATCATTTGAAAGCTTAGGACTTCTTTCTATAAATGTAATAATTAAACAAAAAAATATTTTGCGACTTCCAGCCATTTTGTGGTGCCAGGTCATGTGACGCAGCACATCAAAATCAGGAATAAGTTGGAAATGTATACTGTACATTGTACATAGTAAGGTTGCAAATTCCATAAGCTTTCTAATGATACCCATCATAAGCCTGTACCTCATAGCCAATAACTTCTCAGCTACAGGCTTGTGGTGGACATTATTAGAAAGCTATTGAAATTTCAAATCTTACTATGTACATACGGTATCTCAACAAGTCATTTTCTAACTTAGTCCTCATTTTGATGTGCTGGGTCACATATGTGACCCGCTCCAGGAAAAGGTGACATAAGTCGCGCTATGCATTTATGAGTAACGGCCTGTTAAAGTTAATAGGGTAAATATTTTTGTCAAAATTTGATTTTCATTTTTGGTCTTAAATGACATCTTTAATATCAAAAGTTTCAGATTTAATTAACAAAAAACTGGAATTTGATAAATAAAGTGAAACAAAACCTTTTAAGAGTGCATGGTTCCAATGTATTGTCTTAGTTTGGTTGTGTTTCGAAGCCTGTTTTCTCAGTTGTGTATTTTGAATTCCATGGAACCATTATATATTTTTGTGACTTATGTCACCTTTTCCTGGAGCGGGTCACATATACACCTGTTGTCAAGGCTACACGAAGTACAACAGCAGCAAGTTCCACATAATTTATCAAGCCCTAGATGGCCCTTCCAAAGTCCGACATAACAAGATTCTGCAGTACATTGATGACATTGATCCATATACAATTAGTTGGCGGTCGTGAAAACAATGATCCACATTACCTGCCTCAAATGTTATATCCTGAGATTGTTAATTGTCTAGTGTATTCTCCTAGTCCATACACTCTGGAGAAATTGAAATGTTACAAAGGACTGGAGACGTACAACCAATTTGTCAGTGGATGGGCCCGTGATGTGTTTGCTAAGTACTTTCATCAATGGCAAGCATGTTGTTACAGTAATATATAAGGGTAAGAACCTAGGACTTTGGGGGAAAAGTTTACCCAATGCCATATATTATTTTAATTGTAATTTTAGAAGGTGATTTGTTGGGTGTATCGTCTTTTGTGGGTATATTTATTTTTGTCGGTGAACGTTTACTGTTGTACAAAAGAAATAAGGTTGCATGCGTGTCACATGATGAATCAAATCGAATTGAATCGAATTGAATCGAATCAAATCAAATCAAATCGAATCAAATCGAATCGAATCGAATCGAATCGAATCGAATCAAATCAAATCAAATCGAATCAAATCAAATCGAATAGGCCAACCATGAGGGTCATGTAAAAAAATTGTGTTGAGTTGACACAGAATGACCTATAATATAATTAATGCTCATTCTTAAGTTAATTTTCCTGTTTTCTTTCTTTTCTTGTAAAACTTGTTTACTGTGGTACAAAAGAAAAAAGGTTGCATGCGTGTCACATGATGAATCGAATCGAATCGAATCGATATCGAATCGAATCGAATCGAATCGAATCGAATCGAATCGAATCGAATCGAATCGAATCGAATCGAATCGAATCGAATCGAATCGGCCAACCATGAGGGTCATGTAAACAAATTGTGTTGAGTTAACACAGAATGACCCATAATAGAATTAATGCTCATTCAAGTTTATTTTCCTTTTTTATTTCTTTTCCTGTAAAACTCATTACACTGTACCAGTACTGTACTCTATATAGCTATCCCTAACCCTCCAGGGTATTTTGGCTAGAAACCCTCCTAGACGCAACAGATTGCATACTTTGTCACATTGACTTGTGTGCAGAGTCCATCAAGGTCAAGCAGTCACCACAGATGCACTGTGCTGGATCTGGCAGGGTTAGGGTTATTAACAGGGCCGAAAGTACATTTACCTCACATCAGCTATTGCATCACAAACCTCAGGCGCAAAGGTTATTGGTGCACCCTGAGAACTCACTGCAGCTATTTTCGTGGTTGTGGTTGACTTGCTGGCAAGTCTACTGGAAGAATCCTGCATTTGTGTTTGTGTAAAACCTCTCTCCTGTCTGTCTGTTATGTCACCGGTTTCCATAACTTTAGATACAGTCCCTGCTGATTCTTGTATCTGTAAATCAAAAGAGAACAAAAGATTAAACCTGTGCGTTTTAAGGAGCAGAAGGAATGTTGTTTTGTTATAATTTCGTACAGGTTACAATTCATAAGTCGTATAAGTCGTATGTACGAGTTACATTTCATAAGTCGTTACAGTTACTGTATTTTTTCTGTTACACATCCTGATCAAGGTTCCTACCAACTCGTGTACACTTACAGCTTAAGTGCTTCAAGAAGCATGGATATCAGCCTAAATAGCCTTTTCTTTTTAAGGTTTGTGTGAACCAACTCAACATTACCACTATGTTACATTGACCAAATTGTGACCTCTACTGACTATTAGGTGACCATTGGCAAATTAATTGGATAAAGAGTGTCGGAGAAGAAGCATTTCGTAATTTTAATGAAAATGGCCCCTACTGACCTTTATTGTAGGTCATTATTGACCACAATAATTCGATCCCAAGAGTGGGAGAAAAAACATTTCATAATTTTCAAGAAAATGACCGCTATAGACCATTCGGTTTTACAGACTGGTCCAGGTTATTCCGCACACAAATCCTGGTGAAAAAAAGGCCGAGTCTTTAAACTTAGGAACCATCAGTGAATTAAAAGCATGCCATGTGTTGTAATTGTAAACCTGATTAGTTTGAATTAATTTCAAAGAGAACACAGAAATTACACATGTAATTTGGCTAAGTACCTTTTGAAGCATAATTTCTTCAGTGATATCGGAAGTTGAGTCCGTTTCGATTGATGCGTGGTGAGATCCAAAAAATGTCTTCACTGACCCATGTAAAACTCCATAACGTCCTTTCTTTGTAAAGGGCACTTTTGTTCCAATCCTGAAATTTAAAAGTAACTGCTTTAATACACAACACTGACATTTTAAGATGCCCATTAACCTGTAGATGACCAATCACAAGGAGCTTTTAAAAACTGAACATGTATGTACTAGTATCAAAGCACAAATCACACCCAGTGGGCCTACAAACTTTCTTCAATTTGTTTATGTACCGGTAAATCTGGTTTGAGAATAGATTGATATTGTACAGGCCATGACTGGAATCAACTAACCCCTTGTGGGACTTGATTCACTTGAATCAACTACTCCTTGTGGGACTTGAATCAACTAACCCCTTGTGGGACTGGAATCAACTAACCCCTTGTGGGACTGGAATCAACTAACCCCTTGTGGGACTTGAATCAACTAACCCCTTGTGGGACTTGAATCAACTAACCCCTTGTGGGACTGGAATCAACTAACCCCTTGTGGGACTTGAATCAACTAACCCCTTGTGGGACTTGAATCAACTAACCCCTTGTGGGACTTGAATCAACTAACCCCTTGTGGGACTGGAATCAACTAACCCCTTGTGGGACTGGAATCAACTAACCCCTTGTGGCTGGCTGATGGCCATACATGTAGCTGGAAGCTTTAGGAAAGGCTACTGACCAACACGTACGGAATCTATTCATAATTCACCTTCACTTGCTTGGACTTTAGCTTTGAATATACTTGTATATACAAACGTTTGAACCCTTTTTCTTGAGCTTAGTGAGCTCAGCACAGCACTTTCATCTTTCGTACGTATACTCCTACATGTAGGTGAAGTGAGGCAACTGCAGTTAAGTGTCCCCCAAGAACACAAAAACGATGTTAATGGCAGGATTTTAACCGACGCACCATCGTCGAACACAGTAACGACTGCGCCACGTGTGGCACTCTACACTCAGCGGAACAGGGAAGAAATTATGAAGCAAGATATAAGGCAGAGGGAACCCCATTTATTATGTTGGTCGATGTGTTCCCGGAATCTCGGGAATTCTTGTCAGATATCTAGGGGGATGCGTTAACCCCAATCCCAATAGTGTTGTTTCGTTTGAGACGGTTCTTACTGAGCGATATACGTTAGACTAATACTATCCAATCAAAATCCCGTGCAAAACAAAAAGGCCTGCCCACCTGGGCCCCATCGAATTGATGGCAAGATAGTATGCTGATGGCAGTTATTACATATTCAGCATGAATTAATCTATTCAAATAAACTATGGCGAGGCAGTATATTTCGTCTCACTTAGCATTAAAATACATGTACACGTTTGTTTGTCTGGTACTTATTGTATACAGCACTATATAAGACCAAGGGACTCCCCTCCTATGTACATTGTAGTCCCCCATACTACAATGTGGGTTTGCTGGGGGAGTGGGTTTGCTCATAAAGCACGAAGGCAGCTTGATCGATCACGCGTGCGTGCAATTATACACAGCGTGCGTGTATTTGTAAACATGCATTACCAGAAAGCAGCCGTAACACGGGTACTAGTGCTGGGCGAGTAGTGATTTTCCCCACTCGAGTACTCACGAAGAAATTACTCGCGAGTAGTTGCCACAATTTTCACAAGGTGTAAAATGACGATCACACACGTGTTTATCAACGTGTGTTTTCATTCAAAGCACAACGGTAATTTCACATCGACTTCTGCAGAAATTTGGTTTCCTTTATTGCTCAAGTTCCAATTCAGAATGTTTTGATTTCTCCATGGTAGAATTGAAAATCAATACAAATCATTATCATATCGTAAAACCATCGCAATTGTCATTATTATAGTAGTAGAGTCCAACCCAAACCCAGAACGTGGTTTTGAAACCCTGATATCTGTGGCTTCCTTTGTATAAATTCTGCGGGCTGGGGACATCTGCGGTCGGCGATTTTTGCTATGTTTCGTGTTAGCTCACTCAAAGGATTTAGTTCGTTGAAACTTATTTATTGGGGAATAAGATGTGCCATTGCAGGCGTGCTATTGTGGGGAGCAGCAAGTCAATTCATTACGCGTCGTTCCATCTTACGACCACAACTTAATCGGTACTTGTCAACAATCATCGCTTGCTAACAATCACTACTCGCGAGTATTTATTGCTACTCTGGCTGGCACGAGTAAATCAAATAGTTGAAAAACCGCGAGTAGTGCCCAGAGTTACATGTACTCGCCCAGCACTAATGGGTACCAATTTGTGGTTTGAATGATTTAAAAAAAAAAACATTATGAAAACGGTTTTCTAGTAATTTCCAAATGACTTTTACACATTTGTGGTTGGGCAGTTAACTGCAAGGAGAATTGTAGAGGATTGAGGGATTAGGGTTCTAATGCTTTCAAGAGTACTTACCAATGAACGTAAACAAATGCAACAGAAGTCGACATGTCGTATGTATGGTTAAACCTTGCTAAGGCATACATCACTTGGTTGTCTTTAAGTAGTTCACTCATTTGTGAAACATCCGATCCTGCATGGAAATAAGAGAAATGCTAAACTTCCTTCAAAACAATTAACCCTAACTTAGATCCAGCACAGTCCATATGTGGTGACTGCTTGACCTTGCTGGACTCTGCACACAAGTCAATGTGACAAAGTATGCAATCTAATGCGTCTGGCAGGGTTTCTAGCCAAAATACCCTGGAGGGTTAGGGTTAATGGGTCTTATGTGTTTCTTGATATACAAATGTACTTTAGTCACATGTACTGCCACTGGAGTTATCAAAATATGACCAAATGAATTACGTTAATTGTCCAGTCACACAATGCCGACACTAAATTGTTGCTCTTTATAATCAGTGGAGATCTAGGGCCAATTTCATAAAACATGTAAGCACACAAATTTGCTTAGTACAAAAAAGTCTTGCTCAGTAAAAACGGGTTATCGGCCAAAACTCCACATGCTTTTTATTTGAAGCAAAAAAACAGCTGAATACCATTCACAAACAATAAACATCTACAAAAGTTTTAGGTTTATAACCCTGTTTTTTTCCAAGGAAGAATGTTCATGCTAAGCAAATTTTGGTGCTTACACGTTTTATTAAATTGGCTTCGCTGATTTTTACCTGTGTGCACCACATCAATGAGGTGAGGATTGTCATCTACATGGCCAACAATCAGGAGGTTGGTCTCGGATGCATCACTACGAAGATCTTTCATACTTCTCTCAAAAATCGTTTCATCATTTAGTTTGACGTCGGTGCTCATCTTTTCTAATCTGAAACGAATACACACATAATGAACAACCTTTAGCTTTTGGCACTCCTTAGCCAATTGACTGAAAAGGGAAAAGTCATGCTGTTTCTTCAATATTAAAATTTAAATACATTGGCGAAGGAGAAAAAAGACTAGCGCGAGTGGCGTAGCCATGAGCGCCTTTGACATAACGTAGCGATTTTATTTTACATTTATCTTCCAATTTGGTACACAAAATCTCATGCATAATGCATGTAGAGCAGTGAATATTGACCAATGAAAACGTAGAATTATTAACAGCCCAAATGACGTAACAACCGCAAAACGAAAACCAGTAACCAAGATGGCGACTTGCAGTGGCCGCGATATATTGATGAAACTTGTTCCAGACAAGCTTTGATTTCACTGCATGTAAACTTAAAATTTGGGGTAAATTTAAACCACAACAAGGTCACACGATCAAAACTGTGTTTGTAAACCTCCTGCATACAGGTTTAAAGCGTTTTAAGGCAAAAGCGTGTTTTTTTTCTAGTCGTTCAGCTGTGTCACAACTTCATTCGGCAGCAAGCGAGTACCGACGAGGGGTATACACCGGAGGGTGTCATTCGGCTGCGAGTGTTGTCATATCTCTGCTTGTTTTACTTGCAGTATCCATGGAGGAAGGAAAACAGAAGGAGAGAGCACACACCGACTTCAAAGCCAGTATGATGGTCGCGGCGCTCATAAACTCAACAATGGGAAAAAGCAAACCCTAATTTGAGTTTAGCGCGGTCAGTGAGCCAGCAGTTGCCGCTTGGCATGATGGAAATGGTTTTGCCCGCGTATTCAGTCTTGAAAAAACGAAAACAAAAACACATTTTCGATCGTTTTCTTGTGCAATTGTCTAGACGTGTCTCATCCTAAAACTAAACTATTCGATTGTGTTTTTACTTCGTCCCCATTTTAAACTATTTTTCGGCTGTAGGAAACCATCGGAAAAAAATTTATGGCGATAAAATTATATTAATATATTTGCACTTTCATAGGTTCTCTATTTCAGGAAATAAGCGTAACTTGCCGAGTTTTAGGCCGATTTTTGTCAGCGAACCACCAAAACGCGTACCTTTTTGCACCAAAGACAACGGGTTTCCGTGAGTTTTTGCAGGGGCTACACAAACCAACTGCATGCGAACAGTGCTGTTGTTTACACGAATCGCTGCATCTTCCACAACTCGAGTGCGCCGATTACCAACGAAATCGCGCGACCGTCATGCGCACAGAAGGCCAGATTAGGTCGTAAAACTCCTGACCGCAGGGCTCGTCCGCCGTGCTGAGTGTATGGGGGTAATCCAGTGATTACCGATTGGACTGATAAGGGGATTTCGTTCTCTCTCCTTCTGTTTTCCTTCCTCCATGCAGTATCAGACCAAGGCTCTGAAACCTTGGACATTCTAGTTGTATCCATGTAGGTGAGATCAACATCCATGACGAAATAGAGCTGTCAACAGTTCTATTGTCCCATTTTACCAAAGTGCCAACTTAAAGAAATTGTTGTATTGTGTGTTGATCAATTGGTTCAAATATATGCATGAATAAGTGATTATCTCCACGAGATAGTAAAGGCATAGAACAAATAGGTAAAGGCGCCCGTGGCTTTGCCACTCCTACTGGTCTTGTTTGTTGTTGCACCAGCATTTCCAGCCGGGGCGTGTCATCGGAGATTCATCAGTGGTGAATCGTGCATGCAGCGCATGCCCACTAATGCAGATCTTGTGCCTTACAATTTATGGAGATGGGATTCATGTTATTCAAAAATCAATAAATTTAAACTTGTATAAGGGGCCCCCGATTACAAGCTTTGCTTCTTAGTGGGTTCCTCTACAGTTTCACTTTCTGTATATCAAGGACATTTTTGTATAATTGCCATAGTCAAAATGTGTGACGCTATGGAAATAAAATGAACAATGAACAATGTTCAGGAACCAGTGTACGAACACGCAATTTCTTGCAAGTTTGCACTGCTAACACACTGTTCTGACAACTGTTTTAACAACCCGGGCTGTTCAAGTACACAGCTTATAAAACAACAAACCCGGGTTGTACTGTCCAACCAACCAACCAACTGTACTGTTCCATATTTATAAAAAAAAAAAAGTGGTTTGGGGATTGTGCTGCTTTAACAGCATTTGAATCAAAAGACATTGGGTTTTTATTACTCCAAAATGCTTTATTTATTTTTTCACTTAAAGCAGACATCTCTTCATCTTTATGACTTTTTAAAAATACAGATGTTATACATGTAGTTCATATAGTGTCATGTAAATCAACACGATTTTATGTTGATCATGCGTGAACAATAGGCCAATGTACATACATGTGTACACGATGTGTACATGTCTACAGTATACATGTATGTACTTGATGTAGCGCATGCATGGATGATGTACATGTATGTGTACGTACATGTACATACCCCTAGAACTATGACTATGAGGCTCCCGACGCCCGTAGGGCGGAGCCCCATAGATAGAGAGGGTTTTTACAGGTTAACCGCCGTTAAACAATAGAAACCGTGCACAAAATTCGGGCAATAACTCCATACTGCCGCACGGTCTACCCCAACCAAAAATTTGTATGAGTACTTTATTACCTCACCCAGCTGCTGCCCACCAAAAACCGGTCGAATCTCGGCCAATTTCTGTAAAAAACTATGCCCGTTCCGCAAACGCGACTGTTACAAGATGGCGGATAATCAATGGGTGCTGTTTTCCAAACCCTGGCTTCGGTCTATTGTGGCTGTGCCTCTGGGGCATTGCTAAACTGTATGAATAAGGCCGCGGAAGATGAAGCTTGTGTTTCAAAAACGGCTCTGCGGCTTGAAATTACGCACGAGTTATTGTAACAGTCGCGTTTGCGGAACAGGCATAGTTTTCACCTTTTTTACAGAAATTGGCCGAGATTCGACCGGTTTTTGGTGGGCAGCAGCTGGGTGAGTTAATAAAGTACTCATACAAATTTTTGGTTGGGGTAGACCGTGCGGCAGTATGGAGTTATTGCCCGAATTTTGTGCACGGTTTCTATTGTTTAACGGCGGTTAACCTGTAAAAACCCTCTCTATCTATGGGGCTCCGCCCTACGGGTGTCGGGAGCCCCAGAGTTCTAGGGGTAGCGCATGCATGGATGATGTATGTGTACGTACATGTACATACCCCTAGAACTATGACTATATGAGGCTCCCGACGCCCGTAGGGCGGAGCCCCATAGATAGAGAGGGTTTTTACAGGTTAACCGCCATTAAACAATAGAAACCATGCACAAACTGCCTAAAATTACTCCCATACCGCTGCACGGTATACCTCCAAACACATTTTTATGAGTACTTTAACAACTCACCATGCCAGCAATTCCATAAAACCGGTCGAATCTCGCCCAATTTCTGTAAAAAAGTGAAAACTATCCCCGTTCCGCAAATGCGACTGTTACAACAAGATGGCGGATAACTCGTGCGTAATTTCAAGCCGCGTCGCAGCCGCATTAGCTGTTTTATAAACACAAGTTACATCTTGCGAGGCCTTATATTCATAATGTTTAGCAATGCGCTAGAGCCACAATACATGTAGACCAAATCCAGGGTTTGGAAAACAGCACCCATTGAACGATGTTATCCGCCATCTTGTATTAACAGTCGCGTTTGCGGAACCGGGATAGTATAGTTTTCACTTTTTTTAATCCAAATTCGAAAAAGGAGTAAAACGCCCCACGGCCCCAATTATTGGGTCTAGGGCCGGCCTATATTCAGTATACATGCCTACACTACAGAATAATTTCTATTCATTGTGTCGTGGAAATATTGTTCACTTACCTCTCCACCTCTTTTTTTTTTGTTCAACTACAATTAGCCCTTCTTTGGCTTTGCGGTCTCTTAATAGGTGAAATTTTTCGCTAAATTTGACGGAACAGCAGTATCACGGAAGTATCCGAAGAAAGCAAACAGGTTGTATCGCTTGAGGGCGCCGTCGATGTTTTTGTTTTCGTGCAGGCTACGGTTCCGGTTTACTCACTGAGGTCAGTGGGTTTACTACACTAAATACGGTGCCCATTGTAACCAACACAAAAATTGAAAGAAAGAGCGCCGCCTGGTGACGCTAATGAGTAGAGTGGCCATATTTTTTTGACTGGAAATCAAAGATTAAGACTCCTAGAATAATTTTCTTTTCAAATTTATGGGGGTTGACCGAATGAATTCTATTTTATACTCCCCTCCACACAAACCACCCCTAAACTGGTGGCCCAGCTCTGGGCCCAGGTCTCAATGTAGCCCCCCGCCTCTATGCCAAATAGACCCACGTATTGGTCTTTTTTGTGAACGGAATCCCCCGAGTTGGAAGCCACGGGTCACCAATTCTTGATTTCCACAAATATTTCTACAATTAGTCCAATGCATAGGCCCCAGGGACCTCTTATTCAAAATTACCGGAGGGGATCACAAAATATTAATGAGCTCGCGCGCGGTAATTTTCAGAGATTTAGTCACATGCACCCTTCCACGTCCATTTACTAAATACGGCGCTCATTGCAACCATGCACAGACATAAAAAAAGACATAAATGCACAAACATAACACCCAAAAAAAAATGAAAGAAAGAGCGCCGCATGGTGACGCTCAGGAGTAGGGTGGCAATATTGTGTTGACTTGAAATTAAAGATTAAGACTCCCAGAATAATTTCCTTTTTAAATTTATGTGGATGACCGAATGATTTTTTTGTTATAGGCCTACATGTACTCTCCTCCCCACAAACCACCCCAAAAAGTGTGGCCCATCTATAGCCCAGGTCTAAATGTAGCCCCCGCCTCTATGCCAAATAGACCCATATATTGGTATTTTTTGTGAACAGAATCCCCCGAGTTGGAAGCCACGGGTCACCAATTTGATTTCGGCTGTTTTTCGAACCCCAGCGTTGTCTTCGTCTAATGGAGCAGTAATCCAGTTTATCGGCCCATGAGTGAACACACCAAACTCTATTGATTTGTAAGACACCAGCCAAACAAAAAAAACAAAAAAAATTGCTGCTGCGTACCGCCAGAAACTGTAAAAAAAAAAGGGCCTGATCGATATTTAGATATTTTGATCTTCTTCACAGACTACATGACTGTGTACATGAAACAGACATGAGGGGGGGGGGGAGAGACACACAATTTATGTGTATGCTTTCCCGGTTATTTTTTTAAATTGTTCATTTAAATTAGTCCAATAAAATAATTCACGCGCTTTTACTTATCAAACCAACTAATTTAGTCATTGATGAGGCAATATTCTTGCTGTTTGAAATGCAACTCGAACTGTGCCAACAATCTTTGTTTATCTTTCAATATTTTCAGGGTAAGTGTTCCTCACAGATCCTGATCCATGAAGAATCGAACCAGTAAACATCAGTGTACTCAAGTACACTGCAAAAACTGTGGTGTTAAAATTTTAACACCAATGTTTTTTAAATCTTTTGGAATGAACATTGGTGTTAAAATGAAGTAAAATGATTCTTGAAGTATTAGTTTCAAATCAAGTACTGGTGTTACGTACTTTTGGTGTTAAATTTGACCTAGTGCGCATGCGTGTGTGAAATAAAGCCCTCTGATTGGTCGATAAGGAATTATGGTATATGTTAACAATAGTCGATGTTAAATTGTTGTATTTAGTCCAAAAACCCATTTATTTTACCATAATATGTAATTATTTAAACGATTCCATGATTGAATTTTGATTTTTGTGCAAACATAGTTAAAAATTCGCGTTACATTTTATTCGTTTTCAAATTTTGACATTATTCATAAAAACTAGCTGCGACTTCGTCGTGGACAAAAAAGCGTAGTATAAAACTAACAACGGCAATGGCTATGTGTGTAGTACGTATTCAGTAGGAATAGATTATTATTGTATATGGATGTGTAATGTGTAATAAGTCAGTTCTTTGTAATATTTCATTACGTAATTTGTCCATGCAGTTAATATGTACAAAATTATAGTGTTAAAACGGTATGATCCTCAAACTGGTGTTATTCAACACCCAAATCCCTGCCCAAAATAAACACCAGGAAATAATCAAATTTTACACCATTGGTGTACAATTTAACACCACAGTTTTTGCAGTGTAGCAGCAGCGTAACTCGGGTTGAATTTGTAGGGAGATGCACTAAATGACCACTTAAATATTGTATTGTGTGCAATTCAACATTTCAAATGGGGGTGGGGGGGGGGGTGTTGGGGGTGTTGGGGGGTTGGGGGGCCGGGGGGGGGGGGGGGGGGGTATAGTTACACCACTGCCAAAAACAAGTAAGCCAAGAGAGCGTGCTTAATTAAAAAGCATGTTTGTTAACTGTGTAAGCAGTGTACACGCAAACCAGTTAAGCCTACATGTATTTTACACCAGCAAATCGTATAAATTGTGAACGGATTGGACGGAGATGTTTCGGCATTTGGAGATGTTTCGAGAATGTGTATTATTAGCCTATAAAAGTATAATGATACGCGTTGCCCATATATATGTACATATACAACTACAGGCCCTGCCCTTCATATAATTATGAAAACAATAGTTATTTGCCAAAACCTAACCAAGTTACTTGTGCAATTGTGTAGTTACCGGCCAGTAATATGAAAATAAAATTCACATTATTGGCGATTTTGTAGAATACTTGCCCCTTTTTGGTTTTAGCCAAATGAAAGTCAAGGATTTGTTCATTCCCCAATTACTTTTTGTTTTACCCAACTAGCAGCCTTTTCTTAGTCTTAAAAACAAAACAAAAAAACGAAATGTATTTTTATTTTTTTTACTGACGTTGCATCTTTGGTTTTGTGTTTGCTTGCAAATAGTAGGCCTATAATAAACAAAATTCGCGGAAATAAAAAATAGGAATATATGCCAATAACCCTTTACCCAAATCACTGCTAAATTGAATGGAAATTTCAACTGAACGACGTAACTTCAACGTAGAATAATAAACATGAACAACTGTGAACGTCTCAAAAACGAATACGAACCACGCAACGACAGGTTATAAGCTTCAAATCACGGTCACTATCACGGTGAGTCCGAATGCTATTTGACGAAATTGGTTTGGAAAACCAATAGCTCCTCAAATTTGATTTTCGCAAAAAACTGAATTTGTCTTTGACCTTGCATGCTATCAAAGTAAACAACAGTCCCTCAAGAATCCGTGGGCTTGGCCTGATTTTCATTTCTCAGGCGTTATGCTTTTTCCTCCGACTCATATCGCCGTGCCTGACTCGATTGCCTTACTGTCATATTCAATTACACAGCGTGCATGCAAGATACAGGGACAACAAGAGAACTTGTCAAAGAGAATTAGGATTGATTTATGCGCTCTAGAATGAGCGTTGACAAAATCAAAACGAATTTAAAGATCGCTTCAGAAAAAAAGAATGACCTTTGAAATTCCTCGCCTGAAATTGGCCGTCAATAGAAAGAATAAAGAACTCGGATATGGTGCTAATTACAACATAATGTCATTGCCGATATTCATAAAAGCCTGCTAAGCCTAATTGGCTGGTAAAATTGCCCCTAGTTGGGAGCTAAGTCTAGTTGAAGTGATATTCATAAAATGTAGCTAAGCTTAGTTGGTTGCTAAGTTGGCTGCTAACGTTAGAGTTGATCTGGGGTGTCTCGAAGTCACTAGTTGGCAACTAAATCATTTGTTACGGGATATTTTACATTTGAGAAAATGGTTCTTGGATTTAGATTTATGAGAACCTATTTTGTTGTTCTATTGTTTTATTGGTTGTGGGGAATCTAGCCCTATACTGGGCGAGGATAACTTCCCAAGTATCTTTCTTCTTGCGATTGGTGTTGACGTCTTTGTGCTTAAAACGTCTTTCAATTCATCAAACTTTTCTGCTGTAAATAGGTTTTTTTTCATCACTATATTGCTTTACGTTTCTTCCCTTTACCATGTTTACCTTCCACATCGACATGCTTGTGTAGATTCCAATGTCATAATTATATATCTCGTATTAGATTTACTGTTGTTCCTAAAAGTCATCCAAAACATCGCCATACCCTATTAACATACAAATTCACATTTTCCGGTTTTCTTTGTGTTCGACAAATTGCCTAATGTCCTAGATGCGTGCTTACAATATCCAGCTGCTAACTAGCTGGCAACACTCTTAGCAAGGTTTTATGAATACAAAATTAGTTAGTAACCACTAAGCAGCAAACTACGGATTTAGCAGGCTGCTAAAGCCTAGTTGGCTGCTAAAGTTAGCAGGATTTTATGAATATCGGCCCTGGACGACTAAATGAAAAACGCAAAACGTCTGCAATGAGTTTCAAAATTCAGAAGGAATTCAGCGGTTGTGTAAAAAGTCTAAAGAAAGTCGATACATTTTTCTAAGTATTTACTAAAACAAATAGAAATCCTTCTTAGTCTTAGATGTATGTCTTCTCAACAATAATTTGACACTGATTGACCTTCATTGAGATGATATATTAAGAAAAAAACGTGGCGTCAGGTTGCAAGATTCTTTCCCAAAAATCTGCTAGAAATAAACAAATGTGCTAAAATCGCCCTAAACTATTGCACGGTGTAAATACTTATGGCGATTGTGTAGTAATGAACCAGACATCCCTTTAGCTTGTACAAAGTGGATTCAATAGTATTTCTCATGCAAACATGACTTCTGCAAAACTGTAAGTCTGTAGGCCGTTAAAACATAAGGTGGCCAGATGAATCTCCAATTTCTGCTAGATGCATTACAAAATTCAGCTTTTTCATCTTTTTCTTCCTGCCAGATCTAGCATGAAATCTGCTAAAAATAATGGTCACCCGGTACGCACCCCTGATTGGCCCACCTGGTTGATTTCTGTATCAATATCGCAACGATCACCACAATCAATAGTTACCGCGACCCATGCCATTAACACTCCACGTTGGGGCTGATTTCTTCCGCTTGAGTCTGCTTGGAACTAACGGTGCGACTCTCTTCAACGTTTTTAGCACAGATCAACTTCCCTGGAAAATAACATGAAAAAACAAAACGGTTTAGCCTACGAAATCGTTTAGGTCTACTGGTAGAAAACTAGTATTAACTGTTTTTAAGAGGAAACAATTTCTCGAAATACACAGCATTCGGAGACTGGGAGCATTAAGCGAGAGTGAAATGTTGCCATGCGAGATATAATAGTCAAGCGTCAAGTGTCTTTAGTACGTTTTTGAGCATTTTTGCTGCTTTAAACGTTAAAAATACACAACTTACAAATTGGTCTACTATAGCTTTAAAGAGGAATTCCAGGCTCAATAATATTTTACCTAGTCTAAAAGAATATATGGTAACATACTGACTCCACAGAGAGTTTGTTTTGATTTTTTATCGAGAACGACTCACGCGCCTATTATATTCACGATTTCTTGCCATTCAGGAGTACAAGGGAGCGGCCATATTGTTCAAATTTCCCGCCTCACCCGGGACATTATGACGTAGTGTCTGCACCTCAAAGTACATCGCTTTATTGCATATGAAGCACGATATGTGGCAGAGAAAACGGGCCCCTCTGTTGTGTTGACCATTGTGTTCCCGGAATCTGAGGAATTCCTTTTAGGTTTCAAGGGGGGATGGGTTAGGTTACAATAGTGTTGAGTGAGTATACAGTATAGGGATAAGAGGGGGGTACCCCTCTGCCACATTCGTGCTGGGTATACTTTATTGCGTGTTGTTCGCACTAGTATCCCACCTTGACGCGGCCAACTACATTATGCAGACGTGTGTTGTACGGCGCCCGACTATTGCGAGTACATGCATTGCGTTTTTATACCCAGCACCATTATGTGGCAGAGGGGTATCCCCCTCTTATCCCTATACCCTAAACACAGTCCACACTATTGTTATCTAACACATCCCCCTTGAAACCTAAAAGAAATTCCTAAGATACCGGGAACACAATGGTCAACACAAAAGAGGGGGGGGGGGGGGGGGGGTTCTCTGCCACATATCGTGCTTCATTATGTGCATTTCTGCGCAGAATGTCGACTTGACGCGCCACAAACTATCGTTCATTTTTGTATTTTCTGAGAAGAATAGAAAATCTGTGAGCTAGTAATTATGGCATCAGGTCCGTATGATTTTGAGCCCACTTTCACATGTACAGTACACATTATTTATACACTATGCCGTACACAAAAGGGTTCACTTGCATTCCTTGCGCGTGCAGGGCCGCTATCGATCGGGCTTCGCGTACTGATGGTCCACACACTACGTCACAATGTCTCGGATGTACCGATAAACCAGAACAAAATGGCAGCTTGCATGACGTTAACCAGTTCGCGCCGGATGACGAATATAAACGCAAACATTTCCCCAAATTCAAAACGGATGACGAATAAATACGCCAAGTTCAAGTTCGGAAATGTATGTCAGCAGCGCGCAAGGCCGGAAATGCGTGGGTGTGCTACCCAGCACTATCGGCCTGAACACGCTTCGGATCGAGTTTCGTTAAAAATAATCCCGCCCGTCGGCTCGGCGATGTTAAAATAATCCCGGCGCGAAGTGCGAGAAAATCTCGGTTGTATATGTTTATCGAAACTGATAAAAATGAAATAAAAATCAAGTCACAATGGCAATTGAAACTTGCAATTATAAACTATATGGGTGGAGTTTCCTTTTAAAGATCATACCCCGTGTTCTTTTAGAATATCACCCTAGAAATATTAGAATTCTTGTATACAGTAAACAGCCGTATGGTTCTATATTTATTTTGATTCAATGACCGCTACAATAGTTGGTACCAGCCGAAATACGGTATTTTAATGCGATTCAAGTGCTAGATGTTCATGTATCATGCAATCTTGTCTATCAACATAATTGCCGTTTACTCACAAAATGTTCAGAATATGCAACGGCCTTTACATGGTCATTAATTTAGAGCGTGGTCGGCAACTGTTCTCACATTGTTACCCGTAGTAAACGCCCGATAAGTTAAAAGTGAGACGAAAACAAAATGCTGTTACCGACTTAATAACGGTGTATCTATTTTTTCTGCGGAACTTTTTGCGATTCTCCTTGCCTTGGAATGAATTGAAGATGTGAAACCTATGCATTCCTGTATCTTTAGTGATTGTCAAAGTGCCATTCAAAGCATATCCCAGCATTTTCCTGAAAATAAAATTGTATGTGATATTCGGTTTGCTCTTCTAAATATTCACAGGCAAGGGAACGCTGTCACATTTGAATGGGTTCCCGGCCACTGTGGCATTCCCGGTAATGAAACTGTAGACAAAGTTGCCAAATTGGCGACACAACGAGCTGAAAGTGACTGCTGCATTCCACTGTCCCACTCAGAAATTAAACATGTCCTTAAAGAACAACTAAAAGAAATTTGGACGACTATGCTCCCAAAACTGGACCCCAAAAAACACACAAAACTAACCCCCTCCTTCTCGTTTCAATGCTGGGGCCTTAAACGTAAACAAGAAGTAACCTTCCATAGATTAAGGTTTGGAACATGTAGAGGTCTTAATGACTTTTTATATAAGTTTGGCCATCATCCAAATGGGTTATGCGATACATGTCTTTCCCCTGATAACATCGAACATTTTTTATTGGTCTGTACAAAATATATCACCCAACGACATAAACTTCAGAGAACTCTTAAATTATCTCCAACAGAAATGACCGTTAATCATATCTGTCAACATAAAAACTGCCTTGCAACTCTACAATATATAAATGATTGTAATATGTCCGTTTAATTTTCTATTTAATTTAGAACCCTCCTGATTTACTGGTGTTGCTTATATGTGGGGGGAGGGGTGCGGGTGGCTCGCTGGATGTTGCAGGGCTGCCTTTTCATCACTCGGAGGTATGCGGACCTGAGAACATTACCGGCAGGTTGGGGAGCCCGGGTCCCTAGTTTGCTGGGATACGGCCGACCTTGCGGGAGCCTCATGGTGGCGCTGTGTATATCTCGCGGGTTTCTCGCGCCTAACCTCCCCACATACCTAACTAGACTATAGTTATAGCGCCGCTTCGCGGCGCTATCTGCTAAATTATGCGTTAATGGCACACAGGGCACATAAGCTGCCAAAAGTGCCAACCACAAATTACTACAACAACAACAACAAAATGCTGGTCTGCTTTTTGGCACTGGCGGTAAACAAAATGTCCTTCGCCATCATGTATTCCTGGGCGGATATTCATAAAAGCCTATACTAGGCCTTGTTTGCTGCTAAAAAGGCCCCTAGTTTACAGCTAAGCCTATAGTTAGAAGCTAAGTGTATTAATTTATTTAATTTATTTATTTCATATTTACCCTGGGAAAACCTTTCAGTGGTCAGGATCATTGTTTTTTAAAGGTGCCAGCAGCTACATACATTTGAAAGTATAAAAGTACAAATATTAAACAGTAAAAACATTAATTAAAACAAATATTAAATAACAAAAACAGTAAATGAACAGTTTTTTCCTTTATACTTGTTTCTCAAAAAACTCTATAAAATTATGGTTGCTATATGAACGCACACAAAAATCAATCAATTTATTCCTTTGAAAATATGTTTTGTAAGCTCTTAAAGCAGCCGATTCCTGCACTATACCAATTACTTATACCAAAGTTGGAACAATGCTTACATCCTAAAAACAGATGGGTTGAAAATTATCAATTGATTGTAGATAATTATGTATCCAACCAATAGGCCTATATTAGATTTAAAAAACCATCTTCTCAACTACCTTAAGTCATATTTTTAAAAAACGACATCAAAACATAAACGTCCCTGGGTGGGCTTGAACCACCAACCTTTCGTTAACAGCCGAACGCGCTAACCAATTGCGCCACAGAGACTGTGTGTGTAGTCTTGTCAGCAATCTTCTCAACTACCTTGAGTCATATTTTTTTTAAACGACATCAAAACATAAACGTCCCTGGGTGGGCTTGAACCACCAACTTTTGTGTTAACAGCCGAACGCGCTAACCAATTGCGCCACAGAGACTGTGTATTTATTTTTTTTAGCGATATTCTCAACTACCTTGACTCATTAAAAATAAAAAAGGACAGAAAAACACAAAAGTCCGTGTGTGTGCTTGAAACACCAACCTTTCGGTTAACAGCCGAACGCGCTAACAAATTGCGCGACAGAGACTGTGCGCGTTGTCTTGTCAGCAATCTTCTCAACTACCTTGAGTCATATTGTTTTTGTAAAACGACATCAAAACATAAACGTCCCTGGGTGGGCTTGAACCACCAACCTTTCGGTTAACAGCCGAACGCGCTAACCAATTGCGCCACAGAGACTGTGTGTGTAGTCTTGTCAGCAATCTTCTCAACTACCTCGAGTCAATTTTTTAAAAACGACATCAAAACATAAACGTCCCTGGGTGGGCTTGAACCACCAACCTTTCGGTTAACAACCGAACGCGCTAACCGATTGCGCCACAGAGACTGCGGGTTTAGTTTTGTCAGCAATCTTCTAAACTACCTTGAGTCATTATCAATACAGGTAAAAATTAGGGAAAGACAGGGGTGATGTGTACGTGTATTTGTGGATAATACCAGTCTGACAGACTGAGGTTTGCATTGGTGGATAGTACCAGTCAAACAGACTGAGGTGGGGTGTATTGGTTGATTGTACAAGTCAAAGGTTTGTATCAGTGGATAGTACCAGTCAGGCAGACTGAGGTGTGTATTAGTGGATAGTTGTCAGGCAGACTGAGGTGTGTATAAGTGGATGCATAGTAGTCAGACAGACTGAGATATGCATGTGTGGATAGTACCAGTGAGACAAACTGATGCGTGTAGTGGTCGATAGTACCACCAATACACACCTGTCTGTCTGACTGGTACTATCTATCAATACACACCGCATGTAGTCTGACGGATATCCGCCAATATACACCTCAGTCTGTCCTGTTGTACTGTCTACCAATACACACCTCAGTCTGTCTGACTGGTACTATCTACCAATACACACCTCAGTCTGTCTCAGGCTGACAGGTACTAGGGACTTTTCGATTTGCACGTTTACTAGTAGACTGCGACGTATGCGGTCATTTGTGAAGCAGTGCGCATGCGCATCGACGAACTCGTCGTTCGTAGCAGAATTCTCGAACGCGTTCAACCTTGTTTTGCCGTCGTTGGAAAACTGTGACGACATAGTGTGCATATCACTATTTTGTAGAAACGAAACACCACATCAGGAAAGAAACACCACATTTGAAGTTACAAAAGGGACCCGATTGACTTGATTCTTCAAGCAGAGAGTGGTGGAAGCGTAAGGTTTTTTTTAAATTAACACATTCTCTTGTCTGTAATTTCCCTTAAATCAAAATTCTTGTAGAATAATCCATAAAATGAACACATTCTATTTATGCATCGCCAATTTGTTGCAGCACAATTATCGAGTACAGTCCTATGCACCGAAATTGGTGTTGGATCTTTAGCCATGCTTAATTAGCCATGCTTTAGCCATGCAAGTAAAGTTGCAGGCGTATCAATTTTATACTGGCATAAAAATGGCCAATTTATCATTCAATCATCAATGAAAATCGACAGACTCGGAGGACAAAGGATAATGATTTAATCGAATTTCGCGCGAGCGCGCGCGCGCCAAACATAAGGCATGACGTCACTGAGTGAGCGTAGTCGTAGTCGTAGAAATCGAAAAGGTAAGGTACAACATTTAGCGTGCCGCATACGTCGCAGTCTACTTGTGACCGCATATGTCGCAGTCTACTAGTAAACGTGCAAATCGAAAAGTCCCTACTATCTACCAATACACACCTCATGTAGTCTGACTGGTACTATCTACCAATACACACCTCAGTCTGTCTGAAAGGTACTATCTACCAATACACACCTCAGTCCCTCATGTAGTCTCATCAATACTATCCACTAATACACACCTCGGTCTGTCTGACTGGTACTATCCACCAATAAACACCACATCAGTCTACCCTTTATTTTTACATGTACAAGCGCACATCATAATTTAGGAGTAGACGTAGCCTTAATGGTGTCCCTGACTTTATCTTTAGAGCTACAATATAACCACTCAAATGAAAGCTTAGAATGTTGGGCAGTTTTCTATAGCCATTAGAACTATGTTGTTTTAAAGCAAATACTTACCAATTGAGGATATTTACTAGACGTGTGTTGTTGTTTTGGGGGTTTTTTTTCTTGCTTTTGGGGTGTTTTTGTTAGCAAGATCTTGCGATAAAAGGCCATTTAAGCATATATTGAAGTTGTAAATCAATCAAATAACCATTACAATCAATTCCTCATACGTGAATCATGCAGAAATGTGTGGGTCTATGTACAATATACGGTTCAACAGTTGTTGATTTTGATCTGTAGCGACAATTCCTGTGTGACAAAAGTAAAGGCCGTTCACCTCCAAGGGGTGATTTTGGTGCAAAACAAATACTTGCAATCGATTCAGAATCATGAAAAAAAAACAATTTTTACCTCTCACGAGCTGCTTAAGGCAGAATTAAACATTTTTTTTCTTATAAGGTTTCAGGTACCCCAACTTTAAGCAGTTGTCACGGGTTGCCCTATAGGGGAGTTGGATTTAAACTTTTTTTGAAATGTGTTAGTAGACACCTTCACAAAGACATTGGTGAAGAAATTTCTTGGTAAGGAATTTGTTCCCAGATTTTCACAATATTCCCTGACTAAAAAAGGACGTTTTATTCTACCACTATCGAGAGTCCATGTGTATTTTAAATTAATGCAGCATACGTCGTATTTCAACACTATATTTTAACGCCGTGTCAAAACTGCGAGGATGACACTTGTTTTTCGGAGTATTGTTTTTATTTATATTAAATAATAATTATCCCAACGACAACTTGCACACAATTTGTATACAGTGTGTCTCGAAACAAAATATAACGGAATGCCACACGTATAATGTGTAACTAACATAGATAAAAACAAAAACATCTGCCCACTTTACTTCCACCTGTCCATTTTAAAACGAGGCATAAAACGTTCAAATATGAGTAATTTTCCATGAGAGGTTTATCATTTTTCGTTTGTTTGGATGTGCAAGTTTTGCAATATGGATGGGCTGTTGGTGATTAGCAGCTAAACGCACGTGTCCAACTCCCCAACATCATTGTTTAATGGCTAAACACTATACCATTCTGGTGCTAAACATGAATTTGGTTTAAAGGGATCGTATACGTTTGGTAATTACTCCAGCAATTAATGGCAATAAAAACTTATTTGGTACAGCAGCTTTGGATAGTATAATGCATTTTTAGAAACTGTTCACTTCGAAGTACTGCGGTTATGGAAAAATATATCACTTTTTATCCCCAAAAAGTTGAATCTGAGAAGCGTTACTACAGTGACGTTTCTCCGATTTTGATTCAAATGCAGATTATTCTTCCTGCGTGGACATAACCGCTCCAGATTTTCGGCAATATCTCAAAATCGCTACAACCTTTTGCAATGAAATTTTAGGATTAAATAGGATTAAAACAAACAGTTGGTTTCAATTACCAAACGTATACGATCCCTTTAATCACTAAATACAGTTTTTGCCAGGTAATTTCCTCAAACATAGGGAAGTAGGCTGCCGTTGTCCAATGCCTAGAATTGAAAACTTGGTCAAAAATTTGTATAGATGAATAGGTCGCCACAGGGAATTTCACGAATTAGATTTTTGGAGTGTGCCTCAAATTACTCAAAAACTAGGTTTAGGATGTGGGTTAGGGTTAGTGTTTGGGTTAGGGTATGATATAGGGTATATTGGGTCGAAATTTCAACCCAGGAAATTAATTGTGGTTGAAATAGGAGCATTTTGAAAAAGGTGCCCGACTTTTTAAGCAGTTTGTACACGAGAACAAAGAGATGTCTCCACTAGGATACAAATTTGAGAGTTTTGGTGTGTGCATAAATATTTACATGCGGCGCGAGAGATTGCTTTCTGTTTCGTACTGCAACCCCCACCCACTGGCGCCCCACCGTGATAGTTCATCGGACTCGTCTATAGTGACATGGTTTCGAACGGTACAACTGGGAATCATTAGAGTGGATATATATTTTGCGAAAGCTTCTTATTAGAATTTAATTTAGATTTAATTATAATCAAATAAAACAAATCTAACATGTCAAATCATTGTTTTGCTCAATCAAGTAATTATTTTAAGAGTAATGATTGTTTTTATGCTCGATTCTATGCCCCAAGCAAAGTACACATGTACATGCGTGTTGGAACTATAGGTACGCCGTGTATGGTGCAACATTATTCATATTTTGCATGACTCTCCTAATAGTCATGCAAAATATGAATAATGTATAACCAATCGGACGGATCAGTCGAAATATAGCAGCAAGTCCCTTGATACTATGTTCAGTACAGTGCCGATAACAAATTATTCAAGTCAGTGATTGTGACGTACACTCACGCTGCAATCCAGGATTCACCAATCGCCCCGCGTGTTATGCTGTAGCAAGGTATTGCATGTATACATTACATGCGCGGCAAGCAAAAACAACTACGGTAAAGTCTACGGCATGTAATAGTAGGTGTGTGCGGCGTAATTAGTTTATATCACTGATTCCTGTGCGCTCAGTCGTCGCCAGTAGGCCTAAACAAAACGTGCATTGCTGTGCTGCCGGAGGTTTACAACGACTAGTGCAAAGCTTGTCGTCTCAAAACCAAATATCGCTTTTCCTTTTACTTACTTTTAGTTTTGGGACTTATATTTTGCTGTTGGTGGTCCAATTCTATCAAAGTCACAACGAGGAGATGGAATCAAAAGTTGAAAACGGTACTGCCTTGATGGAGAATACAGAAGTTGACGAGACAGGATTTGATTCCAGTCAGATTATCGGAGCTGCAGCAGGGCTAGGTGGTATTCTGGGCAATGGACTGGTCTGCTTTGTCATGCTCAGGTATCGCTTAACTTTCAGCTCTATCGCCAATAAATTGATGCTTCACCAATCTACAGTGGACCTCTCATTGTCCGTGGTGATGCTCATAACCCGACTCTACACCCCATGGGGCCAGTTTTACTGCCGTTTCCCTCGCGGATGGCTGTATTGGGGCCTGGCGAATGTCTCCACTTTTAGTCTGCTGCTCATCTGCTGCGACCGTTACGTGGCAATCTGCTACCCCGTCAAGTACCGCCAATGGTTCTCGGCCAAGCGCGTCAAGATCGGCCTGCTCTTCGTGTGGGTGCTCCCGGTGCTCTGGCAGTTCTATTTGGTCTTCGTCCACCTGCCCGACGGAGCATCCTGCGTCGCTTCCTGGTCCGACGACACGGCTAGACTCAGCTTCGGAGTGGCCACATTCTGCTGGGAGTACGTCTTGCCTCTGACCCTGATCGTCGTCACTTACAGCCAGACCATTCTGGCTCTTCGTAAACGGCTTCGAGTGAAGGCAGACCAGGCCGCTGCTGAGCCATCGACCAGCCATCGCAACGCAGCAGGCAACAAGGCGAGGAAGGATCCTCTGCAAACTGCCAAGGTGAAGCTGACCATCACCTTCCTGGTCGTGGCCATCTTCTTCGTCATCTGCTGGGGTCCCACTGAGATAACTTGGCTTCTCTTCAATTTCGGGATCCTGCCCGGGTCTTATTACGCCTCCCTGTGGCACCTGGGTCTGGAGACGCCTCTTCTGTGCATCAACACCTGCGTTAACCCCCTCATCTACTGTGTCACGTACACTCAATTTCGCCGGCATATCATCAAAGCCTTTTGCGGAAGGTGCAAGTCCAACAAAGTCGAGGATGGATCTGTTGAGGATTTAACCGAAAATACCTCAGAAAGGAGAAAAGGTCCAACAACAGCCATCGCAGTTAGCACCTAAACGAATTTATTGTGCTACATTTGTCTTTGAGTGACAATTTACATCCTCCAACAATTCACAACTGTGAACATGTAATCGTACAAGTCTTATTGCAGGGTTTATGACTAATAAGAACATTTGCACACGGCTAAAGTCCGTCACTGTAAACCAATTGTGTTTCAGCGTGAATAATGAACACATCTCCATTTGCACAGTTCAATGCGTATATTTCTGTTGCCCGAAAATGACTGAAATCCAGGTAGTATACAGAAAAGATATAGTAAATGGTTAGTCTTTCCAAAGACGAAAGTAATCAATAGCGTGCACGTCGCATGTAATCTTTTCAAGCAGTGCGCCCGCAAACGACACGGTTATAGACCAGCTCCTATATACTCTTAGGCCGAGTTCGGGTGGTCTGTTCTTGACACGCGTAACTTGTTCTTGCAAAACCCTGATGGATAGGTGGTGTGTGTTCTTGTTCCGAGTGCAATGTTCACGGGTCGCGTTCCCGCCGTTCGAGCGCGAGAACAGAGTTCGCGTGTCAAGAACAGGCCGCCCGAACTCGGCCTTAATGTCGTCTTTGCAAACCTGCTAAAATGGATCGTGACCTTTTTTTATAAAAAGTTAACAACTAAAGTACTTTGAATATGCATAGCAGTTTCACACAGTCAACTATTCATTTAGCAGTCTCGCGGGCCTGCGTTGTATAATCGGCGCTGCTTCACAAAGGAATTTCGTGTGTCGCGTATAGTACGTGGTGCAAACTTCCGTGTCGTTTGCAGACGCACTGCGTATAGAATGGTACGCGACGTGCACACTATCGATTACTGTCGTCTTTGGCAACGACTACAGGGTGGTCCAAAAAAAACTATACCCAAATTTGGAGGCCATTTTCTCCTAGATGATAAAATATTTTAGTAATTTGGTTTGCATATTATTAAAGCATATATTGTTGAGCATTATTGGTGAAAATAGGGAAGATATTACATTAATATTTTTGGAGATATTCCTATTTTTAGCGAGTATGTGTAAAAATGGCTTTTCCACGGGAGCTGTCAATGCATCAACATGTTTGAATATGATATGACACAATAATGTAATGACGCGATAGTCCTTTGACAAATGTTTTTGCGAGAGCTTCTTTTATTTACACTAAAATGGATAAATAATACTTTTTAATAGATAGGCTTCTGGTTTTGTTCATTTCAGTTAGTTCAACAAATGATATACTACAATATTTTATTATCCAGGAGAAAATGGCCTCCAAAGTTGGGTATAGTTTTTTTTGGACCACCCTGTAGTAAATGGTATAGGCTACCATGGCACGCACTGGGAAATAACAGGTTTGAACCTTAAATGATGACACTTATAATGCATGTAAAAATAAATAAAATGGTACATAAAGATAAAACTTAATGGTACATAATGTTAGAATCTCTCAGTCTCCGGACGACGAGCAAAACATACTGTCCGAAACGTTGAGTTCTCTCCGGTTTTTTACAGAACCACACATCTCACTAAAGGAGTATTACCGTGGTGTTACCGCAAACTACTTATCATGCAAACCTTCGAATCTCATCTCATGTGATGTTTGTTTAAAATCGATCGTAGGGCAATTTTATGTTATAGTCGGGCGCCTTTACTTCGCGTTTACACTACTGACAGGGGACCCGACATGCGAAAGCGCCCTTGAGTTTAGTTTAGCAATGCAATATTGGCCAAGATACCAGGTCGTTTGGGGATTTAACCAATGGGGACAGTGCACTCATGGAATTATTAACTTGCTTTCAGAGCGGCATTATTTTTGTGAGCCTTGCATTCGGAATGGATGTACATTTTTAGTTACCCTGACTGTTTCGGGTAACCAAGAGAACCATAATAATTTGTGTGAAGAAAGGTAACTAAAGAATAGATCTTGTCACCAAACTGCCATATTATTCTGCAAAACTTTGTTTAGGAAAGAAAAACGACATTTTCACCAACCTTAATTAAAGTCTCGATAAAAAGTTGAATAATCTCTCTGAACAATAAGGCGATAGTATTTTCAACCTATTTGTTAAAGACTCGTTTTCGGTAAAACGAGTTTTGAAATTAAGTTATGCATACGTAGCAATTAAACGAAAGCACTTTTCCGGAGGCTGCGAACTGAATATTGACTGCCGTTCCAAGTGCCGAAACATCCGGAGGTCGCAGGTTCGAGTCACCTCTTGCCAATTTTTTCTTTACTTTGAAACTTATTTTAACATAGACAGTACTGTTTAATTTAACAGTACAAGGACAGTAACAAATTTGTATCAGCCCTTCAACATTTTGGCAAATGTAGTGTGCACACGCTTACATAATTATGCCTTGCGATTTCAAATCGCGTATTTTAAATGTTTAGCTTTAATATAATGATAACATAATTTCGGTCCGATACCACCTTTTTGTGTTGCTCGCATTATCCGTATTTGACTGTCGTTTCAAGTGCCGAGTATACCGTTAATGAGGCTACCAAGTATAGAGGGCAGAGTAGAACAGAAAACACTTATATAGAACCCAAACAAAACAGCCCTTTTAATGTACGGGAAATTATCTGGCAGTCGTGGGTACCAACGAGTTCTCGTATTTGGTACTGTCACCGTAAGCTGAGAGATGTTGGCTGAATTTCGCACTGAATAGAACGAAAAAAAAAAGTTTTGATGCTAATGCATTTATTATCAAGAAATCCATCTGTGTATTTTTGTTCCTCGTTTCATTCATGTGAGTCCCTTACCGCCAGTTTACGGCTACTGTAACTTTTAAGCGGCCATTTCACCAAGGATTGTTTTTTCCAATCGGCCCGATCTGGACCAGATTGTTCCCGATGAATAATTTTTTTTGATCGGCCCGATTGTCGTCCTGAATCGCCTCCAATCGTCCCCTATCGTCTCCTGTTTTGACCCGATTGAGTCCCGACCAAATGAAGGTTCATGGCGGGGGGACGAATCACGGACGTTCCTCGGGCGATCCGGGGCGCAAGTATGCGAAAGTACGACCACGGGCCGACGGTTTTTGATCGGCTACTGTTTTTCAACATGTTTAAAAACAGTAGCCGGTCACTTTTTCGGTACCCGACCCTCGGAGGACTGAGGCGATCGCGCCAGATCTTCCCCTGAAGGTACAGGGTATAGTGCTCGACTGCGCTCGACGGTGCTCACAGGTTCCCGACTATTTTCGCAAAAATGCGGCCGATCGACCAACAAAAGAATCGGGTACTATCGGGACCAAAACAATCCTTGGTGAAATGGCCGCTTTACGGAAATTCGTTGGCATCCATGACTGCCAGGTAATTGTTTACGTGTAGGTTTAGCTTTTGTTCTACCTGTCAAATGTTATTTTTGTCGATAGGTGTTTGTATCATAGGAATGTTAGTTTTGTGTTTGTACCTGAAAGCATTTCAGGAGAACAACTAGAAAGTAATTAGGTTCGCTTTGGCAATCCCTCCGTTGTGTTAAAAATATTGTTGTTGTGAATACCTAAATTGGTTGTAATGATCTTTGTCTCTTTACATGTATGTAATTTTACCTGAAAAATAATGAATGAAATAAAATCCCCATTCCTAATTCCATTACCAAAATCAAAATGACATAAAGACCGTTGACCTTGACTAAAAGTGGTACTATTACTATTAGTTTTAATTGTATGCTTTCGTTTTTGAAATGCTAATGCACTATATTTGTCAAATATGTATCAATATATGTTATGTATTATTGAAAACGCTGTGAGAAAAGATGGCGCTTTCAGGGATTCGGTTCTACGGGACAATACGGGGCACGATACGATAATAATGTGCTTTGCTGTAGAGTGTTCTATATGCCTAATTGTATATTACTGTAAAGTATTTGTAAAAATGTATGGCACTTTGTTTGTATATTTTGTTTATTATTCCTTATTCTGCTCGACTTTAAATTCAGAAAATCTAAGCTGGTGTAAATTATAGTAAAGGTAGGATAGGGCCATTTATTTGCTAAAATATGATTATTCTGGATGTTACCCAGTATTTACCGCATGACATTGCAGGTTTTAGTGGGGCCACTGCCCCACTCCCTGTACTATTACGAGCAAAATGACGGCATTCGATCGGTTTTTAACCGAAAGACAGTAAAATATTCAGTTTCATCCAAGTCAGTAGTGGAAGGTAACACGTCATATGAGACTGGGGAAAGATGACTGCGGTAAAACAGTGCGTAACATCATCATTACATATAGGATATTGCATGACAATGGCCAATCTCAGCGCCATCTCAGTGGTATTTGTATTGGCCGTTTTTTTCCAGTCATCATCAACATTTTGATGGCAAATTGCAGTAAATCGCTATTGATTTGGGAATTATATAGCCGTACTTGCATACAAAAAGTATTGCCGCCTAATTCTCGGAGAAAATACTGAAAATTTTAAAGAATTTCCTTTTTAATACCGGCTATTTGTTTTCAGTTCCATTTTGAAGCCCATACGGAATTTGTTTGTGGTTAGAGGCCAGCAGAGTAAATTTTATTATGTTTTTGTGATTCCTAAAAAATAATATAGGCCCTAGACACTGTAAATAGCACAGGTCAATTAGCTCATGTTTCTGTACTTGTTTTCTTTAAATTGAAAGGCAAAATTAACGATGTGAACTTACTTTGTGATTTATAAAATTAGCGGGATGCCGCGCTTGGGGCGACATCCGCTAGCTTGAGTCGTATAGATAATAAAACCTTTCGACATCTTGGAATGGTGTGACAAACACACCTGATTATTTTGTGCACAAAATTGATGGAGTGGAGGACTAGCGCATGCCTGAGTAAAGACGGTCACGTGAGAGGGGCACGTGACAGGTCACGTGTGAGGGTGCAACAATTATTTGCCAATTGGGGGAAAAGAGTCCGATTTTTATAGGAGTCAAATGTTCACATGGCACTGGTTGCAAATGTCATTTCTCTGCATTGTATTGCACGATTCAATGTTGATTATCTGGTTAAAGATTGTGGCATTGCTCATTCGAATAATCAGTTTAAAATATTTTTTGACAACTCCGTTATAATGACTATGATCCTGAAACAGAATATCAAGTCGCACCTATTCCCACACCTCCAAACACTGACTAATTGCAACTTGTATACGATAAAACTGATATCCTTATAAAGTTCGAAAATGATTTTTATTTACAATATATTCTTTAACCTACATGCATTTACAGGTGAATCGATATTCAAATTGTTTTGAAAAACAATAAAGGAATAAATATGTGGTTAGCCGGTTTTAACCGACTCATTGGCCCTTGAATCGGATTTGAACTTAAGGTACTTGTTTAATACTGGCCAATCACATTATTCCCATTAATAAATATTTTTCGGTCGAAAAGTCAAAACTAGTCCAAATATTACCATTTTCCAACTATTTGGTTGAACAATATTTTTTACCTCGTGTTTTGAGAACACCCCTGACGGACGCGCGCGTTTTACCTACTGCTCGATATAGCACGATGTGCGTTTGAGAGCGACTTATTATTAATATGCAGATTCATTGCTAGCATTGCGCATGGCGTGTGAGGTTTCAGCCAAAGGGCCATTGACCGAACTTTACAAAAGTCCAAGGCCGTTTTCAAAACCCAAGCTTCGTTTTTGTCTCAGGCTTCATTCATGCAGTTTAGAAATGGGTTAGAGCCAGAGCCGAAGCCAGGAGTTTGGAAAACAGCCCTAATTTAATATAATACCGGAAAAGCGTTTAAAACTATAGCTGGGCCATGTTTTATCGGCCGTAAACACACCACGTATCGGGATCTCAACCAATAGGAATGGCTAAACTGTCTCTGATATTTATAAAATGATTACGTCCTTAAAGGGATCGTATACGTTTGGTAAATGGAACCCACTGTTTGTTTCAATCCTATATAGTTATAGATATATATCATAAAACTAACGTGTACAAATTTCATTTCAAAAGGTGGTAGCGATTTTGAGATATTGCCGAAAATCTAGAGCGGTTATGTCCACGCAGGAAGAATAATCTGCATTGGAATACACACTCTGAGAAACGTCATTGCAGTAACGCTTCTCAGATTCTATTTTTGGGGGATAAAAAGTGATATCTTTTTTCATAACCGCAGTACTTCGAAGTGAAAGTTTTCTAAAAATGCATTATACCATCCAAAGCTGTTGTACTTTTTAAGTTTTTTATTGCCATACATTTTTGGAGTAATTACCAAACGTATACGATCCCTTTAAAATAAAGGTCGGTTCGTGTTTCAAGTTCATGAGAATTTCATTGCAAAGTGAAATCATTAAGGTAACGGCGAATTACGTCACAATAAAGCTTCAAGTACTGACGTTCCGAAATAGAGGTTTTCCTGGCTATTTTAAAACATTTTTTTATTCAAATTTTAGAACTCTTGCATTCAATTCCGTCTACGAAAAAAAGCCACACGCTTTTACCATACCAAAATATTCATTTATCATTGAATTTTTACGTCCGATCACCTTTTGCACCGGGTTAAAAATATTCGTCATTGCAGTTCAAATTTGTCTAAGCTGTTGCCAAAAGGCAGCATTCGGAGATCGAATTCGTCTTATGTCAATCAATTTCAAACTTCAGTTAGGGAGACCTGCGAAACCCCTGACGCAGGAAAGCCTTTGCCGTGCCGAGCAAGGCCCGGGCCTCTCGGCCAACTAATCCTCCTTTTGTGCATGTAAATCGTCCAACAAAAGCCCGCCTGGCAAAAGCCCATCCAAGCGTAGCTCATTAACTCGGGACCCTTTGTTGGAAGTGTATTGTTGAGTAAAATCAATCAACACAAAGGAATTGCTTTGAGGGGCCGACATGGTCTTGCCACTGAGAAAACGAGGAAGGCGGATCAATAAAGCTGGGCTTTCTTTTCTGAAGGACTGGTAAACAAGCATCATCAATAGTACATGTCCATTTTACATGCACATGGAAGTGTATTGTTGAGTAAAATCGCTCGACACAAAGAAATACAATTACATTAGTATTTCGTGCGCTTGAGTCAAGCGCACATGTAGATTTATTTATTAAACATAAGTTTGAAATCGGATTGATAAAGGACGAATTTGATCTCTGGCAACAGACGAATTCGATCTGTTCTTACAAATATTCCCGAGACAATGTTGAAATAGAGTGCCCAAACGTATACATTGATTATAAATTACTAAATTGGTTTGGTAAAAGCGTGTGAATATTATAAAATAGCCTGGAGAACATAATTGGCTTGGTGTTCGCCTCCGCGTGAAGTATAAAACCGGATGTAGGTGAGATTTGTGTGTGTCCTGCCACCGCTGCAATGCACTCGGGTGTTTATACGTGGTGGCATTGAGAATGTGTCATTACGAATCGCTCCCTCTGCAGCTTAGCCATATTGGCCACAATTGTATTAAACCACTTTGCCGCCAGAATGTCTGTGTGGGACCAATACCACAAATGTAAAGCCTATGTCACACGGGGAAATTTCCCGGCAATTTTGGGGCAATAAAAGTTGCTGGCAATCCGGTTGCTCAAAGATTTCCTTGTGTGTCATGTCACGCAATCCGAAAGCAATACGCTGGCAATACGGAGGCAACTTAAATTTAAGGTAGAACGGGTTTTTACTTTGAGGAACCACCAATCTGATTGCGCATAGCGGATGGCGTCATATTTGTCTCGGCTGAAAGTTTTCAAGCGGTAGCCATTTTTCTGTCGCACAAAGACTGTTTCCATCATAAAATGACCAAAACCTGCACAATTGTGTGGTTATTTGACAAGGAGGTTCAACTTATAGATTTCAACAAGGGTATGTATCAGTTTTAATGTCATATGCAGGCCTAGATTACACAAGGCATCGTGACAAAACGGTTCGAAAATTATATATCAATGCTAGTGTGTGCACTTCATGCCATCGTGTTGCATTTAATTCGTGAAAATAATCATGTTCGTGAAAAAAATATCGAACATATTATTAAATTATATCTACTAGTGGGTCTGTGTACGCGTTGAATATTGCGTCTGCGTTTGCCAAACGCCACTTGAGTCAAGCACACATCAGACTAATTTATTTAAAACATAATTCTCTGAATAATGCCCTTTGGCAACAGCTTACGTAGATGATTTTGATCTGTAATGACGATTGTTCTCAACCTGGTGTTTAAAAAAGGTGACAAAACTTTGAAATTGAATGGTAAATGACTACATTTTGGTTTGGTAAAAGCGTGTGGAATTGGGATTGCTCAAGAGACTTCTATCATCGGGAGCCACAGTGCTGCTCGCCTGCATGGCGACCTTGTATAATATAGACGCTTCAACGGTATCCGCAATGTCGCTATTCGCCGTGATAGGAAAAAGTTATGGGAGAATGAAGCAATTCATCCGGAGTCCCTGCACCAGGTAAAGGCTGGACCACACCAGAAGAGCTTCCTCGTTAAGGGTAATTAACAACGTCACCGATTCCATCGGTCGTTGGAAGGAACACTTCAGCCAACTCCTTCATCATCATCATGTTCCGCCAGATCCTGACCTCTCTCATTCAGCCTTTCTAGACAACAATCCGAACTGCCGCATCACACTGGTCACCCAAGCAGACGTAATCGGCCGCAGAGATAATGTGGCTAGAACTGACCCCCTAGATGCGTGTCTCAGAAAAAAGGGTAAACAAGTTAAAAAATACGCTCTGGAGACGCCAGTGAAACAGCCACTCTCTGGCATATACCCACTAGATAACGTACAGTTACAGATTTATCTCTGCAGACCATGCATGCAGTCACAAATACAACCCGTATGATACTTGTAAGCAGAGCCTTTTCCGCGTCTTAAAAAAAATACGAAAAAAACGGAGGGGTTCTATTGAAACCTGTACACGTAACCCCACCCCCCAGCCCCCTCCCCCCCCCCCCCCCACCCCCAGCCCCCCCAGCCCCCCTCCCCCCCCCCTCCCCCCCCCCCCCCCCCCCACCCCTATTCATATTGACTACGATCTGACAGAGATAGACAATTTAATTAAGAATTACGCTATGGGCAGTATAGTTATGCAACCACACTGCTGGCGTACCAGCAAATCATATACAGATTTATCTCTGTAGACCAGCCACAAACATAAAACCCTACGACACTTCACGCAGCACCCCTTCCCTTCCCATATAGGATGAGGTCTGATTCACTGTAGCTAACTCTAGGATTGACCAAACAAACACACACACAAATAAACTGATGATTACTTTAAGTTTGCCTGCATAAACCGGTTTCTCCTTGATATGTTCTTGCAAAAGCACTTCATCTTAACTAAAAAAACAATAGTCTCACAGAAAAAATAACAAATCCACATAACCCAGCGTTACACGTCCTTCAATTTAATGTCTTTCCCATGTGACCGAGTATATTTCTAATAATTTAACAAAAACGCAAGCCGCATGTATGATTACGCCCTTTTTAAACACCCAATTAAACACCCATTAGACCCAATTAAACACGTCCCCTGAGCCGAGACGACCAAGCGGATTTGGTACATACACGTACACAGGCTATACTGAAGATCGACATTTTGAAATCAAAGATCGCGAGTGGAAGGTCTCTACGCATGCACATGAGAGACCGTCTTTTCAAGGAACGTCGGTCGTTTGACAAGAGCTCGTTTAACACGGCGGTTTTGCAAGCTTCCTTGAGAAATCTTCCGCTAGCTAAAGATTTTATCGTAGGTCTTGATGACCTCCTACAACATTTTTCAATGTTCGAGAGAATTTTTCAAGGGACGTCGGTGACTCTCAAGCAAGCATTGGTTACCCTTCATACGAGAGGCATTTTGTAAACAAAAACACAATTTTTTATTAAATCTCTCAAACCTTGAGAGTTTTGTTTTTGTGTTGTGTGAAAAGGCCTTTGTGAAATTATATCCATGACCACATTGCAACAATTACTACAAGGACCAAGGTGACAGCATAAGTAAGGGCAATGGACACGCGATACAACATACAAGCATTGTCAATGGAATATGTAGTCTGCGACTGTATATAGTTAGCTTGCACGGAGCGCATTTGATTCGTTTGCAATCAAATTATTAATTACATGAGCATTAAAACATCAAAAGGAATCGTTCGATGTCGTTATTTGAGCAGTCTATGCAAAGACAAAGACATTGTAAACACATTGTTAAAATGTTTTCGTACATGTTATGATAATGTTTTTATGTAATGTTTTGTTAACGTTAAAATGTTGTAGCAACATTTTGAGACAACATCATGAAAATGTTTTTAAAACGTTTTAAGACATATGTTTTTAAAATGTTAATGTTAAAAACAGCGTTTCCTAAATTTAGTGGGTAATCGTTTATGCAATTCGTGTAGCGATATTATGTTAGAAATACTGCTCAAGTAATGATATGCAATTATTTAATAAATTATCATTACTACTAAACACGACTAATACATACAACACTACAATACTACTCTTATGAGCTTGCCACTCCTACAATATAAGCGTTACGTAAATGGTATATTATGTGCCCAATATCACCGCCGTCTGTAATCACAGTTTGCAATTAATATTTGTTTAAAATTGTTTTGTTTTCTTTTTTTGGTATTTGTTTTCTTTGGGACTTAAATAAAATATTACACAATTATCTCTATGGAAACACCCTAAAACATGTCGCTATTACGCGAAACATAACGTTTAGAGTATGGAATTCAATATAATTCCATTTCAAAGGTCGTGTGTAGTCGCGCGCCGCCTGTCGCCCATCGTACTGTGTTTTGTTTGTTTGTGTTTGTGTTGTTGTTTTTTTTGTTTTTTTTGTTTTTTTGGGGGGACACACATACAGGCAGCCTATACGTTACGTGATGGAGTCTCTATGAGATTTAGTTTAGTTGCGCAACCATGGATCTTAACAATTTCCGCTCAGACGTGTTTCGGGAATCATTAACCTATTATAAACCGTTGGAGTGCATGGTTCCCTAAAGTGTGGTACAGGTAAACTGCAAATTTACTAAAAAAGAAAGAAAATCAGAATTGTGTCTCCAGTGTAATAATATTGACCAAGACGATATTTGTCTCTTGTAGAAAGTCCTCTAATTTGGTAATTGCTTTTATAGTGGGTGCGTTTGTTTATGGTGTAATTGGAGGACACATACCTGGCGACACGAAGGTGAATTGGGGTTAGGGTTAGAATCGAGGACGTCCTCGATTGAGATTCGTGTACAAAACCAATGAGGGCCGTCGGAAAAAGTACAAACAAAGGAAATTATCGAGAGGAACAAAAGAAACTCATCTGTTTACACCATAAACAAACGTGCGTTTGTTTTTGATTGAAATAGGGGACGTATGACAAAGGGAACAATGGGGTCCCCTATTCCGCAAAGGTCCCCGATTCAGACTCGTGTGCAAATCCTATGGCGATCATCCGAAAACGTTAGAGTACAAACAAAAGAGGGAAGACGGTCGGACAATGCCCCGTCCCCTATTGACGGCATTTACCCACTTGCGTGCGTGTGTGTATGTAAAAAATACATACATTTTGTACTTGGGGGGGAAAGTCACGTCGGCTTAAACACAACCAACGTATAGGCAACATAGGTTCCCTTTGTTTGTGTCGTGTTTTTGTTGTTAAAATTGTCTTTTTCGTTTCCTTTTGCTCTCTTATCTTCTGATCTTTTGTTATCTTAACAATTCTTATTACCTTAAGGCAAAACAAAAAAACGGCCATAAGAAACAAACAAAAATACACATACAGAAGAATACAAGAAAACCAGTATGACCTGATATATATTAACAAGTAAAATTAAGAATTTTGCCTTGGTTTTATTGTGAGGCGCTTTGAGGTTTTAACATAAAGGGCCACAACAAATGTATATTATTATTATTATTACTATCGGTGTACATGTACATGGAGGCCTACTTTGTTGCAGAAAAAAAAGCATTCTGGTTCAGCTTTTGTAAAAAGCAATTTGATTGTGTCACTGAACCATTTTGTCGAATTGTTCAGTGATGCCCCTATTCCACACAGACCACGAATCCCACGAACTGCCACGAATTGATAAATTGTAGGATTCGTAAGGATTCCTCGAATATTGAACATTTGTTGTCCAAATCGTGACGCTCTAAGATTCTGTTACGATACAGGTACGATAGAGTTACGAATATTCGTGGGATTCGGCTCGAATCGCTCAAATATTGTCAAGGAGTCACTACGATTTACAAGAATAGATTACGAATACTGCACGAACGTAAGGAATCAGTTACGAATCAGTTAAGAATATGCCGAATGCATCTACGAATCAGGTACGATTAAAATTGAATTCGTGACTATTCTTGACAATTCGTGGGATTTTTCCTCAAGATAGGTATACAAAGGCCCTCATCCCTGCTTGGGCATCAGTTCCAAAATGGATGTTCAACGTACCTGCTTCGATGTGTATTCGTGGGACTCGTGACAGATTCGTAGCTGATTCGTGGTCAAGCCACGAATTCACGAATCCCCGAATGAGTTAAGAATACCTACGAATGCCTACGAATATATTACGATTCAGGTACGATGCCTAAGTATGCACAACGAATTTGTTACGAATTAACTACGATTGTTTTGAATCGGGAGTTCGTGGCCAACATTTTGAACGGCTCAAAACTTTTGCCACGAATTCCAGATCACTTAAGAATTGAAAGAACTGACTACGGATAAATACGAATCAGTTAAGAACTTCACGAACTGATTACGATTCAATTACGAATCCTAAAATGTATCAATTCTTGGCGGTTCGTGGGATTCGTGGTCTGTGTGGAATAGGGGCATTAGTGATCACGATTTGAGCCACGATTGGACCCCGACGGGTATATACAGCCCGACTGACCAATGGACTTCGTTGTTTCTTGAACTTCTACAAAGTGAAGACTACAACCCACAATCAGATCGCAGCGCATCTCAACACCAGAGGTGGTGTTTGTCTTGTCCAAGGTTGATCCCGATCACCACGATTTGGGAGCACGATTAGATACATTAGATCACGATCCATTACGATCTGATGCGATGATCACGATTGAAAATTAATCGTGTTGGTCGTAGAAAATGTTTGGAACCGTCCACAACTTGTCTACGATCAACACGATGATTGCCACGACTGACCTCAAGATCTGATAAGATGTGATAGGATCACCACGATTACTCTACGATTAATAAGACCACGATTTCAATCGTGGCGCGAATCGTGATAGTGGGAACCTAGCATTACTGACAAATGTAGCCTGTTCGTTGCGTCGCGCGCGTCGGGGTGGCTGCCTAAAATGCTTGTAACGTATAACGTCACATGTCATATCCCGCTTAGGTCAAAGGTGACTGTGCAATGTGTGACATTCTGCCAGTATCGCGCGGCAAACAAAAACGTTACTACATCCCGCGGTATGAAAGCCTAAGTGCAATACATGTATATGCACTGTACAATTGCACAAAGGGATGTCGTGGTAGGTTTCCGCGAGGCCGCGAAAAGAAAAGGTGCAATGGGATTACGGCTATTGTATTGTAATCCTTCCTTCCTTCCTTCCTGAAACCGGAAGAGCTAAACAAGATGACCCCTCATCCCTGAAGACCTTCCACAGAGAAGAAACACCATGTTAACTTTACGAGTATAGAATCAGCACGATGCTGCAAGCGCAATGTCCTAAAGACAGGGCATTGTATAAGTGGCTATAGTGTTCACGTTCAATCCATTTTAAACTTATGCTAAATAAACTATTCTGGTTTGTTGTTGAGTCGCCAAGCACACATCAGACTAATTTATTTAACATAAGTTTAAAATTGATTGATATATGGACGAATTCGATCGCTGAATGCTGCCTTTCGGAAGACGAATAAGATTCGTAATGACGAATTGAATATTACTGACCCGGTGTTTAAAAAGGGTGACTAAACGCACAATGTTCTCTCGGACGAAATTTGATATGAGAGTTGGTGATTTTGAATAAAACGTGTTTTAAAATATCCGGGAAAACCTATATTTCCCCTATATGCCGCACGAACAGCCATGACTATTATTATTATTATTATTATTATTATTATTATTTGTTGTTTCAAATGTATTAATGGTGTGCGACCGCTACCATTGCGGGAGCTCACTGTAGGGCTGCGAATATTTGTTTCCCAAACGTAACTGGCAGATTTCATGAATTATTCAGTAGTTTGGATGAAAAGTTATGATTATTCATCGGAATAAAGCATGACGTCACAGTATTGCTGTTATTTAGTTACCTAGTTACATTAAATCACTTTAGAACAAATGTTGTCGAGCTGATATACGTAGTGTAGTGGACAGTGGGATGGTCTATGGATCAAAGATCCCTGGTTCAAATCCTGCTGTAGGTCACCTCGTTTTTCCTAGTCAAATTGATATCTTTGGAGTATTTTTAATTTAAGGGGGGGAAAGACATAAAACCTAAGTGTTGAACAGTGTTCAATGCAACTACTGAATAATTCATGAATCTTCCAGTTCGGGTTTGGAAGAAAAAAAATTGCGTCCCGGCCAGGGAAGAGACATCATCATTAGAGTATTCATTTTAGATAACTCTTTATATCAGAATGTCGTGATAAGGAGCCCTTCACTCTTTGGCATGAATATACTGTTTGTAGGTTTTCTTGATCAATTTCGGCAATTGAGCAGCCAATTTAAGGTTCGTGTTTTGGAATTCAAGTGATTTTGCCCCTCCAGTTTGTATCGTGTTTCAAATTCGGAATTCGGGTATTCAACTTGGTTTCATGGAATAGCAATGTGTTCAATTTAGCATATCGTCGTTTCTTGTTCGTAAACGCAGAATCATTTACCTTATCAAATAAAAGCTGGTTTGACTCTAAATTTTTGCTGATTAGTTTTTTTGGTTTTTTTTCAATTTTGCTCAATGAGAATTTAAATAAGAACGACAATAACATGCGAACAAACAGATAAACAAATAAATCGTACTAGATATCTGTTGTGTATCTTCACTTGTCTTATAAGTCAGCCAAACCTTTTCGTTTTAATGTTTATTAATGTTCATTTATGTTTATTTGTTTGATTGTTTGTTTTTGTTTTTTGGGAATCTTTTATTGGTTAATTTGTTATTGTGTTGATATTTCATTGGGTTTGTTTGGTATCCCGGTTTCTTATTGTCGACTACCGTGATAATAAGTGAACCGTTATTTATGCCTTTAAAATAAAGGAAATACAAGTTTAACAGTGTTTTAGATTGCACAAATAACATAAATGATTGTCCAGTATAAATGAATTTGAATAACCGAACACACGCCTCAAAAAAGCTCCTGCAAAAATTAAATGTTGTTTTGTTGAATTGTTAAATTGGATAGTTATTATTTTTTTTATTTTTGTCTAATGGCCGTTTCCAGCAGTATTCGATTTTGACCGAAATTGACCGGGACAATCTATAGTACGAGTCTGGGCGATATTTTCTTTTCATCATCTGCTCCAAAATTTGCGGAACCGCGTTTTCACGCTTGCCGTTCACGCTCACCATTATCACAAAAACGATGTATAGGCGACACTTAAATTGGCAATATCGACTTCTTTGTTGTCGCACAAATTGAGTTACTTGACATGAAAGGAACAGTGTCAAGTTACGAGGCAATTGCGCCGACATCAAGTCTGCCGACATTACACGCGTCACTTATGCGGCAGGTTTCCTGTATATAAGGAGGGCAAAGTGGGAAAGCGAGAAATGGGAAACTGATTGGAAAACAACGAACTAACAAACACACAAAACAAACAACAACTCATCTAATTTCATGGGTCTAGGTTGGTTCTCATTCCATGTCGCTCGGTCCCTAGCTCGTTCTGTTGATAGATTGCCTCGCCTGTTATTACAAATGCGGATCGATTACAACTCTTGGTTCATGGTTGTCAGGCTATAGTCCATTCTTAAAGGCTGGTTCCTCCTATCCGGGCATTAAATTGTATGTACAGTGTGTGGCACGTATACAGCATATGAAGCACGATATGTGGCAGAGAAACCACCCCCCCCCCCCCTCTTTTGTGTTGCCCATTGTGTTAGGTTACAATAGTGTTGAGTGCGTATAAAGTATAGGAATAAGAGGGGGTACCCCTCTGCCACATATCGTGCTGGGTATAGTATACAGAATCTGTTGGAACCCTGATTATTCCCGTACTGGCACATTACAGAACCGAGCGAGCCCAATCTAATGCAATTTCTGGGGTAAGCAATTTCTAGAACATACCCAGCAAGATATGGGACCGAGCGACACCCCCCCCCCCCCCCCCCCCCCTCTTCCCCCCCCCCTTTAGTCCCCCATACCTATACACTCTCTAGACTATTGTTACCTAACGCAACCCCCCCCCCCCCTAAAAACCTCAAAAGAAACCGCAACATTCCGCAAGCACAATGACCACCACAAAGGAGGGGGATGGGGTCTCCGTCCCATACATTGCTTCATATGACCTCAGTTTCCATATGAAGCGCGATATGTGGCAGAGAACCCCCCCCCCCCCCCCCCCCCCAACCCCCCCTCTTTTGTCTTGACCATTGTGTTCCCGGAATCTCAGGAATTAATTTTTTTAGGTTTCAAGGGGGGATGTGTTAGGTAACAATAGTGTGAAGTGTGTATATGGTATAGGGATAAGAGGGGGGGGGGGGGGGGGGGGGGGGGGTACCCCTCTGCCACATAATCGTCCTGGGTATATCAGTTTCTGAGGTTCGACCAGGGGAGAAGTCTACTTAACTCCAACGCATTACACAACTGTGTATTTCTCAGGACACAATGCTTTCTTGGCATAACAATAGATGTGGTGAAGTGATTGCAATTGGGGTAAGCCATTAGCGTAATTAATACCTGGGTATGTTAAACAAACACAGGTGCTAATAACAAAAAAAAGCATTAGACCGGGCTCGGTTTTGTGGTTGTTATCGAGTCCAAATAGAGCAGTGGTGGATATTTTGTGAGAACCCAGAAGACCCGGGTATATTTATGTCGGACAGAGGTTGTAACAACTTAGGGCCTAGGTTTGTTCAAAACATCACCAGCAGGTAAAATATTAGCGAAAAGGCTAAATTAATACACGGGTCAAATTGTATGAAGTATATAACGCAATTACAAACATTATACATAAACATGTATATTTTCATTACATGTATATTCAGCAAAGATGTTCAGAGGCAGTCGGAGAGCTACTAAGTATTGGAGATTCTTGCCCAACAACTTCCAGTGGTTTAACATTTCGGTTCGTTTAAGAGATAGGTTGACTTTGAGGAACAAAATATAATAAGACAAACATTCCGGTGTATCATGAATTTCGGACTATATAAAATCTAGACTCGTTGGTAGCACTGCGCAGCGATGATCATGATCATTAGGAGAGTGACTGGTCACATGAGAGGGTTTAACCAATAGATTTTCAAATGAGTCTAATGTTCATATCACACCGACAGGATCCGTTAACTTTGCACTTTATTTATTACTTCCAGGGTGGTTGTCCACATGTGGACTCGCCCATTATCAACTTAAATCAGTTTCAGACGGTTTTCAGTCCGGGGCTTACAAATTAGCTGGCTACAAAAACCGATGCTTCATCCTCATTCATGATTGCATTATCAGGTCGCTTGCAAAGCCAATCAATAATGATCCTATTTGACAAGTATTCACAGACAAATGGCTTGTCATCTTAATAACCTGATCAGAGACCGACCATATAATGTGTACAATATGTATCATTAGGTTGAGTCGCATAATCTTAACTTCAAACGGTATAACTCGGTTGGTACCATCCAGTAAAAGCATCGTTAAAGGTAGGATACACCATTGGTAATTGCTTGAATTATTATTAATAGGTGGATTTGGGAGGTTGTATTTTATAGTAAACATCGTTTAACTGACCTGTCCGAACTAAATTTTACAATCATGAATGCAGAGAAAAAAATCAAGACAAACGGCGTTCGTTTTCAACCGGCTTCGGGAAGTTGTTCTTGTTTTTCTTGTTATTGTTATTAGCGCAATAATTTTGCCGGATGCCTATAATCATTATTTACATAAAGGTGAGATATTTATTAATAACTTGGTAGTATAAATTGTCGATGTTTGCAAATGGTGTACCCTACCTTTAACAGAAATGTGAAATTCGTTAGCATTAGTAATAGTAGCACTAAATCTTGTTTTGTTACCCTGAGAATACCAAAGTCGTGCATATCGCTTGAAAAATGTCCTATGCAGAATCATTCAGAAATTTGTGAAACCTAAAAGTAAGTTATAAACTAAGAGAGTCAACCACGTGGCGTAGCGAAATAAGGGGGGGGGGGGGTGTTCATAAACCCCAATATTTTCCCTCAGTCGGCATTTCGAGCCTCAGACGGCGATCTCGAAAAAACAAAGATGACATATGAATAACTGCTCGACGCCGGTTAGAAACAATTGCTGTTTTTCGTGCTTTTCTCGGCATTCATGATTTAATTTTTTTTAAAACGGACAAGTCAGTTAAACGATATTTACTATAAGATACAACCCCCCAAATATACACATTCATGATAATTCAAGCAATTACCAATGGTGTGTCCTACCTTTAACTAAATGTATGTAAAACATGATTCGTGCGCATACTGCCGGGCACATTTGCATACAGATGTAAACAGAGGGCACATCGTCTATAAATCTGAAATTTTAACCTTGATTGGTGAAATAGGCCTACAAAATGTGTACACTACAGTGAATTGACCATTTGCGTGTGGAATTTAAATAATATCTGGTACACTGACTTGTTAATACAGCTTGGCACAGTTTGACTTTAAATTATCCAGACCAAATACACTGTTGCTATATCACGCTATTCTGGACAAGCTCTTGCATAGTTACGTTAGAGACGCCCAGCACCAATAACATTGTTCACAATGGTTGAGAATGGTACAAAGACACCAGACCATTCCAGAGCCGGGGGTTGCTAGCGTAAGGCTTGCCCCGAATCACGTGATATAGCAACAGTGTCTTTGGTCTGGATAATTTAAATGTAAACTGTGTCAAGCTGTGTGAACAAGTCAATGTACCAGATATTATTCAAATTCCACACGCAAATGGTCAATTAATAAATGTAGGCGAATTTGCAGTGAACTGTTTAAGGCAATGATGTCTTGGTGTTGATCACATTTTAATCATGATGCCAGTCATCCCCGCTCCCATTGAGTTCCGCTCAGAAGAAAAATATGCAATACAAAAATGCCAAGACAAATTTAGCAAATTTGATTTCAATATTCCGAGGAAAGTAGCCAGGAAATGCCACAGATTGCACCACAGAGCATCAAGAATCCAATTTTTTTCACGGGGACCTTAAGCGGGCCGCGAATATTTTTGTCCCCAAACCTAACTGGTAGATTAATGAATTATTCAGAAGTTGCATTGATCACTGTACAACACTTTTGGTTCTAGGTCTCTTTTTTCCCTTAAATTAAAAAATACTCCAAAGATATCAATTTGACTAGGAAAAACTAGGTGACCTATATATAGCAGGATTCGAACCAGGGATCTTTGATCCATAGCCCATCCCACTATCCACTACACTACGTATAGCAGCTCGACAACAGCTGTTCTTTAAAGTGATTTAATGTAACTAGTTAAGTAAATAACAACAATGCTGTGACGTCATGTTTTATTCCGATGAATAAACATAACTTCGTCCAAATAATTATCCAAACTACTGAATAATTTATGAAATCTGCCAGTTACGTTTGGGGAAAAGATATTCGCGGCCCGGGCCGCGAATTTAATTTTCCCAAACCACATCGCCATAGAACTGTTTTTTAGCGCATTTGATTGGCTATCTGTTACGTCATGGTAGTAGATTTTACTCTCAATTATTTATTGACCCTAGGATTTGCAACTTATTGACCCTACGACTCTGGGTTTTATTGACCCTCTCCACTTTTGGACTCTAACCCTAACCCTAACCCTAACCCTAACACCTTTTTGACCCTAGGACTCTGGTTTTTTTTTACCCTAGTACACGTCATGCAATGCGACACATGGATGAATGGATGACGTAGATGTTAAACAACCAATCAGATGCGCTAAAAAACAGTTCTATGGCGATGTCGTTTGGGAAAGAAATTCGCGCTTGGGCCGTAGACCCCACGTCGTAAACAGCTTCGCGCTCGCTCGGCTTAGAGTCGCTAATTCACTTCTACCCTCCGCAACCCCCCCCCCCCCCCCCCCCCCCCCCCCCCCATGAAAATATCTTGCTACGGCCCCTGGTCAACCAGCAATATTTTATGTTGATTACCAGCCCTATAGAACTACTCGTTGGGGTATTTAAGGCTTCGAAGACGGTTATGTTCAGGATTCGGAGGATATAATAGCGTCGGCCAAAGCTCTGGCTTATTTTCTCTGGTCGAGCTAAATCCAAACACTTCCGGCAAAGCAGCGCCATTCAAGGTTCTTGCCTATAAAAGCCTTTATCAACTTGTTTGACATCCTTGGCCACGCAGCGCTTTTACAAGCTTTCTAATGATAGCTCTTAAACCCCTGCGGGCACTGGGCAAGATGATCCGTGGTCATTTTGGCGCAAAGATCCATGCGCCCAATCAGAGCCTTCGTTACAGACCAAGGCATGCGAAGCAACATCGACCCCAGGCATGAAATTGCAGTTTTTCATTCATAAAACGCCGTAGTTGGCTTACAAACAAACAAGATGGCGGACGATTCTCAATTCGATTTTTTGAAGGAAAACATTTGCGAAAAGTTCCGTGTTCCGTGCCTAAATGGCCTACCAAAACGCACCCTGAGGGCGTACTATAAGGAAGGCAAGGATGTCATAGTGTGTTATAAGACTGGGAGCGGTAGATTCCCGATGTACCAGCAGACAATTATTGGCTTTTTCACCCGATTATTCCGAAGTTCTTCTGCAACACGCATTTCTATTGGTCCATCCGCTTGGACATCTAAGGTGTTCTCACAAAATTTCATCCTCCCACGTAAAATTTTTAATTAATCGTAAAAATTGTAGAAATTAACGTATAAAACGTGAAATAAAGCTTTGCCATTATATATACAGAATGAGAAACATAAAAAACTGAAAAGCTACTTAAACGCCAATACCCTTTTTGGATGGCAAGGAAATACATTGCAGGCCCTTATTGCCAGTGCCGCAACGAATAATACATGCGTCATTATATATATAGCGTTGCTAAGCAACTACCACAGGTGTCAAAGCGACGAGAGCTAAAAGGCAAACGTGACTTGATTCAAAATATATTACTAAACAACCAAATTCGCCGAGCATAAAACGCATGCAAAGTCGAATTCAATTAATCTCCTGACGACGGGCAGAATAAACTGTCCAAAAACGTTGAGTTTCCACCGGTTCCTTTCAAAACTACAACTCACAAAGAGAAATAGGCACTTGGGGAGACAATCCTATAGAGATGTATATACACAAACTTGAAACAGTCCTAACTTGTTTACCCTAACCCTTTTATCTATATGATCTTCAAGATTTATGCTATTTAGACCAAAATCTGTCGTTCTAGGACAAAAATAACCCCCAAATATCGTGTTTTAGGGTAGCTATAGGGAGACACTGAAATGTCTTCCTAAGTGCCACTGTCTCCTTAATACCTAAAAACTTATGCTAAATTGTCTCCCCAAGTGCCTATTTGGAAGAATTTACCACACCCTAAAAGCAGATTGGTAGAAAATAACCAATTGATTGGTAGATTATGTGTCCAACTAGTAATACATTGGTCAATTTTTACCAAAATGTTTGGTTTTGTTTTGGTATTAAAGTGACCACTATTTTGGTTAAATTTGACCAATAAGGTTGTTTCACGTTCCGCGGCCATCTTGGATTCAGCGCAAAAAGGGGTACGCAACTTACCTGGATGATAGCGTGTTATGGGTGTTCCCCTCTCCTACATGTAGTAGGCCTACAGAGGGCGCTCTACTGAGCATGCGCAACTGGAACGTGAAACAACCTTATTGCATTAGTTAGACACATATCTACCAATCGGTTATTTCAACCAATTTAGGGCGCACACGGTGCTACGGCAAACAACTCATCTTATTACTTTTGATTACATTGGTATACGAAAACGCATTTCTAATAAGACCGGTGTCGCGTAAATTGTGATGCAATCAAGCAAACTCAGTCGAAACTCAGCAATTCACAAGAATACCGATGAGTTACCACAATGCAAACTCAGTGGCGATTATAAAATAAATTTAATGGACCAAGGAAATAGTTGTACCCAATTTTGTTTTGATACTAAGTATTTGTATACTCTTATTCCTTCCAAATAAATAAACCAACTAGGATTACAAGAAATTCAGCTACATTAATCGACAATATATTTACTAATATTTTACCGGTTTCCAAATCTACAATCTTAATTTCTGACCTAAGTGACCACCTACCAGTATCTACAACAATACCATTAGTTAAGCAGTATAAAAATCCAACTCCTCAATCGAATAGCATTTACTCAAGTGAAGGTATAAATAAATTAAACGAGGACCTAACTCTTGTAGAATGGTCCTCGGTATATGATTCTATACGTAAACGAAGCTTACAATCAATTTCATAACATTTTTTGTTGTTCGTATGACAACAATATACCCCTGAGAAAGTCTTTTAAAAAAGCCTAAAGCACTATGGTTAACACAATCCTTATTAAAATCAATTAATCTAAAAAATATATTGTATCGTAAATTTATTGCAAAACCAAATGAAACCAACCACGTTGAATAATGTATAACGTGCAACCAAAAAATAGTATTACTATGCTCAGTTCAATAAGGAAAGAAATAACATAAAAATCCATAGAATATTATATACTTACTCCTAAACAGAAACAATTCCATGCAGACTTTGACAACAATGAAAGTAAATGGGAATTTAGCAACAATTGCTCACCACTTTAATAATTATTTTGATAACATAGGTCCAAACCTTGTCTACAATATTCCGGATAGTGAAACTGATTTCATGTAATATCTCTCTGAACCAAATATCAATTGTATGTTTTTAGCTCCTGCAACAAAATATGAGATACGAGATATTGTTTATGAATCTTCCTAGCAAAACGAGTTGTGGTATGGATGGCATTAGCATGGTTACTATTACAAAAGTTATTGATTCTATTTCTGAACCTCTTGATTATATTTGTCGTTATCAACTGGTGTTGTTCCTTCCGATTTTAAAATAGCTAAGGTTATTCATATATATATATATATATAAATGGTGAACCTGACCAAGTTGGTAATTATAGACCAATATCAGTATTACCTAGCTTTTCTAAAATACTTAAAACGATTGTTCATACGAGAATTGCAGAGTTTTTGCAGATAAATAATATCTTATCAAATTATCAATTTGGTTTCAGGTCTAAACATTCAACGACTCGCGCTATACTTCAGCTATGTAACACAATTACATCTTCATTTGAAAGTTCTAAGCGCACACTGGGTATTTTCCCCGACTTTTCAAAAGCGTTTGATACTCTTCAAAAACTATCCCATTACGGCGTACGAGGTATCCCTCTTGACTGGTTTAGAAGCTATCTGTCACAAAGAAAACAAATAGTTGTAATTAATGGACACACATCTTCTTCTCGTTCGGTAATATGCGGCGTTCCCTAGGGATAAATCTTTGGACCACTCCTTTTTTTAATATATACTAACGATTTTACTAAATCTACAAATATTTTATCATTTATACTTTTCGCCGATGATTCTAATTTATTCTTCAGTCATAAACATATCTCTACGCTAATAAATGTAGTCAACAGTGAAGTTAAAAATGTATCTAACTGGATAAAGGCTAACACGTTATCGTTAAATATTAAACAACCTGTATGTTATTTAGTAATTCTCTAGGTAAGTTGCCGAAAGACATTTGTATTGAAAATGATAACATTAATATGAAGTTGACAATGTGAAATTTCTGGGAATCTTTATTGATAACAAGCTTTCATGGAAAACACACATAAATTATGAATGTAAAATTATTTTAAAAAACATAGGTGTAATTGCCAGACTAAGATCGTTTTTTTCCTCTAAACTTCTGTATTATATTGTATGACAGTTTGATTTTGCCTTATATCAATTATGGAATATTAGCTTGGGGTAATGGCGTTAACAGATTTACTAATAGGTTATTCCTTCTTCAGAAAAGAGCTATCCGCGTCATTACTTGTTCAAGTTTTTTGGCCCACACGGATCCGCTCTTTAATTATATGAATTATTACAACTTTGCGATATCAATCCCAGGTAGCCTTATTTATGTTCCAGATAACCAAAAATGTCATTCCTAATTGTCTTGCTTCATTTTTCACGTCTTAATTAAACTGCTCCTTTTTCAAAAAGAGTCAAGTAAATAAAAAAGGCTATTCTTGTCTTCAAAAGTCTTAACAAAATGACTCCTTTGTACATGACAAATATTTTCAAACCACTTACAGTTATTTGCGAAACAAGGCAATCAACCCACACGGCACTGAAAGTTCCTTTCGCCAACAAAGAATGCTACGCCACAAGTTTCGCTGTGAGTGGTGCAAATATTTGGAATAATCTGCCCGAACAATTGCGAACATTGGACTCATTAAGCACATTTAAATCAGAGCTCCGACATGTCATCCGTTAGATATTATGTCAATTGCGCTGATCTACGGAGTTATAACTTGGTTGCCACTATAATGCGGAGCCGGATGGGAATTTCCCGTTCTCTTTTTTCCCCCAAAAGATTTGCCTATCTCGTAAATCAGAATTAGTATTAATGTTTTGGATTCCTGTCAATATCCTTGTACGTCTGTATTATGTTATTATATGTAATGTTATTTTATTTGATGATGTATGCAGGGCCCTAATGAAAACCAGTTTTAAACTGTTTGGGCACACCCTGGGAAAAGAATTAGAATAAATAAATGTATACATACCCATCATACCAGACAGGCCAGCCATTTCCATCTCCCTGAAATTCGCACTGCACTTAGGGAAAAAAACTGGCATATGATGTTCCTAAATTGTGAAATTCGCTTCATCCCAATTAAAAATCTATAAATAAAATAACCATTTTCAAAAAACAATTTAAATTTTAACTTCTAGAAAAATACTCAAGTTTGTAAATTTTAAGAGTCTATACTTATCGTTTGAGTCAAAATGGCTGCGTGCATTGCTTGTTATTTAGCTTACATGTTAAGTGGTACAATTAAATTGATTTAATCTGTGTACATGTCCCACAATATAACTAAATTCTCAATAATGCTAAATCAATCTTATTCTATACTACCAATTGCACAATATTATATTGACTCATTGACTTTTGAACAATTTGTTTCTACTTGTTTTTGACTGATTTAAATATATTTTAAATATTCTATCTGCATATTATTAATAATTAATTGCAATTCCACTTTATATTATTTCCTATCTAAAACTACTGTAAACAAAATTATAGCGATTCCCACACTAGACAAGCCATGCTTTTTTGTGGGTTTCCACCGTATGTTCACGTGTACTTATAACTCAGTCATAATATTTATTGTTAAAGATGGACTACAACGAAAACTCACACATTAAATTTATTATCGGACCTTGTTTATGTTGTGTTCAGGTAACACTTTATTGTTACGGTCATGTTTTTCTCTAAATAATTTTGTTGCAATTTGACCGAAAAAATTAGACCTCGATTCTTCGATTTTGAAATTTCCCGCCCTGTACTGGTTCCCGACAAAGATCCACTGAAAATCACAATGAAATCCACGATATAGTACCAGCGGACTTGTAAACCAGCGAAAAGTGATGACGTACTACCCATGAAAACGCATACATGGTGGCCCTGAAGGGACTCCGCAGATCGCGAATATCGACGTCAAATTTGACGTCAATATTCACGACTTTCCAAAAAAAGTCGCGAATATTGACGTCAAATTTGACGTCGATATTCACGACTTTCCCCAAAAGTCGCGAATATTGACGTCAAATTTGACGTCAATATTCGCGATCTGCGGAGTCCCTTCAGGGCCACCATATGTATGCGTTTTCATGGGTAGTACGTCACACACAAAGTATGAATTATTCATGAGTTAAGGGCTTTTGCTGAAACTGAGTTTTTCTGGGTCGTAGAACGCCGATCAATTTTGTAGTTTTTTTGCATGAAGGAACAAGATTTATTGAATACTAATGATATATTAGTAATCAATATACATTTCTCGAACAAAAAACAGCAACACAGCCTTTATCATTATTCCGTTGTAGTCCATCTTTAAAATAATTCGTTTACTGTGTATGTAAATGTATATAGAAGTGAAGTGAATTGAAAACCGAATGCACACAATGAAAAGATTGAATTTCGTTGAAGCGGAATTTGTTTGCGAAATTAACGAGGAACGTATAGGGCAAAATGTAATATCCAACCTGGAGCAAATCGAGTTTGCTTTACAAATTAGAGTATTCAAATATTAGATTTAAAGAGTAAACGTTTAGAATTGCTCTGAAAATCTATACATGTTTCTCCGCTGGATTAAAAAAAAAATCCAATTGCGAATCAATGTTCCTTTTTTTGTTTTGAAAACTGCACTTTGTCAATTTATTGTTTGAATTTCCCTGCAGTCCAAAAATATAGATCAACGCAAACCAATTCGACTACAGTTGCCCTGGCACGACGACTTTTGGGAATAGAACAGACAAATATTGTTTTTTCTCCCCCTCTCCAAATATTGTTATAGAAGCAGGAAGGCGGGATAGATTCAGAGATGTGAGCGCTGTTGGTTTCAAAAAGGCAATTCCCTTGTGACACATACATGTACGTTGGTATCCGTAGGTCAAAATATCACGAAGTCCGATTGTACCGTACATTAAACCAAGGATATAACGTGAGTCGTAGTAGTACATCCATTAATTAATTAGAGTCGAATTCAACATCGAACTGGGCAGCTTTTTTTAATAACTGCATGACACAGGGGGAATAGAAATCGCAATATACTTGTATGGTGAGAGTCGCTTACGTTGGATCAGACCATATAGTATTAAAACGGTCACTCAGGTCGATTGGGAGCGACACAGACATAAAAAGGACAATTTACTGACGTCATGTTACAGCTGGGACAGACTATAATTAACGGAAAAGCAGGTGGGCCAAGTTTTCCTATTTACACGAATTACAAAGGAATGTCCACATGGACAATTTTCTACCGTTTTTGTCCCCCCTTGTTTATACTTGGATCCTCATGTCAGGGTTGTTGGGCGTGCAATGGGAACCATACACTTTAGCCGTCGGAGATGTCTATAACAATGAACTACTAGTTTGTTCCCCACGTTCTGCCTCTTTGGAACTCCTTGCCCAGTAGCTGTTTCCCTTCATTTTATGATTTGACCTCCAATTGCAGATATCGAAAATATTTACTACCGAATTATTAAGAAATATCTTACTCATCTGAAAATAAATAATGATTCTAATCGTCCAGCAAAATTATTGCGCTAGATATCCTGTAATTATTCTAAAAAATAGAATTTTATGGAGAAAAATTCGCGATCGCCGTCTGGCGATCGCGAAAAAACACAAATAACATAAGAATAACTGCTCGACGCCGGTTGAAAACAAACGCTGTTTTTAGTGCTTTTCTCGGCATCCATGATTGTAAAACTTCGGATAGGTCAGTAATTTATTTAATATAAAATACAAGCCCCCAAATCCACCCATTATTAATAATTCAAGCAATTACCAATGGTGTATACTATACCTTTAGGGGAATATCAATTCTGTTTGTCTTTTCTCTGTATAGCCCTTTGCCTAAAGTGGCTTTTTGGTCGTGCTTGGGGCGATATTCCATTACAACAATTACGTATGGAACGTGGGTGTGTGCATAAGGGTGGGTTTTTACGGGGCACGCGAACGATTCGCGAATGATGCGAATGCCGACAAAATAGCAAAGTCCAACATTCATATTTTAGGTTCCAAACGTTCGCCAAACATGCGCGGGGGTTCGGAAGCCTCGTCATTATTGTTCGCGGGAGTCGTTTTTAGTTTGGCGGGAATTTAAAAAGAAAAAAAAAGTTGCCCGAGATTCGTGCAACATTCGTGTTGTTCGGCAACGCTACACAAGAAATGTGCACATACGTTGTTAGAACTACGCACAAACTGCATTGTCGCGATATATTCGGAGAAAAACTTCTACCCCTGTTGGCCTTTTATTCCCAGGCATTCGCATCCTTCGCAAATCGTTCGCGTGCCCCGTGAAAACCTAAATGAGTTGGTCTAATAGGGGATTAGTGATACTGAGGACCTGAGCCGAGTCCTCAGAGGAATCTCGTGTACAAATCTTATGTGAGCTGTTGGGGAAAAGATGCAAACAATGGGCATAAAATGAAGGGAGCAGCGCGTCCTCGGGAGTATAGCTACATCGACGTTGAGTTAGTCTCTTATACGCACTGTGGACCTCGGAACAATTTAGGTCCACACGATGCGGGAAAAGGTAACGGTTTGTGGACTTGGCCAGGTCCACAATCCGTTTTTCAGTCTCCGAAAAAAAAGCGCTAGAGGAAAAACGGGTTAGGGATCTAGAAAAGATAGAAGGAACAGCTAAGAGGTCCATAATCAACATTTGAGGTTAAATTTGTTTTGGGGAAGCGATAAAAATGAGTTTTTTAACTACACGAAGACAAAGGAATGTCCACAGTCCGTATGTGAGGTAAACCTAATTGCGTGTGTGTGTGCATGCGTTTGTATTGACCGGCATATAAACAAAAGAGGGTAGACGGTCGGACAATACCCCGTCCACGATTGCCGGTCAAAACATAGCAGTGTGTGTGGGGGAGAGGTGCGGGCTACATGTCCCTGCGGCGCACGCGCTCGCCGAGTAACGGCGCTTGCTCCACCTGCTGCCTTTAAGCGTATAAACTATAAACATTTGCCTCATGTACACAATCGTTTCTCAAAGGGTCTGAATAGTTGAGCGTCCCATGAACTCTTCCCAACCCCATTTCAGAAGCTGGGTCATTGACATCGTACCTTACAGCCTGAGGTAGAAAAGTTTCAACCAAATACGAGTCGGGCCCGTGACAACGTTTCAGAAATTTAGGCCACGGAATGACTCTGGAAAGAGACTCATCGTCCGAGTGTGGCTGGCTGTTTGATAAAAAGCTGCCTTTTTACTATGGGATGACGCGTTCCACCCTGTTGTAATACGGCGTCCCTGTGACATCCAGAACCGGTTGAGACCATTTTAGTACTTCTACATCACTACACAGTTTTCTATGCATGTTTAGAGGGATTGTATACGTTTGGTAATTGGAACCCATTGTTTGTTTCAATCCTATATAGTTATAGATATATATCATAAACCTATAACCTGGTAGCGATTTTGAGATATTGCCGAAAATCTGGAGCGGTTATGTCCACGCAGGAATAATAATCTGCATTGGAATACACAATCTAAGAAACGGCACTGCAGTAACGTTTCTCAGATTCAAGTTTTGGGGGATAAAAAGTCGTGATATCTTTTTCCATAACCACATACTTTGAAGTTTCTAAAAATGCATTATACTATCCAAAGCTGCTGTACTACTTACCAAGTAAGTTTTTATTGCCAGTAATTTTTTGAGTAATTACCAAACGTATACGATCCCTTTAAGTACAACACACAGCATGGACCCCATAAAAGCTTTATAAAAGTTGGTTACTCTGAAATGCAATTTACAAGTGAATCAGCTATAAACAATAAGGTGTACCCTAGTGTGTCATTCCTTACGTTGGAAGAATATTTTCAACATATCCTTTGTAGTTTCAATAACCTTATAAAAAAAACATGTGGTTTCCTGTTGTGTTCAGTTAATAGTAATTAAGAATATAAAGTTGGTACAATAAAGAGTACATCCGAGTCCTTTTTGTTTCCATTAAAGGTAGGATACACCATTTGCAGATATCGAAAATATTTACTACCGAATTATTTGAAAGTAAATAATGATTCTAGACATCCAGTAAAATGATTGCGCTAGATATCCTTTAATTGTTTTTTTTTTAATCGAATTTTATAAAGAAAAATTCGCGATCGCCGGACGGCCATCGCGAAAAAACAAAGATAACATAAGAATAACTGCTCGACGCCGGTTAAAAACAAACGCTGTTTTTCGTGCTTTTCTCGGCATCTATGATCGTAAAACTTTGGACAGTTCAGTCAAACGATATTTACTATAAAATACAACCCCCCCCCCCCCCCCCCCCCCCCCACCCCCCCAAATCTACCTATCCATGATAATTCAAGCAATTACCAATGGTGTATCTTACCTTCAAATATCAAATTTTTCAGGAAACCAATGTGTGAATGGTACTCTCATCCGTACAGTGCTAACACTATCAAATTTGTCAAACAATGCGTGATTACTTCTGACAGTGGATACGACTTCTTATGTATTAATGAAACATGTACACGAACACGTACAAGGTGAAAATAGAAAGAAATTTAATTTATTATTCATTGCAGCTTGCTGTTCCTCGCCAAAATTAATAATAATAGTCACAAAGTTACTTCTTGTAGATACAAGTTAACTTATACAACAAAACTGGTGTTTATAACTACACCTTTCTTATATCATATATGTGTACATTAGTACTTCTGAATCAGTTTTTTTATTTATTAAAAGCAAGTAATAGATCACTTTTGAAAAATACATGCATATGACGTATATGTTAGATACACGTACACTGTACTCTAAATTCAAATACTAAATGACTTGCTAATATTATTAAATATACACAAAATTCGTTTGTTTTTTGTTCAGATTTACATATCTTATTACATGTATGAAATACAAATAAATCACATTAAAATTGACTTTTTAATACAGTAACTGTTAAAATATTTTTTTTGCAAAGGTGTAAAATACATGTATCCATTTGTTTAAAAAGTATAAAAATCAAGGTTCCTGTTTCCAATGTATAATACAAGCGACCTGATAGGTCAACTCACTTAAGCAAGTATACTTGATTGGTCAATTCAATTCGGCAAGTCCACTTGATTAGTCAACTAAATTAGGAAACTCTACGTGGTTGGTCAACTCGATTATAGGAACGACCTATTGAAAGGTTAACTAATTAGTTCAATCGAATGATAAAAGCATAGAATTGGCACACTATCTTTTATGGCATGAGATTTGTCCTTTCAAAAAAAATATTGGTAGAATGTAATTTTCAAAATGGCTGCCATTGCATGTTATTCTACCTATATTTTGTCAAAGGTCAAATCTGCGATGGTCCTATAGCCAAATGTTTGTCTCGTGACATACGCTGACCGTGTGAACCAATCAGTCTGACTAACTCAATTTCACAAGGCCACACGATCGATCAACTCTGACTCGAAGACGCGTTCAGTTGACAAATTGAATTACGTGTATACAAGTCAAGGCAATTACATTAGTTACGTTAACTTGCGAGAACAGACACCTTTCAGAATTCATGTAAACAGTCAAAATATATTACATGGAATAATTTACATGTTCTACATGATCACACAGAATCACACAGAATCGCGCAGAATCACGCAAGTATGTTTTTCCAATCATGCGGAAAGGAGCCCTTCTATTATTCGGACAAACTTTTTGTAAAGTTTTTATTTTGTGCTTAACCAGTTCGCACCGGATGACGCATAAACACGCCAAGTTCAAGTTCGGAAATGTCTGCCAGCAGCGAGCAAGGCCGAAAATGCGTGGGTGTGCTTCCCGGCACTATCGGCCTGAACCCGCTTCGGATCGAGTATTCGTTAAAAATAATCCCGCCCCTCGGCTCGGTGATGTTAAAATAATCCCGGCGCGAACTGGTTAAAAAACAACAATTATACTGGACAGTTTTACTATGGCGATTTCAGAGGCTCCTCTCAAGGAAACAAGCAAGAAATCCTGAACAAATTGATATAAAATGACCAATATAATTGGAACCCTGCACATTTTCAATTTGACCGCAATTCACTTTCGCCTCACGGGCCTCATTTACATAAATTATCATATTAGAGTGATAAGGTACGTATACGTACACTCGCAGCGCGGACACGCATTGGGTACCTGTCAATGACCGAAATTAGCATATATGAATATTTATTACCTTTCCCTCAAAACTTTCTGAACTGGAGTGCGCAATTTGAGCAATAATAACAAGCACTTTTAAAAAACGTGGGAAGACATGCCAATGCAAACAAGCAAATGTATTCGTTAGAGTACATTAAATTCCTTAAAAAATCGTTCAGAAACAAAAATATAAATTTTGAAAAAGCACAAACACACTAACTTGAAGTGAACAATATATACAGGAAAAGCTATAGTTCTGGGAATATCAAGTACTGTCAATCAATATTTCAGTTGAAAACAAATCATAAGAAAAACACTTGTTCACTTAGTCTTTGCCAAGACGACTGTAAATCGATAGTGTGCACGTCGGGTGCGATCTTTTCACGAAGTTTGCCGGCATATGAAGCCAGAAATGTGGCAGAGGCACGTGAACAACATGTAAGTTTTACAATACGTGGCTGTCCGCACTGGACTTGTCAGCTTCGTAAAACCATACGACGTTGCACGCTTGGACCTATAATAACTTACGGCTGCGAAGATGTCCAACATACAACCAACACTTCACAATTTGTAAAGTTTACCGACTGTTCGCACTGGAATTATTGTGGTTAAGTTGACAACAGTCTCTGTACGTTCTTTAATGCGGAACGGGGAAAGACTACTTCAGTATACAAATTGCACAAGGATCTTGAAAACGTCTGGTACCGAATCTATACTTTCGGAAAGAAAACAAATTCTCTATGACAAACTAGTGATATTTGAATAATTTCTATGCGTTAGTGTCTTAGTGGGCCATGTGCCAGTGAGGTCATCCTGCTCTTTAAATACCTGTGAAAAGAATGATACAGGGTTTCCCCCAAAACGGTAACCCACAAACAAAAACAAAGGGGTTAGGAACTTGATGAGCATAATTATTTACCATAGACTATGGGTCGTAAGCTTTTCATTGATATCTTGATCTCGCTAACTAGTTGCATACTAGAAAAATTTAGTTGCATACTTTAGGGTGGAGTGGGCATGTTTGGAATGTGATGACAACGGATACAATAGTGCGACAGGTGAACAATAATATGGCTAGTCCATGTACAGCACTTGCGTGGATTGGCAACTCTAACTACAACTCTAAGGCCAAATAAAAAAAAACATGTTTAGCGTCATGCTTTTTTAAAGAAAGGAGGAGGCCCTTTTTCTTTTCTTTTCAAAATGGCCGCCCGACACATCTTAATTCGAGTCATTCGAGTCACACCCTATTTTCTAATTTAAAATTAAATATGGTTCACCCACGATTAGAAATTAAAATTCATGTGGGTAGATCAAGTATGCACTGTACAAGACTACACGTCACACCCTAGCCTTCCTATTAGAAAAAAATATATTTCCAGAGCATGTACACAGTGATGCTAAAGTCTAAAATACGATCTTAAAATTGTATTATCCGTTTTTCTTTTTTTTCTTTTTTCTTTTGCCAAAATGGTCAAATTTATTATTTTTTTCAAAAAGAAACAAAAAAGAAAAAAGGAGGCGGCGCCTAAAAAGAAAGCGGGCGGTGAAGCTAAACATGTTTTTGTTTTATTTGGCCTTATATTCTCAGTGAATGATGACATTGTTTCGCTAAGAGTAAGAGAGGTAATTGCTACAATGTCCCCCCCCCCCCCCCCCCCTACTCATCTGAATCTCGAGAGTGGGAAGAAATAGCAAAAGCCAGCAAACTTCGTCGGCTAAGTGGACATCGCTCCTCTTCTCACAATTCAAAAAGGACAGGAAATTGTCCCCACTACTCGGTCCGTTTTGTCCAAACAAAAGAACCTGTCCCCACAGCTACATGTAGGTGTATGCTAGAACACCTATATACACTATTTACAATAATAAACTGTAGTGCTCAGCTGTTTTGAGCGTGCGTAGGGTTGAGTTCATTTCGTTTGCGTTGTAAAATAAATGTTTACTTGAACGTTTCATTCAGTTCTCATGTCTGCTAATCTTCGCCTCGTGTACGTGATATGCGTCCCTCGGGTGTTCAAAACGTCATCCCACATATACAGTAGAGAGCAATTGTATAGGCCCTACATGTACTATCAACCGCCGCATACACATTTTAACCAGAGCGATATTCATAACTTTTAGTCAGGTTTCTTATGTATTTTCGTTCACTTTTTGTGTAGATTTGCTAAACTATACATTTTTGGACACGTTAGGATATACTTAACATGAAAACCAATGTTTACATTTGTTTTCAGGTTCTTTATGGCGGCCATCTTGGATTTTTTAAATGGCATTTTGATGACGTCATGACATCACCAATTATTCACAACTGTGTGCATATGTCTATGACCCAATAAACATATTACAACAAGAATTATAAATTTATTATGTTCTGTTGATGAGATATGGCTTAAATGAAACAAACTCATTAACAAATCACACGATGACGTCATCATGATGTCACTTCAATAACACATCCCGCCATACCTGCATACCAAGTTTGAACCCAATCGGACTTATACTTCAATAGATAAAGGGCATTGAAAAAAAATTGGACCTTTAATGTGACACACAATGACTTTTCATGTGTCACATCACATTAAAGGTCTATTTTTTTCAAAAGAACCTAAAAACAAATGTAAACATTGGTTTTCATGTTGAGTATATCCTAACGTTTCCAAAAATGTATAGTTTAGCAAATCTACAAAAAAAGTGAACGAAACTTTTAATATGTACATTATGAACCTGACTATTTTGACCAGCGAGGAAGTCAGCTGCAGTTGGCGCATGTAAAACCTAATCAGTGAGATTCGAATATTCGATCAGCTCAGGTGCATATTCGAATATTCGAATACTACATTATTCGAAAATTAACAGCCCTATTGCTTTTTACGTACTGTTTTCTTCTGGGAAATAAGTAGAGCATAGATGTGACATGTCAATGCATAGAGTTACTTGCTCTATGCTCAATGCAAAATAAGAACATCAAATCACAACATTTACTCAATGAATAATATTACCTATAATATATAATAATATAATATTCTGTCGATAATATTACTTTAGTCTCTGAAGAAGATCTTGTTAAGATCGAAATATTAGGCCCTCTTAACGTATTTGATTTGTATATTTCAGGTCATTCCAGCCAGTAAGCAGTTTGCAGCAGTATTAATCTTATTCATGATAATATTACTTATTAGTCATGTGACCAATATACAAATGAAGGCATTATGGGTACATGATGTGTGACGTGTCAATTAAGAACACCAAATCACAATAACCACCCAAGTGACAATTCATTTTATATTTGTGACCAATAGGCAAAGGCATATAAATATTATTGCTAATTAGTCATGTGACCAACATTCAAATGAAGGCATTGTCTAGAGGTGTGCATTTAGGGGTAGTACGGGAATCAGGTAACCAGCTAAAACAAAATATGCCGGGTACCCGTCAAAAGAAATCCAACCCACAAATTCAAATCTTGGAAGTTGCTAACACTTGTGCTGTCACGGTATTTGTTAATACCAAACTAGGTATGGCATTCAATCTCGAGTGAGTTGATGCAGTTTGGGTTATTTATCCAATCCAATCCAATCCAATCTGCAATTGTAAAGCGCCATCAATCATCTAGTTGCCTATTCCGCGGCGCTGCCAGGAACACCGGGGCAAAGCCCCTCCTCTTAGCGAAGAGTGTTACTGGGTTCTTTTACGTGCATTACACAACACACGGGACCTACAGCTTTACGTCCCATCCGAAGGACGAAGCAATAGTGGTTTAATTGCCTTGTTTAAGGACACACAGTTTAAGGAACAGAAAACCGAGTTCTTAACCGCCCGGCCACGACACTCCACTATTTATTATTTTTCAAAATTTTTTTTATAGAGAGGATTAGAATCACCGGAAGAGACGTACAGCGTATTAAGCCATGAACCGGAAACGTCCTTGTGGAACATTTTGTTCAAAATGGTTTTTTTTCGATGTCCTTTTCTATTGTCTGAGAGATTACTGTGTAATTTGTAAAGCTGGTTACAGGTACTCGATTATGTAATCTGGAACCCGGCGGTTCCTGGCATCATTGGCCGGGTTGCTCGGGTACCTGGTCCCGATGAACACCCCTAGCAGTAACATTGTGAATACTCATGGCTACTGATCACTGCTTGTGCTAGTACCTGCCGCCCTGCGGTCCTTCACAGAGGAAGATTCCTTGTGTTTGGTCTTCTTGTCTTTTATCCCCAAGTCTCTGACGGAGCAGACTTGCCTTAAGATGACGGCATGGACCTCGTCGCGATTCAGGATGGCTCCAAAGACGTAAGGCTTCTCTTCGGTGATCGTGCGGATCTCAATGGACATGCCGTGGCCGGGAAAGAGAAAGAATGGTTTGGCCTGGATGGGAGGAAAAAAGAGCACATGGCAGTTATTTTCACGGTTTGACTGTTTTGCACGGTTATTAATATACAGCAGATCACTTTTTATAGCATAAATTGAACATCACCAAGAGCGCCAAGAGCTCTGCTCTGAAAAAATGAGTCTGATGTCGCAAAGTACATTTTTACATAAAGGGCCGTTTATTGTCTCGGAGGTGATTTTTCTTTCAACAAATAATATTTTTTTGCGTGGCAAAATCGGCTATGTATAAACGTTACTCTAAGTGTTGGAGGTGTATTGGGTCGCGAGGGGCTCGTGTTGTCACTGAAATTGTCTGCATTCGCTGCTATAGCGATCTCAGCAATGCGCAGAAAATCTGCAGACAATCTGCAGACGATTTTTATAAATTAGAAATTCGTCTCTATTCGCGTTTGATCACCCCAGAACTTTTAGAATTAGAGGTCACCGATATACTACTATCTTTTCCTATAACTAAAATTTGAAACAGCTGAAGAAACCATTTCCACTCCTGCAACGTTATATTAATGGGGTATTTGTACACAAAGCGTTTTAATCAATCATGTCACCCGCAGGCGGGACCCCCCTGCGGCGTTTCCAATCTTCTCTATCCTTTATACAGGCAGCCAACTCTGTTGTGGTCTCCGTCCCGGTATCTCTCCTCAGAACACCGACATAGCTCATCCTCTGTCTTCCCCTCCGCTTCACCCCATGAGTCGGTTCCCACAGCACCAGACGGCTTGCAGGTAGCTCAGGGTGTCTGCAGCAGTGCCCTGCCATGCCCATTCGCCTGTATGCGATCTTCTGTGAGATCCGAGGTAGCATGCCGTAAAGGGTATTATTAGGCACGTGGTCTCTCCAGTCGATGTTGAGCACCATCCTCAACATTCTGGTGTAACAACCGTCGAGGGACTTCTGAAGGGTCGTGGTTAAGGTCCAGCACTCACATCCATATAGCAGGATGGACTCCACCGTGGCCTGGAAGAAACTGATCTTAACATCCCTTGACATGTTAGAGCTCCATATGGTTTTCATCCCATGAAGAGCCTTCCAGGCAAGGGCTTTCCTAATGCGAATGTCATGCTCAGAGGAGTCGACCCATGACCCCAGATACTTGAAGTCGCTGACCTCCTTGAGAGGGCGGCCCTCTAGGGTAGTAAGGGATACATGGTCTGGGACGTTGTAAGCGACCACCTTTGTCTTTCTGGCATTAAGTGAGAGACCCACCCGGCTACATTCAATCTCCTTGGTGTCAGTGTGAATCCAAGATCTATTAATGGGGTATTTGTACACAAAGCATTTTACCTTTTCAATGGTGACAATATCAGCTAACGGCAGTACAATGTGTTTGTCCAATCTATTCTTTAATCTTGTCCGCTCAAAGCACAAAAAGCTGTGGAGAAAAAAAAAAGAATCGTAATAAAAATTACAGATTAAGGTTCACCTGAGAAAAACAAAAAAAAATTCTTCACTTAATACAGCAAAAATGACAATTTCTGAATTTCTCAGTTTGTGGTTACAATGTATACATCCAGGTTAAATGGAATTCAAGTCGGGAGATGTCAATTCAATATTGTATTTTTGACCTTCATCGACTTGCATTTTGTTTACACTGTATCCTCAGTGTTGTCCCAAAGGATTCTTTCAAACAAATCACCGACTCGGGTGGGACTCGATCCCAAGACCTCCTGCTTTCTAGTGCAGACGTCCGAGCAAGCCAGGGTCAGCTGGCTGGGCCAAATCTGATTAGCAGCGGGTACTGTCTGAACCAAATGATTCATTAGATGGTCGAGTGTTCATTTACTGTCGTTTGTTTAGTCATTCATGGCAATGACATAATGAACCTTATACCATTGGACAGAGGGCATTTTACCCTTTCAACAGACATTTGTATTTTTCAGAAACATTCAGTAGTTTTGCAATATTATGAATTTGAAAATGGGTATACTTTTTATGTGGACACCCTTTATAATGAAAACTAATTTTGAGATAAAATGCATTTGAAAATTTAGTTAATATTATGTTGGTTTTTGTTTGTTTATAATTGGACTTGTCCAATCAAAACTCCATAGCAACCACACTATTTGCTGCAGATTTTGCTAAATATATAACACTAAACAACTTCTTTTACAATATTTCCAAAAAGTATGATGAAAACTTCTTTTAAGTTTATCTGCGACTTGCTCTCTAATGTGGACGCTTCCACCAGACTTTACCAAAATTGTTGCCAAATCCTTCCTGAAAACGAAAGTGAAATTTCACTCTTACCTTCTTGTAAGATAAATCCTGCCATTTTTGAAAGAGACAGTTTTATCTCGCTGAATTTGTGTGCAGCGCTTTCCAGTTTGCCAACCTGATGACCCAGAAAAAAAGAAAAAAAAAGTTAAAAGACTCTTAAAGGTAGTATACACCATTTGCAGATATTGAAAATATTTACTACCGAATTATTAAGAAATATCTTACTCATTCGAAAGTAAATAATGATTCTAGGCATCCAGCAAAATGATCGCGAAAAAACAAAGATAACATAAAAATAACTGCTCAACGCCGGTTAAAAACAAACGCTATTTTTCGTGCTTTTCTCGGCATCTATGATTGCAAAACTTCGAACAGGTCCGTTAAACGATATTTACTATAAAATAAAACACCCCAAATCCACCCATTCATGATAATTCAAGCAATTACCAATGGTGTATACTACCTTTAAAATAGACTTTACACCTATAATGACATAATGGCTTCGTTTTCATATGCGCTTTCCTATGGGAGTGAAGTCGGGATGCCAAATGCACTGGCACTCATATAAAAGCGAACACCAACACCACGAAGTAACACTCGGCTGCGCGTCAAAAACACCTCGAGTGATTCTGGTTTTCCCAAAGTAACACTCTTATACACACATTCGCATTTTTGTATCACTGTGGAGACATGGCTTTGTTGTACAAAATGGTTAGAAAGTCGAGCACGTTTTTGAAAATGCTCCTATTTTAACCACAATTATTTTCCTGGGTTGAAATTTCTACCCAATATACCCTATATTATACCCTAACTCAAACACTAACCCTAACCCACATCCTAACCCTAGTTTTTGAGTAATTTAAGTACAATCCAAAAATCTACATGTAATTCGTGAAATTCCTAGTGGAGACCTATTCATCTATAGAAATTACCCTTTGGAGACCTTTTCACTCCCATTGTCCCCATTGTGTTCACGTCTCTAGAGGGTGCCGTATTTCCCACCACTCTGCACTCAAACAGTACATTTTCGTTTTCCAAAACTAACACTTTTATCTTTATTTTACTGGTTTAAAAGATGTTATTGTTTTCCTGTAACTCCACAAGAATATAGATGGAATAAATTCCTGTCAAACATTTAAAAGCATTTTTTTCTGAATTGTGTTTCCGCAACATGGTTGAGTGTTACTTCGTAAAGAAACGAAAGTCTGAAGTGTGCGCGCACACTGGAGTGTTAGTTTGTGGAACTGAAATTGTTCATTGAGCGGTTTTCACGAAGTAGCACTTCAGAGTACATGAGTGTTTATAGTTCGTGGGGTCGGAGATGGTGTGACGTCATTGGGTTGGAGGTCTATAGAGTACCAAAGTATATACATCATCTTTTGTCTTTTGGCGAGGTCATTGGCTCCCACAAACGTTGCTCAACCTTTTTCCTGTACTCTTGCAATGGACGTTTCAATCGCCTAGTGGAGGTAACACAAGCTCCCCGCACTGCACCCTGGTTAACTTGATTGATTTCAATCAAGGCTAAAAGTGTTACCACCCTGTTTGCGTAAGCGTTACAGGTTGACGTTAGTATCTGCTTCAATATTTGAACAATTTGTACAATGGCAGTTACTCGCTTACACTTGGAGAGTAAATGTGAGAACTGCCAACACTGGACCACGCCAGAGCTCTACTGATGTGGATTAACCCTCAAGTCCAGTATAAAATAAAGTAACCGATATGATGATGATGATGAATGATAGTCAATGTGTGGAGTCATTACAATGAAAACTGACGTCACACTTTGGTACTCTATCGGGTCACTGAAACCCAAACATATTTAACAATGCATCTACAATAGCTCTGAAACAAAATGATTTCATTCTTTGAAATACATACATGTCAATGCATGCTGGGGACAGAGTGTACATATGTGACCCGCTCCAGGAAAAGGTGACATAAGTCGCGCTATGCATTTATGAGTAATCGCCTGTTAAAGTTAATAGGGTAAATATTTTTGTCAAACTTTGATTTTCATTTTTGGTCTTAAATGATATCTTTAATATTCAAAGTTTTAGATTTAATTATCAAAAAGCTGGAATTCGATAAATAAAGTGAAACAAAACCTTTTAAGAGTGCATGGTTCCAATGTATTGTCTTAGTTTTGTTGTGTTTCAAAGCCTGTTTTCTCAGTGGTGTATTTTGAATTCCATGGAACCATTAATATGCAAAAACGTCATATCACCGGAACGGGAGGGGCTATGGAGCTGTACTACCGGTATGGACCAAATGAAAGCTTATATCCTAGACTTTGTAATCATGTACATAACTCTATTTTTAAGTTTTGGCGACTTATGTCACCTTTTCCTGGAGCGGGTCACATTATAGGCAACCACATGTGTAAACATGACTACATGGAGATCAGAACTACAAGCATGACAACGTTAGATGTAGTATCAAATAAAAAGATGGAAACAAGAGGTGTATGCTGGTAAGAACAATAATTGTTGTCAAATATTTGTAGTATTTGGCTAAAATTATTGATTTTAGTCTTCCTGTTTTCACATGCAAGCTGCAAGTGTTATTGCGCATTTGTGTTCATAACACGCCTGATTTAACTTCAAAGGCGTTCAAAAAATATAATCCAATAATCCCTCCACCGGTTACTCACCGATTGGGTAGATATCTGATCCCTAACGTCAGCAAAAGTTAATCGGATTACCTGGCAATGGTAGTTCCTCCGACGGCAAGGAAAACATCTCCAGGAAGCTGTCCAGGCCCTCACTAGGTGTCCTTTCTGTGACAACAGCCGGGATGATGTACTACAAGAAATTTAGAGAATATAAATTTAAAATTTTCAATTTTCCCATTTCAATACAAAATAAATATTTTACTGTGCGTGATTGGTTTTTTTTAGTGTTGGGAGATATTTCCAGTTGTGAATGCACGAGTGACGTTGGTCTTAGTTTTTGCCAAAGACCATTGTATTTGACCCCAACGACACAATATATATTCCCATCAGCTCCTTAGATCACGCAGTGGTCTTTGCAAATTGTTCAAATGGGGCGTGACCTTTTCATGCTAATTCGACCATTTCACAAATGTCCCGAGATGCAACTTGTATTACTTTCTTCAAAATAAAAGCATGCCAGAAGGAATAATTTCACAGGCAGTTTTAATAGTGTTGTTAATATCTTTACAACAATTAAGCCTCTCAACAGTAATTGGGCCACTTTTTGGATAGCTCTGCGAAAAGAATACTCCAGCTTTAAAGCTAGGATACACCGTTGATAATTGCTTGAATTATGAATAGGTGGATGTAAAGGTAAGATACACCTTTGGTAATTGGTTGAATTATCAGAAATGGGTGGATGTAAAGGTAGAATACACCATTGTGGAGTGCCGTGGCCTCGTGGTCTGGAGCATTGAATTTGTAATCTGTAGGTAAAGCTACAGGTTGGGGGTTCGAGTCCGGCCAGGGACTATGGTACGTGTGCCCTTGGGCAAGGCACTTTGTCACTCATTGCTTCTCTCCACCCAGGAGTAAATGGGTACCTGCGAGGGCAGAGATGGTTATTGTGGTTGAATTTAGCTGCTTCGCGCCGAAATGGCAGCATCGAGCTGTATACTCCCCAGGGAGTTGAGATGGTATTTGGAATGTTTCATGGGCCCAATGATCTGGGTAATAATGTAAAGCGCTTTGATACACCCACATTGTGGGAGTCTAAAGCGATAATAAGAACTAACATTATTAAGAACTAACATTATTATTGGTAATTGCTTGAATTATCATGAATGGGGGATTGTATTTTATAGTAAATATCATTTAACTGAACTGTATAGAAGTTTCACAATCATGAATGCTGAGAAAAGCAAGACAAAATGGCGTTCGTTTTCTACCGGTGTCAAGCAGTGGTTCTTATGTTGTTTTTTATAAAATTCAATTTTTTTGGAAAAATAATCAATGCCCACAATCATTATTTACACGTACTTTTAAATAAGTAAGATATTTTTTAATAATTTGGTAGTACAAATGTTTGGTAACTGCAAATGGTCTATCCTACATATACTTTTAGCATCGAGTCTGATTCAATAGATTCCACCCACTGTGCACATGGGCAACAATTCCTGCACCTGTCTATTACCACAAAAGAAGTTCTAGCTACCCGTGTCAAAGGAACATGCGTACATGTCGGACATAAAATACAGCTACTGATCAGAGCTTCATAGGCCACGCTAATGGGACACGCTAATGGGACACGCTAAATAAAAATGTTTATTATTAGAATTTACCGATTCTCATCTTCCAGCAACATCAATTAAGTGCACTCACAATGTTATCTTTTTCTCTATTCTCTACTTTATTTCTCGGGAAACATCAACAAATGCGCGGACCAAAATTACAAAGACTACATAAAATAAAAACTTTAGATACAAAACCACAATAACCAAGACAAAGACAAACCATTTAGCTCCCGAAGGATTACCCAAAACAAATATTATTCCTGTCAAGAGGTTCTCATCAGGACAATTTCAAATTGAGTTGAAGTAAATTCAAACAATGAGCTCAGCTTTTTCGTCCCTGAGTATACAATTTCGTCAATTTTTGTCAAAAAGAAGCAAATAATATCTACAATCCATCTTAAAAAGAAACATTGTTTATACTGTCAAGGGGTTCTGGTCAGACAATTTCAAATTAAGTTTAAATAAATTCAAACAATGAGCTCAGCTTTTCGTCCTCGAAGCAAATAATATCTGCAATCCATCTTAAAAATACTGGGGGTTTTGTTATGCTTCAAATGCCGCCAGAGCCAAGTTGTTGAGTTACTGAATTTGAATAAAAAATATTTTTCAAAATGCCGGAAAAAGCTACATTTCTCTATGCAATCCCAAAGTGACAATGCACCTTGCATGCAAGTACCTTTTTTCGTCGTTCTAGGGTATTTCTCCTTTCTTTCTGTGCATGAGTTGGCAGTGACTGCCACAGGATGTAACCGGTGTCATACTTGGCTTTCACACGTGGGAACCTGCTGAAGATGTTGCTTGTGATGAACACCTGTGTCCCGAGAAATATTCCTGAATAAAAAAAAAATTACCAAAAAGTCAATCTTGTAAAAAATAAAAGATCTGTTGCAACCCTTATGAAAAAAGTACAGTAATTGTGTCCCAGCACATCAAAATCAGGAACATGTCGTGAGGTGACTTTTTGAGATATGTGACCAGCTCTACAAAAAGATGTATTACATGCATGTACGCAAAAAAAAGAAATTGAGTTATATACATGGTTGAAATGCTCACAACAGAGGCTTTCATTTGGTATATAATAGGGCTCCACAGCCCCTCTTATTTTGAAGATATGATGTGTTTACATATTGATTACTTCCTTGGAGTTCAAATTACACAACTGAGAAAACGGGCTTTGAAATAGCCGGCTCTGTTTTCAAATTCTCGCTTTGTTACGACCAGAAAGATACGAACTGTCTGCAGGCATCAACCTTTACAGCGGTCAACAGCGGCCACCAGCGGCCATTGCCGCGATGCCCCAGCGAATTGCTGCGATGCCCCAGCGAATTGCCGCGAAGCCCCTTAAAAACAACGAGTAAATTACGGCCACTTGGCCGTCGTGCCCCTTTTTTCATTGATTCCATTATATTATGTATTCGAAAGTGTTATTAAAAATAATGTTAACGTTGTGACCCATTTAAGATCAAATTGTTTCGACGTACGTAGCGAACGCTCTCCCGCACACTAGTTTTCATAATGCTGCTTGCGCCATGCATCGCACAAGTACTTGCAGTGAAAAACGTGGCATGACAACTATATCAAACAAAGTTGAGTTGTTTACTACTAAAACACGGCACCAGACTACTCATGTATAGACTAGAAAAAATAATTTGCGATTTTTTTTCACTTATTTCATGGAAATGATTGGGATTGTTGGGGCGGTGGTGATCTGGAGATGAACAAATAACAGTTTGACAATGGCCTTGATCCCTTTAAGTTGGCCTTGGTGCCCCTTTCTTTTTTGGAGCCTTTGAGGCCAAGTGAGACCCTCTGAAGCTTAAGGCTGAGGCCTGTGTCTGTCATTTATTTTTCAAACAACGCCTCAACCGAAATGCAAAACTTATAGCCCCCAAACTTTGTTAACAAATTATTACACTTAAAAGGCAGTATACACCATTGGCTTTTGCTGTAATAAAAAAAATGCTCGTGGGTTAGAAGATTTAAATGTTATACTAAATATTGTGACGCTGACCTGCGTACGGTTCTTGCAGTCTAGTTCCTTGACTTCCTTCAGACGAATTCAATAGATTGGGGCAGTGTTTGACAACCACATCACATCAGGTGCCGTGATTTCACAGGATGGTTAAGACCTTTATTCACTTACAGTCAAGTAAGCTATTTCATAATAATTCAGTAGATTTGTATTTTTGATGTTTGCAAATGGTGTATACTACCTTTATTAATATATATTCCATGTCATTAAAAAAAAAAAAATAATAATAATATGTGACCTGTCACCACAAAATGAGAGTAAAGTCGGAAATATTAAAAATTAAGATATTAGTATTTTCAAATTTTTGAGAAAGAGAGCTTTCCAATGGTACATACACTTGGGGGTTTTGCGATAAATACTTTTTACAGCGCTCTAGAAAGTCATGGGTTTCACAAAACGTGTTTGTGAGAAACGTACTTTAAACATCTTGAACAAAACACGCAAAAGATTACAAAACAGGACAAGTAAGGTTTGGTTGAGCATAGCAACGGCTATGTTCTAATCATTATTTCTTCTTGAAATTTTTAACACATACAAACTATTGTACAAACAACAAAATATAAACATTTTGAAAAAGTGGGATTCTTACGAGGACCTGATTTGCATATTTAATTACTGTGTTAATTAGACCACTAATAGACTTAAATCCAAACACTAACTACGCAAAATCGCGTAATTTAAGAGGTTCTCTATCATCTGATCTGACCCAAAAAATAAGAATATGTAGAGGAGGACTTGGGCTTTCCAAATTACGCAAAATCTTAAAATTGACCACCCCTTCATATTTTGACTTTGGATGGCCATATCTCTGAATCACATCGTGCGACTTTACTCTCATTTTGTGGTGACAGGTCACATATGACAAGTTTGTTGTCGTGATGCTTGTACATGTAACATTTTCCACTTTTTTCTCCTTGTCTACTTTTTTCGGGTAATAATTGCCTAGGTCCAAATCTCACTGCATTAGTTTTGTTTCAAATCGACACCCACCTCCACAGATGATGAACCACTCCCCAGGCAGGACTACAGAGGCCACGAATGCACAGAGTAGACTTGTGTAGAGTTTCTGTGTAGCCTCTGGGCTACCCCACATCACAAGGCTGTGAATGACCAAAGTAAACATTTCAAATGATTGTCTCAAGTTAGTTCTAAAAAAAAATAAAAGAGGCCTAGTTTCAGTACCCTCCAACCAGAAAAACTAGTTTGGATAGACGGGTAATCTATCCAGATGAAAAATAATACCCAGATCACCCGATTCGGTTCATACCTTGGAAATACCTAGTTTTTCAAGAATCTAATTTGTAAAACCTTGTGGAACCCTATTCACTTATAGAAATTGTCCTGTGAAGACCTTTTCACTCCCCTTGTCCCCATGTTTTACACAATCCACAAGTCCACAATCCCTAACCTCTTCCCGCATCCTGTAGACGTCAATCGTTACAGATGAAATGTTCGTACACAAATACAGTAGACTCTCGTTAATTAAACCGAACCTCGCAAAAGTGTTTGTAATATCAGAATTGTGGATTAACCAGTTCGTGCCGGGTTTATTTTAACATCACCGAGCCGACAGGGGAGATTATTTTGTTAACGAAACTCGATCCGAAGTGGGTTCAGGCCGATGGTACTGGGAAGCACATCCACCTATTTCCGGCCTTGCTCGCTGCTGACAGACATTTCCGGCCTTGCTCGTGGCGTTTTTTATGCGTCATCCGTTTTGAATCTTGGAAAAACTTTGCGTTTTATATACGTCATCCGGCGCGAACTGGTTAAGTGGAGTGTCAGTCTCATTTAGATGTGCACATACATGTAAATGCTGGGTCGGGACCAGTATTTGTATTAACAGTGTTTGTATCGACTGTGGTTAACATGCCTGGATTGTTGTACATATAAAGCTTCCTGAAGTAATTGTTAAGTAAAAATGCCTTCTACAAAATCTTCAGATTAAGAAAATTCTACAAGAATATGTGACCCACTCCAGGAAAAGGTGACATAAGTCGCAAAAACTAAAAACAGAGTTACAGCTCCATAGCCCCTCCCGTTCCGGTGATATGACTTTTTGCATATTAATGGTTCCATGGAATTAAAAATACATGTACACTACTGAGAAAACAGGCTTCGAAACACAACAAAACTAAGACAATACATTGAAACCATGCACTCTTAAAAGGTTTTGTTTCACTTTATTTATCGAATCCCAGCTTTTTGTTAATTAAATCTGAAACTTTGGAATATTTAAGATGTCATTTAAGACAAAAAATAAAAATCCGGTTTAAAAAAAAATATTAACCCTATTAACTTTAACAGGCCATTACTCATAATAGCGCGACTTATGCCACCTTTTCCTGGAGCGGGTCACATATGTTTGGTCCGCAACTTACTTTTGTATCTTTTCCAGGCCATCTGCTAGCCAGCCCATGTAGTTCTGGACTCGTCTGGCAACCACCAGAACAAGTTGGAACTTGTCAGACAGTCCGAGTTGTTTGTCCGTGTCGCTATTCTGCAAGGGAAGAAGCACATCTTATATCATCAGAACCTCTTCTGCATTACACATGTATACATCGATTCTGCTTTTCAACCTGGATTTGTTGGCCTAACAAATATTGTGTGATTTTAAAAACCAGCCTACTTTGAATTTTTTTAAGGGCAAACTTTTTGGCCACATTTGGCAGTAATTTTCAAAAAGTAAAGTTTTCACAAATTGTAGTTTAGGGCCTTATTTTGTGTATACATGTACATGTAACGATCCAAATTTCACCGGCTACACAAACAAAATGGTATAATTTGTGCATTATTATGTAAATCTGTAATGACCCGCTAAACTTTGAGAGGATGATCATTTTGTGCAAATATGATTTTCATTTTTTGTCATGAATGAAATCTTTAATATCTACAATTTCAGGTTTCATTCACATACAAAAAAAAATATGCATGACTGGTCCTTCAACAGCTGCACTGCACAATGGAACCGCGTGTGCACCCGTCACACAGGGTAGCACATCTAACAACAGCATTCTGGACGGATTAACAGGCCGTGGCCATAGCCGCTCCCGGCGTCAAGGGGTTTAACGCCCGTTTTCTCAGTGATTAATATGCAATCATGTCATATCTCCAGAACGGGAGGGGCTATGTAGCTCTATTATATACCACATGAAAGCTGACATTGTGGGATTTTCATCCATGTATATATTACTCAATTGACCCGCTCTGTGAAAATGAGTTAGATGTCGCACAGCGCGCTTACGAGATTTGGGTGGTTGAACGCGAAGAGGGGGTTTTCGTACGAAAATTTGATATTCCTATTTTATGATTTTCACCTTGGTTAGGATCTATATTTTCAATTTCTACATTAAAACATGCTGAATTAACACAGTGGGAAGGGCTTGGTTGCTTAGGGTTTCTATTGCATACATCTCCTAAAGGGAAATTAATTTTTTTAATGCATGATTTATCATGAATGGGGTTTTTAGATTTTTTAAATTGTCAAAAATTAAAATCGGTATATCACAAGAACGCAAAATGCTACAGACCTCCCACATAATCAAATTAAAGAGGACAGTACACTCTTTATAATGGTTGTCAAATTTTCGACATCTGACTCATTTTCACAGAGCAGGTCACAATTTCACCTAATAAAAAATAACACCCTTTTTTGTGGAGCGGGTCACAAATATCTTGTTCATTTGACTTTGTAGTCGTTACCTCTTCTTCTTCACAGTAGGGCAACATAGAAAACTTGATAGCAAAGCCCCTGTGTAAAGCAAAACAGAAAGAAACAATCATAATAAAAACACCTTCGACTTATAATGTTGTACAACCACACAGATGGTATTATGCAGCAGAGGTTTGAGGCATTATCCAGATTCTTTTACAAATGACTCAAATATTACTCGGATATATTAAAGACGAAGTACCCGGTACAGCTTTTGTAGCTATCCAAAAAGCTTACATGTACTTGTAATGATATTATTGACACTAAACTCCATGTAAAATTATTACTTCTGGCATAATATCATTTTGAAGAAAATAATATAAGAACTTAGATGCATTTTTGAAAAATGTCTATTTATATAGTTGACGCGCGGATGCTATTATTGGTCAGTTCAGTGCGTGACACACACACACAGATTCGGCTGAATGCTGTTTTTTGGGTGCAACTTAAATTGCGACTCGGCAAATTTTGAATTGGTAATTGCTTGAATTATCAGGAATGGGTGGATGTAAAGGTAGGATACACCATTGGTAATTACTTGAATTATCAGGAATGGGTGGATGTAAAGGTAGGATACACCATTGGTAATTACTTGAATTATCAGGAATGGGTGGATGTAAAGGTAGGATACACCATTGGTAATTACTTGAATTATCAGGAATGGGTGGATGTAAAGGTAGGATACACCATTGGTAATTACTTGAATTATCAGGAATGGGTGTATTTGGTTTATAGAAAATACCGTTTAACTGACCTGTCTAAAGATTTACAATCATGGATGCTGGGAAAAGCAAGAAAAACGGCGTTCGTTTTTAACCAGCGTCAGGAAGTGGTTCTTTTGTTGTTCTTGGGTTTTTCGCATTCGCCATCTGGCGATCGTTATTTTTTGTCTTTTTTTTTTTTTACAGTTACTGGTTTATATATCTTGTAATTGTTCCAGCAATCATTTTGCTGGATGTCTACAATCATTATTTACTTTCAAATGAGTAAGACATTCTTAAGATATCTGCAAATGGTGTGGACATCCTCCCTTTAACATTACATTTATCTCCTGTATACCAAATATTTCAACTAGGATAAAAAAATAAAAACTACTCGGCCGCAACTCGGCCGTTGGTTTCGTTTGTAAATTCCTCTTACTTGGTAATCAGATAAGTCTTGGTAAGATGCCATAGTGCCAGCCCCAACATTAACGATATCAGCCAGCCCTTTGCTACTGCATACATGTAGATCTGTGCAGAAATATGGATATCTGTTTCATTATTATTATTATTATTTTAGCATTATGATTTTAAATGTATTCCCATTATTCTAATAAATAAAGCAGACTCTAAACTCTTTTTTATTAGTAATTAACATCCTGGAACGTTTTTGAAACAGTCTGTGTCCATCATGAGACTGAACACAGCGATTGCTTTACAATTGTAATTATTGTGTGCGCATTATTACGTGTTATAACACACCTCTTGCTAGTTCTGTATTCTGGTTGGCTGAAACACGGTCACGTGGGGTTAACTAATATAGGCTAGTGCATGAGATTTGCGCCACCGTGATTTTGCAGGAAATAGTTCCCGAAGCGGGCAATAGACTTAAAATGTTTGACTGGTTACAGCGCCCTCAAGACGTTTTGCCAGGCTCATCTTAATATGAAAAATGGCGGCGTCTGGATCGAATCACGATTATTTCATATTTTGGACCGATGTGTGTTATAAAACATATGAACTGGCATGATTCGGTCACTAGAGCACGTCTATCCCCCTTCAGGCCTGTGAGTGACCAGAAGGAGGACCTATTTCCCTCGGCCTTCGGCCTTGGGAAATAGGTCCCCCTTCTGGTCATTCACAGTCCCTCGGGGGTATAGACGTGCTCTAGTGACCTCATTGCCAGTCCATATGTGTATAATAAAACTGCCCGAGGCTTCTATTTCGCATCTGCTGCGTGGCCATCGGCCACGTCAGACGCTGTGTGAGCGACTTTAAACACAACTTAACACTAACCCTCCAGGTTTTTTTTTTGTGGCTAGAAACCCTACCAAATGCATCATATTGCATCGTTTGTCAAAGTAACTTGGCTGCAGAGTGCAGCGAGACCCATCAGGTCTGACATCTCAAGGTAAAAATGCTTCAGAGTCCTAGTGTGGCCTAGTGGTTTGGGTTTGTGACTCATAATCAGAGGGTCAGGGTTTCGAATCCAGAAGTATAAATGTGACCCGCTCCATCGTAATCAGGAATAAGTCGCTGAAGCCGTTTTACGCAACCGGCCGTTGAAGTGAACGCATAGGTGAAAATCGTGACCAAGTCGATTTTCTGAACATTGTATTTTTAGGAAGTGTAGTTATCACAGATTATTGTCATTATTGTCTTGTATGTAAAAACGATCAATAACGATGAAAATGAAGAGGATTTGTGTGCGCTGTCCCTGTGATTTTGGTCAATTTTGTTTATTTCAAAGCTGTTTTTCTCAGAATGTGGATTCGGCAAATAAATATACACCTGTCATATTCATCATACCATAACTCATTAACCTAAATAGTAACACACTTGTGATGGGTATCATTAGAAAGCTTATGAAATTCCCTTACTCACCATGTGCATATCTCAAAAAGTCATTTCGAGACTTGTTCCTGATTTCGATGGAGGGGGTCACAAATGGGTACAGGCATTAGCTGGAGAGTAACCTGTGATGAACTAGCATCTCATCCAGAGGGAATAGAAATATTCTCAGTCGTTTCATGTTAGAGAAACCAGAGTTATACACCGGCCTGCGTCTGATGAGCCACATTGGCTCGTGACAGGCTTTGATTTACCACCTCCTCAATGCAAAAAATGTGTCAGTCAATTTCAATGGCATAAAAGATGTAACAAGCTCCACATAAGAAGCAACATAACAAGTATATGTACTGCTGTTTGTATAATTCAAAAGTGATTCCATGGACTTACAACAAAGGCAAGGAAGGAAGCTGGTGTCGATTTCCAACCAAACAAGTTACTGACCGCCTTGATCCACTGGACGATTGGCTGGTAGCCTGCCTCTGTTAAAAAAAACCACCACAACTCTTACATACCGGTAGATTGTTTACAATAGACGCCTTTACTAAGCCATGCGACCTACCCTATGATCTGGGTACCAGAAGGTCAGCATCACAAATGTAGTACGGTAGACACTCAAAATCTTTTCCCAGGGTGTCGAGCAGTGCCCTCACCAACACAACAGCCGCTCTCTCACCCTGGCACGGGATCATTTAAATATTGCAAGTTTCTTGTAAGTTCATGTAAATTAGGTTGGTTTTCAAACCCAGCTTATGCTCCATAAGTGGCTCCATGACCTTTGCCAAGCTGCATATTCAGAAGCAGGGTTTGGGAAAACGACCTAATTTGCATGAATTTACAAGAACCTTGCAAATAATCTACAAGCAGATCATGCAAAACTAATTGAGCGCAAACGAAGCATCGATACTTAAACTTAACGCTAGTTGACTTTTAAGGCATACTCGTTTTGTGTAAAGTAGAGATTGTTCAATTACTTTATGTTAGGGTAATGTACATGTAGGACATCCCTTGTACAAAAATGTGACTCACGGTCACACTAAATTAAGATAGTGTCTGAAAATTGGTTACACAAAAAATTGTCTGAGCGTATGTTACATAATGTAACGTTAACTCATTTCGCACCATTCAGAATGCTTCAACAAATCTCACAAAATCCCAGCACTTAATTTCCTAAAAAGTTGACAAATTCTGATAAACCGTTGTACTTGTATGTATACTTTTCTACCCAAATAGAAGTTTGTTCGAAAATTATCAAGAAATAGCCTATAGGCCCTCCAAACGTTTGTTAAGATATGAAATCATCAACTCTACAGTTGTAATTTCTCAAGTAATAAAAAATGTCACTATTGAATCCGGGCACGAGAAAGGAGTTCCCATCCCAGAGGTTACTATTGGAAACTAGGTTAAAAATAAAATAAGCCCTGTTGACGAGGTTGGGTAGGCACTATTTGTAGTGCACCATGCATTCCCAGTACATCATGCTTTCAAGCAGACCAAGGTAAGCAAGTAACTAATTATTCACAGGTTTTCTCGATCAAGCTCGTACGAAAAGCACTCACACTCGTTTTTGAATGAACGTATTCAAGCGAGTTTGGTCACGATGCTAATTCTGTGGTTTTTATACTCACTTTCAGGGTGTTCAGTTTTGTTTTAAGGGTAGTATACATAATTTGCTTTTGCTGTAATTTTCGTAAATGGATGGGTTAGGGGATTCATATTTTAGAACAAAGTGATGTTCCCTGCAGTCTAGTTTCATGACTTCATTCAGACGAATTCAATAAATTGGAGGCAGTGTTTAAAAATAGTCAGGTTTTTTACAACGATTGCCGGCCGGTAATCATTTAAAATTGATACAAAATTCAACTTTTTTTGAATTGTGAGGGATTAATAAACATCAATAAGTATTAATTGACAGAACCTTGACAAATTGTTAAGTTGCACAAATTCCAGAAAATTGTGCCCAAAAAATATTTTGAGATAAAGCAGTCCTGGGTAAAATTATTAGCAAAAACTTTATTTACTGTTTTCCAAACCACCTAATCACAAAATGTTTGAACCCAGCTACGCTCAACGCTCAAAACCTGCATGCATGTGATCTGCACACACATACCGCGCCATTGGTATAGTACTTTGGTTGCTCATGGTAGTTTGGTTGCCAAGAATATACTACTTTTGGCTGTGCACAGGAAGATAGCCAATTTAGAAAATGTCATGTGACTGGCTCTCGGCCAATTAAGAAACAGAATCTGTGGTTGAGGTGTTATTCAACAAAACGTTTATACATGTACTTACTGAATCGTTTGATGTTTGCTTTCAATCTGTGAACAAGAAGAAAAAAAACATACAGGTTCATAAAGCTTTAATGAAAGTGTAAATGCATAACTACAGAATTATAGCACACTGTTTTATAACTTACATGTAACTATCAGTTTTGGGCCAACAATAATAATAATATCGAATATTTAAAATATTTATTATCACTGGACAGGTTTGAAAACAATGTCTTTACACTATGGTTCTTGCGATATGCAGACTGTCTATAGTTCAAGAGATTGTTATCTCGGAGATATTCGGATAGCATGGAAAAGGCGACACGTTCAAGAACCTATGAGAGGTACGGTAGATGTATGGTAAGTTGGAGATTGGTCAGAGACACATTGGTCTGAGGCACAATGGCTGGAGACACATTGGTTTGCAATACAATTGCAGAAAAAATAAGTAAATAAATAAAAACACTGTACACAAATTTCAGCTTTCCAAAGGTTTGGGAACTTTAGAGCTGTTTACATACTACATGCTTCTCTGTGTTATTGATGGCTTTAAGAATAATTATATTTTGATATAGCAAGTGCATTGTCTTCAAGATTGTATGTCTCGGAAAGAAGTAGCCAATGTTATTACACGATTACACGTCAAATTTAACGCGAATGCTCAACTGGCCCATTATCCCGTTTCATTACTAATCTCGTTTGCAACACATTGACCTAGCCTGTTTTAGCGTAGTTGGTTCTGTTCATATTTCTTTCGTTTTGTTCTATTCTCGAACGGTGAAAATGTGACTGGGATCCGGGGAGTCTGCATTATTCAGATACGCGTTATAACAAGCAACTGGAAAATCTATTTTCCAGCAAACGATAAGTGGTCGCACGAAAGTCAGCACGTACACGTGGGCAAAGTGGGCAACTCTTATCTTGTATCCGGTCAGAGAGAGCGTGTACATGCAATGATTCACCATAATACGCTACTGTGTGTTTTGCGCATTGCATCCACATGCTGCACGTTAAGGATGTGCATCGGATTGGGTTGAGTAGGCTAAACCGAGCCCAAACATAACAAATATAAACCGAATCCGAAACTTAACTGATCTGAACTCTCTAACTCGACTCAACCTGACCTGACCTGACCTGACCTGACCTAACCCGACCCGACCCGACCCGACCCGACCCGACCCGACCCGACCCGACCCGACCCGACCCGACCCGACAAAAATATTAAAAAATAAAAAGACCCGAACCGAAAGAATGAAACTCTTAAAAAACAAAAACCCGAATGTGTGGTTCGGGCAAATCATTTTACAAATATTGTGTTCGTTTTGTGCCTGAACTTATACCAGTATCAGTATGGAAATCGACCCGCGTCATTTCTAGCATAGTCTATACACTCGCAGCCATTTTTTATCTACCGGTACTAGTCTACAATCGCAGTCGCTTTGAACAAGGATTGCTGGGGGCCGCGTCAAAATGGTCAAAACCCGTAATTCAGAGAAAATTGTTGTTTCAACAAATTCCAGTACAGGTACATTTTGTACAGTGTAGTTTGTAGGTCTGCGTGTTAAAAATTGTCAAAAGGAGTGTTCTAGCCTCCACCTGGTTGTGGGGACAGGTTCTTTTGTTTGGAAAAAACAGACCAAGTAGTGGGGTCATTTTCAAGTCCCCGTAGCGCCGGTTCTTCAGTAAAGGTAGAACAAGGTAAAATTGGGTTAGGGTATGAAAAAAAATGTAGAAGAAGACAAATTAGGGTGATGTTGAACATTTTAGAATTTTAGAGGGTTCTGAGTTTGAGTTTAGAGAGATTTCCCTTAGCACACAAGCCCTATGGATTGTCACCATAACACAATGTACGAAAAGAATTAGTGTAGATGGTGCGAAATACGGTACCCTCTGGAGACTTGAACACAATGGGGACAATGGGAGTGAAAAGGTCTCCAAAGGGTAATTTCTATAGATGAATAGGTCTCCATTAGGAATTTCACGAATTTGATTTTTGGATTGTACTTAAATTACTCAAAAACTAGGGTTAGAATGTGGGTTAGGGTTAGTGTTTGGGTATAATATAGGGTATATTGGGTCGAAATTTTAACCCAGGAAAATAATTGTGGTTAAAATGGGAGCATTTTGAAAAACGTGCTCGACTTTCTAACCATTTTGTACACAAGAACAAAGCCATGTCTCCACAGTGATACAAAAACGCGAAACAGTGTAGCTAACTCACAAACGGCGCAAGCAGGGTTCTAGCTAGGACCTTTTTAGTGCCGGGTCAATTATCAGATTGCAAAGCGTTGCGAGCGCAGCGTGCGGAGCTCTCGCGCCTCACGGACGGGGGTCCAGTTCATTTTTGCATGTTTCTGTGAAAGTCTAGCTAAGTTAATTAAATAAATTACTACATGAACATGATTAACGTGACTTTGTATCTCCTCTCTTTCTTTTGTGCCCATAATTTAATTAAACAAACAAAAATAAAAAATTGTGCCGGGCGGCACAGCCAATTTGAAGCCAAGAGCCGGGCGAAAAAGTGCAGTGCCGGGCAGTACCGCCCGGCGCCGCCCACCTTGGCTAGAACCCTGGGCGTAAGGTACATTTGATGTAACCTGTATGATTGAAAGGCACTTACTGTTTAACCGCTAGCTCCTCTCCTTCGTCATTCTCGCTCGTCTTCTCATCATCGGGATCCTCAGTGAAGTCTGCAAACACGTCATACAGTTTATTTATCAGCCATTCCTGTACTTGATGTTTCAAAGTGGGTTTTTCCGGCAGCGCTTCTGGAGAAAAATAATATGACAAATTGAGTGATCCTCGTATTTCATTAAAAAAACTGCATGGCTTCTATATTTTACTGACATTTTAAGTTGGTGTGGACGTGTTTTTTTTCTTAAATTTCCAGTTTTCTTTTTTGAAAGAATGTTGAAGGGATACACATTAATGTATAGATGTAGTTAAATAACAAATACATTTTCTTGTTTGTATTAGCAGGCCTTTCTACAGTTTGTTGTGATTGCTCAAATTGCGCGCTCCATTCGCAGTAATTTTGAGCAAAACGCCATAAATATTCATACACGTAGTGACGTTATAGTCTATTTATGCTAATTTAGGTCATAGACAGAATTGTAAGAGCAAGAGTTCAACCTACGTGGTTCAGTTACTGAATCAGCTGAATCCACAGAATCAGCTGTATCAACCAATGACGGATGCTCTTCCATGCTGTAACTTCGTCTGTGGAATTGAATAAGGCATTCATAAATACAGGTACATTTAGCCATTCCTATTGGTCGAGAGCCTGACACAAGGGTACATTGAAACGGCCCAGCTAGTTTTACACGCTTTTTAATGTCGCATTAAATGACAAACAACATGTACCATTTCATTGGTTGAAACCTCACGCAGCATGCGCAATACAACCAATGAATCCGTACATTAATAGTTCTAATGTCATATCAGTCCATACTAAGCAGCAGGTGGAATGCGTGCATCTATCTCTATAAGGGGCACACGGGGCACATGCATGGGGCACGCAGGGCACATGCATGGGGCACGCGGAGCACATCAGTTGGCCGGTATAAAACAAGTATGTTTAACCGACTTATTTGCCTTAACCAGTTCGCGCCGGGATTATTTTAACATCGCCGAGCCCACGGGCGGGATTATTTTTAACGAAACTCGATCCGAAGCGTGTTCAGGCCGATAGTGCTGGGTAGCACACCCATGCATTTCCGGCCTTGCGCGCTGCTGACAAACATTTCCAAACTTGAACTTGGCGTGTTTATGCGTCATCCGTTTTGAATTTGGGGAAATTTTTGCGTTTATATACGTCATCCGGCGCGAACTGGTTAACATTGTTAATGCTGTAACCGATTAACACATACAGGGTTTTAAACATACATGTACTATTTAAAACCGGCCAACCATTATTATCTATGCTACGCTTGTGTGGTAACATGCCCTATAAATTCCTTTCACAGGTGCCCACTCATTGGTGACAATGAGATAGACATAGACCCCGTTCCCACTTGATCCTCCAATTGGGCGATCAGATCCGGCAATTTGGTGAGTGGGAACGCTAACCGCAAAAAGGGCGATCAAGATCCAAAAGGGGGATCTTGATCCTACTTTCGAGCAGGATAGAGATCCCCCAATTGGGCGATCAGATCCGGCAATTGCAGGAACTGGTGGATCAGGATCAAGTGGGAACGGAAAGGTGGATCATGATCCACCAATTTGACCTGGTAACTTCCGACCAGCTGGGCATTTAGCGCGAAAAAATATAAACCGCGCCAAATGTTTATACCATGAACTCCATACAGCATACGTACACGTGTACATGGCGCTAGTTCCTTTTGTGACTGGCACACAGGCCGTGTACTTCGTGTTACAAAAGGAACAGTGTTGCGCCATGCATTGTAAGGGAACCTGAACTGTGTGTTCTATACGTTATAGCTTGCAGTGCACATGCGCAGACATGGATTTCGATCGCGTCCTTTTTCAATGTTGTAGCTTCGGTTCCGTCCTCTTGTAGTTTGTTTCCTCTGCTGACAATTTCATTTAAATATCTGCGTTTTTCTTTCACTTCAGTTCAAAATATTTCTATTAGATTGCTCATTTACAAAATTACGGTGCAAAAGAAACGAATTCGATCGTCCATGTTGCCTGTTGACGTGTTGGCCAATAACCACGTACGCGTATTCAGCGAGTAAAAACATGGCCGACAACGGGAACGGTAGTTATGGTAACATGCGCACGCGCACTAGACTGGTAGGTGACCTCGAGGTCCTGCACAGAGTGCGTCATTTCCGCCCAAAAAGGCGGATCAGGATCAAGTGGAAACGCAACTTGCGGTTTTGTTGCGGCTTGATCCACCTCACACCTTTTTGGTGGATCTTGATCCGGCAATTCCGAGATCAAGTGGGAACACGGTCGTAGAAATGTATTTGTATGCATTTACATCACAAGTCATGCACACCTGCCATGGGCTCGTGGTCTGGAGCATTGAATTTGTAATCTGTAGGTAAAGCTGCGTGTGCGTGTGCCCTTTGGCAAGGCACTTTGTCGCTCACCACGTGAATAATACTTTAGCATTAGTTCATAGATTTAAAGGGATCGTATACGTTTGGTAATTACTCCAAAAATTTATGGCAATAAAAACTTACTTGGTAAGAAGTACAGCAGCTTTAGATACATGTAGTATATATGCATTTTCAGAAACTTTTCACTTCGAAGTACTACGGTTTATATGGAAAAAGATATTACTTTTTATCCCCAAAAATTTGAATCTGAGAAGCGTTACTGCAGTGACGTTTCTCAGATTGTGTATTCCAATGCAGATTATTCTTCCTGCGTGGACATAACCGCTCCAGATTTTCGGCAATATCTCAAAATCGCTACCACCTTTTAAAATGAAATTTTCACAGGTTAGTTTTATGGTGTATATCTATAACTACAGTATATAGGATTGAAACAAACAGCGGATTCCAATTACCAAACGTATACAGGCCTAAACGTTTACGATCCCTTTAAGTTGTTTTCATCCCACTGATCAACACGGCTATTTTAGCATGTTGGTTTAGACTACATGTACGTATAGAGATTTCCATCCAATGAATCGTGCGTATTTGAATAGTTAAGTGGCAAACAGTGACATGAACTTTTGTGAGTGTCGACACCTTCTCGCTTCAAGGGTACAGTATTTAGTAGTCCATTGGCAAATGCCGGGCAGTGCAGTGGGCGGTGCCAAGCCAGGGAATCAAAGTCAACAGCCTATCACCACGTGGTAGTACGCAATCCACCTTAACAGTCCTCAATCCTCAAAATCAATACGATTTTGCACACAACCTAGGGAGTTAGGGTTTTAATTACCGTAAGCATCACGCACGTGCTTTTGAACGGCACACATTTTGCACACTAGATATGGCCAGGATTTTACGTACCGGTACTGTACGTACGTGGTCTGGTAGTAAGGGTATCTTCAAGACCTGGTTAAAAAACTCAAAATTCGCACCACCTCGTGGGTGAAGTGCGACAAATTTGACAATTATCAGTTCATGTTTCCCAATCCTAAAATATTATTTTGGGGACTGATCACCACAAGTCTACATTTTTTAAACTACAATAGATAAATTTGTAATCAAATCGGGGGTTCGCAGCGTGTTTAATGGTTAATTGTTCAACTGTTTGTTGACTGGAACACTCATTATTCCAGGTACAAATGAACAGCACCAGCCGATTCCAGCAGAAAGTACAAAACACTGGCAGCTAGCTACATCATGTAGTCCACCTTCTGAGCAAACCCTTTCTACGTCAAGTTCATGGTAAGAAAATAATTCTCCAAGGCATTACAGTAAATTAATAAATTAAGTTAAGTTGTTAACCATTCGCTCCAGAGGACGTATATATACACGCAAAGTTTTCCGCAGATTCAAAACGGATGACGCATAAACACGCCACGAGCAAGACCGGAATTGTCTGTCAGCTGCTCAAGTCAACTTACGATCCCACTCAAAGCGCGGCAAATAGTCTTCTGCTTTAATATAAAAAGTGCTTTTAAACTGGATATATGCATGTAATGTATGTGACCCACTCTCCAAAAAAAGAGTCTGATGTGTTAAAAATGTTTTATTTTTATTTTACACAGTTGGTCAGAAAAGCAGCTTTCATTTGATATATGGCACAACTCTGTAGTGTAAGGCATTGGTCTTTTACAATTTTACGAAATTTGCTTTTTCTCAGTTATATTTGAAATGAAGATTTACAATTGTAGTGCTTCATCAGATGCTATGGTAAGAGAATGACAAAACCTGTATTAAATTTAATTTAGGGATCAAAACAATCTTTTCAATCGCTCAGATCTGAAAATATACAAATGTAGGTGTCGGAGAAACCAAAAAGCCTTAAAACAAAAATATTATTCGTTGAAATATTCGAGACAATAAACGGCCCTTTACGTAAAATTGTATTTTGCGACATCAGACTCATTTTTGCAGAGCGGGTCACATATTGCTTCAATTGTGTAAATTCTGCGATCACAGAGCTGCTGGCCACAATCTGCAAGTCGCGCAATTTTTGCTACATTTTACGTTGGCTCACTCTGTCACTCAAAGGCTTTAGTTTGTCAAACCCTTTAAGGATCGTCTAAAGTGGCTAAGCACAAGGCCCCTTGAATTTTACCTTTGTGAATAGGACGTAAAACAGGTGTAGCGGCAAGTCAATTATTTTATATACTCGTCGTTCCGCCTTACAAACACAACTCAATCGCTACTCGTCAACAATCAATGCTCGCTAACAATCACTACTCGCGAGTACTAATTGCTACTCGGGCTGGTACGAGTACTCGAATAGTTGAAAAACCGCGAGAAGTTTAACGAGTAGTACAAACTAATCACGAGTATTTACATAATCGAGTTACTCGCCCAGCGCTAGGTCACATGCAGGGTTGTAGCTAGAAATTGTTGAGTGCCAGCTGTTTTCGGGCTGAGAGCCGCGCGGTCGTATCAGCTCATTTAGCTGCAAGAACGAGGAGCGCGCCCTCTCGCGGGTCAACTGATTAATTTATACGTACGTGTATGTACTTTTTTTTTTTGTACATGTGCATGTACACACGTACATGTATGTACGTACGTACATCGCCGGCTGGCCAGTTGGATGATAGCACGCCCTCTATGATTGAATAAAACAAAACGACGTGACGTCGGATAGTCTGGTCCCCTGACCTAATGAACCAGAAATTTGTTAGAATATTTTGGTCTGGGAACCGGAAAACCTGCAAGCGTGCATCAGCGATTGCGGGATGCAGCATATGGACACGTAAAAAATTGCGATGCGATGCAGCAAAAAAAACAAAATCGCGATGTAATTCAGCAAAATTTGTGCCGGCCGGCAAGCTTCATTTTTACCCTGAGTGCCGGCCGGTGATGTTGAATGCCGGCTACTGCCGGCCAGCGCCGGCCAGCGTAGCTACAACCCTGGTCACATGTTCGGTGTTACGGTACCTTTCTATGTTTTCCAGCTGTTGCTGCAAATCCTCGCATTCCTGAGATAGTTTACCACACTTGTCCTTCTCATGATCAAGCAGTTGTTGCAACTTTGTCATGTCACAGTTTTTTTGAAACTTGGTGACCTCAGACTCTATGGGTCAAACATAAAAGGGTCAACATGACAAGAGAATTGAGTTTGTGTCAAGTTTGTTAGTGTTTAGCCAACACGACGTTCCCGAAAAAATGGGGTAGGCAGATAGGGTTAAACGGCTCATAAAACATGGCCCAGTCAGGTCAGTTTTAAACGCTTTTATCAGGTGTCACTCTAAATTTGGACTCCTATGAATTGTGGTGCATGACCCTTCCATTGGTTGAAACTTCATGCGCAATACTACCAGCGAGTCCGGCCTGTTTAATAGTCCTAAATCACTCTGCAACACTCATCATACCACATCAAGCAGCCTTAAAGGGCACATCCCTTGTGTAAGACACATACATGTACATGTACACTGTACTGTACATGTACCATGTGTTTCTCAAAACATGAGGTAAAAGTGTTAAACAAAATCGTTAAAAAATTGTACATATTTTGCTCGATTTGACCAAAAGGTATTTTGGAATGGGAATAATTATATGTGACCTGTCATCACAAAATGAGAGTAAAGTCGGAAATATTGAAAATTTAGATATTGGTATTTTCAAATTCTTTAGAAAGAGAGCTTTCCAATGGTATATAACACTTGGGGGTTTTGCGATAAATACTTTTTACAGCGCTCTAGAAAGTCATGGGTTTCACAAAACGTGTTTGTGAGAAAACTTACAAAAACACACAAAAGATTACAAAACAGGACAGGTAAGGTTCGGTTTAGTATAGCAACGGCTTTGGTCTAATCATTATTTCTTTTTGAAATTTTCCACACATACAAACTATTGTATAAACAACAAAATATCAAAATGTCGAAAACGTGGGACACTTACAAGGACCTGATTTGCATATTTAATTACCGTGTTAATTAGACCACTAATGGACTTTAATCCAAACACTAACTATGCAAAATCGCGTAATTTAAGAGGTTTTCGATCATCTGATGTCACCCAAAAAATGGGAATAGGTACAGGAGGACTAGGGCTTTCTAAATTACGCAAAGTCTTAAAATTGACCACCTCTTCAGATTTAGACTTTGGTTGGCCATATCTCTGAATCACATTGTGCGACTTTACTCTCATTTTGTGGTGACAGGTCACATATGGTTGGCCGGTATTTTTAAAACCGACTCGTGGGCCTAAACAATGCCCTCGCCTTTGGCTCGGGCATTGACGTGTCCAGGCCCATGAGTCGGTTTTAATCGTACTTGTTTAAAACCTGCCAATCTCATTTATTCCCTTATTGCAATAGGAAAAAAAATAGACAGATTCCTACCCAATGTTCGATTCTGTATCATAGTGTCCACCAGCTGTTCCTGCAGTGTTCTCAACTGTGTCTCGTAAATATTCTTCTCCTTGTCTTCCCACTGTTTTTGGGAGGCTGTCGACCCTGACCTCTGACCAGGCTCCTCATTGGATGACCGGCCTGGACTGGTGCCTTGCTCCTCCTGAAGAAATGATGATTAACTAGTTAGCGCCAGGATTATTTTAACATCACCGAGCCGAGGCGCGGGATTATTTTTAACAAAACTCGATCCGATCGAATACAAATAAACCTATACAAATAACGCCCAGTTGAAAGCAGCCAATTCTGAACTTCAAAGGAGACTTTGAAAGTCAAGAAATTAATAGATGCAGCTGATAATCCTTGCCTGTATAAAATTAATGGAGAACATTGCCGACAATCTGGAGTGGTTATGTCCACGCAGGAAGAATAATCTGCATTGGAATAAACAATCTGAGAATCGTCACCTCAGTAATGCTTCTCAGATTCAAATTTTTGGGAATCAAAAGTGATACATGTATCTTTTTTCATAACCGCAGTACTTTGAAGTGAAACGTTTCTAAAAATGCATTATACTATCTAAAGCTGCTGTACTTCTTACCAAGTAAGTTTTTATTGCCATTTATTTTTGGGGTAATTACCAAACGTATACAATCCCTTTAACCAAGTACAAACAAGTTTACAACACTCTGTTAGCGTAAAGAGTTTCCCAGCATTAATATTCATTCTTTTGTGATACTTGCTCAAGTAACTGGCTCGGCGGGTCAGTTACGCTTGTAAGGCCCAAGTAAGCGCGAAAAATCACGTAACCAAAGAAGATCTAATTGTACTTTTCACATTTTTCAATCCAACAAAAGGTTTTCACGTCTTTGGGCCTTACAGTGTATGCTATATCACTATGAACCAAGAATGTCTGAAATGCTTTTGTTAAGCCGTGTTCGCACTGGACTTTTTTTTTGTAAGGTTTTACTGAGACGATGGTAAAATAAAAAATGGTCAAATGTTACCACTGTTCGCACTGTACGTTTTGACACGGGAAAATTTTACCGAGACCGCGGGAGAAGTAGCCGAGCTGTCATTATAATAACTCATGAAGGCGAATGTGATCACAATGCGACGGGCATGCATCAGCGCGCGCACGTAAACAATGCAAAGAGCACATGCGCAGTGTCTTGTGTAGCATAAAATCGCACTAGGGGACCGGATGTACGTTTTCCTGAGCCGCTTTTACCGACTCGCGCTGTTCGCACTGGACTTATCGCCTCGGGAAAAGTTACCTGGGAAGTTTACCCGGGCAGCAGTTGGCCGGTTAAAGTAACCACTGGAATCGAAAAAAGTACCCGAGAGGAAAACGTCCTAGGCTGTCCGCACTGGACTTAAAATGGGAAAAGTACCCGTCTCAGTAAGTTTTATCAAAAAAGTCCTCAAAATGTCTGAAACATAATAAAGTTTGGCCTGGTAATGTCTGGAATGTAATACAGCCATTGTGTAAGGATTGGGAGGTGTCAGACAGCTAGCCTCTTGCCAACACCAGTTGTCCACAACCACAACTAACCACAACAACTTGCCTGGCCTTTTGCTACTGAGTACTGTTATATGCAAATATCCAATACCACAGAACTAACTGTTAATAACCACAACTTCTATGTCCAATACCACAGAGCTAACTGTTAATAACGGCAACTTCCATACATGCATGTACCTTTCTCTTGGTGCCTGATGACGAAGCATCCCCTGATGCTTCTCCTTTGTCGTAGTTCTTTCTACAGGATGACGGTGACCCGCCTTCCATCACATGATCACTTAGTGACAGCTCCTCTGTGCTGGAGTTCACGTCATCTGATCCGGAGGAGACCAGAATGTCCGAGTTAGAGCTGCGATGAGGGGCTGCGTCAGTGGGTGGGGTTTGTTTGTGGAACCGGCTGCGGAGCTGAGCTCTCAATGACATGATGATCACTGCTCAGATCTTGCAAAAATGAAATATTGCATACACAATCTTTAATTAATTTGTAGCTATAGTTCATGTCATTGTTGTGGCGCAGGAATGAGTTCCATACTCATCCGCCACGTATAAGCCATCAAACACAAAAATTGGCACAAATTACCTTGTTCCTTAAAGAGAGTAATTGCATACACGTGTTAAACCTTAAATGATCCAGGGAAAGATGGGTTTCTGGGCCATTTTTGGTACAAGTATCGTTAAACAACAAACGGGGTTCGACCATTTTTTGGGTGTGGGTATTTTGCGGAACTTGCAAAACGTGCAGAACTCTGCGGAACTCTGCAAAACAACTAAAATTACACAGAATAAATACAAAATAACCCCTAACCCTAACCCTAACCCTAACCCTAACCCCTACCCTAACCCTAACCCTAACCCTAACTCTAACCCTAACGTGTTCTGCACGTATATAGATTGTGACGACCAGCCGCGTCGTTCTGCAACAATTATTTATTTCAAGCGAAAATACATGAATATTTGGCAGGTTTCAACGTTTTTCTGTCTTTAAAGTCGATATTGTGACTTTAATCGGTGAAATTCGGAGTAATATATGTTGTTCTGCAGAGTTCCGCATGTTTCTGCACGTTCTGCAAGTTCCGCAAAATACCTATTGCCCATTTTTTGGTATGTGGGTTAGGTGCGCAAAAGTTGCATCCAATGGGAGAGACCGGGACCACCTCGATATACACGTGATTTTGACCTGGATAATTATATATTCATTTGACCTTCCTTGACCTCGCCTTCATTCAATATGGTGTTTAAAATATCTAGCCATCCATTGCAGCACAGTGTACGAAACAGGTAACAGCCGTTGACTTTGCTCAACAAGGTATACGTGCATTTGAATCGGCGAAAATTGCTCCACATTTTGAGGCCCGATTTTCTCACTTTTTTGAAAGATAAGAACACACCGATAGTGTTAGTGTCTTCCTTGATCCTTAGTGCCTACTGGGGACTAGACCCAATAATTGGGGCGTTTTCACTCCTTTTTCGAATTTTGGATTTTGTCTGTCGTTCTAGTCCCCAACCGTTGGCGTTGTAAAGCCTAGTATAAGCCAATTCGGTATTCCAACTGCACATGCGCACATGAAGATTTGACGATTTTTCTTTTGATATAAACATTTCATCGATTGCGTGCTAAAGCATAGCGGGGTACCAGCAAATTTCAAGAGATCGTCGTGTTTTAACCCTAACCCTCCCAAATCCTTCTAAATCCTCTTAAGTACAAAATGAAGGATTTAGAAGGATTGAGGTTATTAGGACATTGCAGTGGAGGAGGATCCAGAAGGATTGAGGGCAGATGGGGTTTTGCTATGGGAAGGATTGAGAAGGATTGAGGTTATCGGGCTGTATTTGACACAAGAGGAAAGAGAAGGATTGAAGTTGTATGCAGCTTGCCCAAAATAGGATCCAGAAGGATCTAGGTTATGGGGGAGGGGGCTTGCATTTGTGTACATTGTAATGGCATGGGGAATGCATGCTTCTGACTTGGTTATTTTTAGGGCTTGCATTTGTGTGCATGGCAAATGTGTGTACTGGAAGGTAAGTGTATACTGCAAGGTCAGTGGGTCAGTGCTGAAAGGGTCCCTGGATAATGTATGTTTATGTATCATCAATAGGAAACACATGTGCATACAATGGAATTTCTGTGGCCCTTGTCCTGGTATGAAAAGGTCATTGTACTGGGCACTTCCATTTGTTTGAGGGTAATTTGTTGGATAAGTAATCAGTTTACACAGACCCCCCAAAACATCCCCCAGCAGGCAGGAGGATCTAGAAGGATTCAGGGCAATAGCCATACTAGCAGAATTGAGAAGGATTTAGAAGGATCCAGGTTCCTTGAGCTTTTAACTCTTTACTACAGAAGGATATAGGAGGATTGAGGTTATGTCTTAGCCAAACGAGCCGGGAGGGTTAGGGTTAAAGTTACTAAGTAACATATTTTTGTTTACGTTTTGGTGTTTTCAGGTGTTTTGTGTGGCCAAACTTTTGTTCGAACAAATATTATTTATTTTTTTCGATTTCACAAGAAAATGTAAAAAATGCGGATTTGGTTACCACGTCCCCCATAGCCTTGTGTGCATTTGTCTGCCGTGTTTATATCCTTGAGAAAAATTGTTGAATCTTGTTGTGCACATGCACAGTCGGAACTCCAAAGACAAGTGGCTTATTATTTTATTAAATATTACCAATAAAAAAAGAAGTTGTGACCACAAAAGTTGCCCAAAACATGCCAAATACTTGACAATATATATTGGAAAGCGCACACTGGCTTCTATACATGTTAAAGAAGAACTGTTATGGCTTTATTGGTACTCACGATTATTTGGGGTTGCAAATCCGAGCAATTTCGACCAGCTTTTCAAAACAATGATGCCCATAACGTTCGGTCAATATAAACTACATAGACGTCCCGACAGCACCCGACTCACGTAAAGAGCACACTATGCGAAGACGGGGGACACGACAATGGCTTTTCGAGCGACCACCAATGACTGTTTTATGGTGCAAGAGTGCAGGCCTGCGTCGCTGGCTCGCTGCATGTACAGTGCAGCGATGCAGGCCTGCGCTCTTGCACCATAAAACAGTCGTTGGTGGTCGCTCGAAAAGCCATTGTCGTGTCCCCCGTCTTCGCATAGTGTGCTCTTTACGTGAGTCGGGTGCTGTCGGGACGTCTATGTAGTTTATATTGACCGAACGTTATGAATTGCGTTTAGCTACTCGGGCATCTAAGGAAGGTCGAGTAGGTCTAGAACCAATATTCCCAAATGCACTTTTTGTAAAAAAGATGGCCACACTCAGGACAAGTGTTACCAGCTACAGTTGAAGAAGGCCAGGCGGAAGAGGTGATCGAGCAGTTGAAGCGAACTGCGGGTGCTTCAGTTACTACTTCATCTCAGGGAAACTATAACTCCTCTCGTTAAGATGGGTCCTGCACAAGCGAGAGAAAGTTTCAGGACCCGAATTGTTTCTTCTGTTCACCTTACTAATCAGTTTGTTGCTTCTTGTCCTACTTTGGAGGTCAATCTTTCTGGGATAAATACCAACTGCCTTATAGATACTGGATCGATGGTTTCTACCATAACTGAAGAATGTTTTAATAACTGTTTCCGTCCAGCGATCTCAAATACACCGAGACAATCTCTGTCTTCGAATAACAACCTCCAATGGGTTAGATATTCCTTATCTCGGGTATTTAGAATTAGACGTTTCAATTGATGGATTGACTCTTCCTAGTATAGGATTCTTAGTTGTGAAAGATTCTATAAACCTTCAGAACAAGGAAGAGAAACGCCGTGTTCCAGGCTTACTTGGCATGAATATCCTGAGCCCATTACTTGATGTGATGACAGAGGAAACATATTTAAACTCTAACAACTTGTCTTTCTTGCAGCCACTTTTGAACCTGCAAGCTAATGCTCAGTCAAAAGAGGATTCAGCAATTGCTATGGTGAAGGTTTTCTCTAAATCTTCAATTTTTATTCCACCTGAATGTTCTGTAGTTGTAGCTGCTTCTACTTCAAGACGAGTTCCATTTTCCGCAGGAGTGGTTGAGCCGTTGAGAAACAGCGACCACTTACCTATTGGTATTTTGTTACCTGCTATACCTTGGTCATGGTTGGAGACACATTTCCAGTTCGTATAGACAATATTTCTTCGTCTGGATTTGTTTTAAAACCTAATACTCGGATTGGTATTCTTCGAGGTGTTAATGAAGTAGAGAGCAACAAATCTGCAGGAATAGACTTCCAGGTCTCCACCAATGAAATACATATAAGCAATGACAACATACTTACAGCCTCTTCCTCAAATATTAACACAATTGATCCTAACATGACTTCCATACCAGTAGATCTTGACGACTTTGAAGGTAGTAACGAACAACTAGCACAGATCAATGACTTGCTTCAAAAACACAAAGATATCTTCGCCACACACAATCTGGATCTAGGAGACACAAACACAATAGAACATCATATTAATCTTACACAGACACAACCCATTTCACAAACATTCAGGCGTATCCCACCAAACCAGTATAATGAGGTGAAGAAACATATTCGAGAGTTGTTGGATCATGATGTTATTGTGGACAGCTGCAGCCCTTATGCAGCACCGATAGTCTTAGCTCGGAAGAAAGATGGTACTCTACGCCTGTGTGTAGATTTTAGACGTTTAAATGCCGTAACAAAACGAGATGCTTTTCCTCTTCCTCGTATTTCGGAGTTGATAGATGCCCCTTTTGGCGCAAAATATTTCACTTCGCTAGATTTAGCGAGTGGATACCATCAGATTCGCGTAGCCGAGGCAGATAGAGAAAAAACTGCGTTTATAACACCTATGGGTCTGTATGAGTAGGCCTACGTCCGGATGCCATTTGAACTATGTGGAGCTCCTGCTACCTTTCAGAGATTGATGCAGCACTGTATGGGGGACTTGATGTATCAGATGCTTTTTGTATATATTCCAAGACATTCGAGGAACACCTAGAACATCTTGACCTAGTGTTTTCTAGACTGAAACAACACCATCTTAAACTAAAACCTTCCAAATGTCACCTTTTCCGGAAGAAAATAGATTACTTAGGTCATGTGTTGTCTGAAGACGGGATAACTACAAACTCTGAGAAGACGAAAGCTGTAGTAAATTGGCCTACGCCACGCACTGTTAAACAACTTCGGTCTTGTCTTGGCTTTGCTAGTTATTATAGGCAATATATCCCCAGCTTCTCCAAAATTGCTCGTCCTTTACATGCCTTGGTTGGTAATTGTTTGAAACATTCACCCAAGTATTTTCAAAAGCGTTGGACCGAGGAGTGCCAAATTGCTATGGATGAGTTAAAATCCAAATTTGTTTCCATGCCGATTCTAGCATATGCAAATTTTAATCAACCTTTTGTCGTGGACATCGACGCTAGTTTATCTGGGTTGGGTGCCGTTCTTTCCCAAGTGCAAGATGGAAAAGAACGTGTGATAGCGTATGCAAATCGAGGACTTAGAGGCGACGAACGTACCATGCAGAATTACAGCTCTTTGAAACTAGAACTTCTAGGACTCAAGTGGGCTGTGACAGAGAAATTTAAGGATTATTTGTATGGTGTGTCCTTTGTTGTTCGTACTGACAATAACCCTCTTTGTCATCTTGACACTGCCAAACTTGGTGCTGTTGAACAAAGATGGGTTGCTAACCTAGCTTCCTTTAATTTCAAGATTGTATACCGACCTGGTAAAATTAATAAGAATGCAGATGGTCTTTCTGGACAGTTTGAGGTAGACTCTTTGGAGAAGGTTTCAGCTAGTTCAGCTTCTGAGATTTCAGCTAGTTGTAATCCACCAATGGGACCATATTGTAACGTAGATTTCTCTGGGGTCGACTACACACACAAGAAAGACTCTTGACACAAGTATTCCTGTTCTTCCGGTGATTCTCAGCCGTTTAATCTCGACTCTCGTCTAACAAAACAAGGCATTCGGTTCACACCATCACGCGGCACCAGAACTGGTTAGAACCAGTTCGGCGCTTGCGCAATCCAAAGGCGGGTTTCCGGGGCGCACCAGCAGGAGCCACCGGGGCGATCCCACCACCGTGGAATCGCTCCAGCGCCCTCTACCGCCCAACCGGCACGGGCGTTACACAGCCCCCCACGAAGACCTTGTTTGCCCCCAAACAAAACCATGGGCGCTGCTGCCGCACCCCGGCCAACCGCCCTGGAAAACGCATAACGCCAACAATTACACAACAATTTACATTACAACAATTTACATTAGAACAATTTACATTACACAATTTTTGGGGTAAGCCCCTGGCCCCGGCACACCCCTGGCCCCGGCACACCCCTGGCCCCGGCACACCCCTGGCCCCGGCACACCCCTGGCCCCGGCACACCCCTGGCCCCGGCACACCCCTGGCCCCGGCACACCCCTGGCCCCGGCACACCCCTGGCCCCGGCACACCCCTGGCCCCGGCACACCCCTGGCCCCGGCACACCCCTGGCCCCGGCACACCCCTGGCCCCGGCACACCCCTGGCCCCGGCACACCCCTGGCCCCGGCACACCCCTGGCCCCGGCACACCCCTGGCCCCGGCACACCCCTGGCCCCGGCACACCCCTGGCCCCGGCACACCCCTGGCCCCGGCACACCCCTGGCCCCGGCACACCCCTGGCCCCGGCACACCCCTGGCCCCGGCACACCCCTGGCCCCGGCACACCCCTGGCCCCGGCACACCCCTGGCCCCGGCACACCCCTGGCCCCGGCACACCCCTGGCCCCGGCACACCCCTGGCCCCGGCACACCCCTCAAATGTTAAGACTTGACTGCGACTGTGACTGCGACTGGCTCCTCTGACTGCGACTGGTGCCTTCGACTGCGGCTGGCTCTTGCGACTGCGACTGTGGTTCCTGCGACTGCGACTGCGGCTGGCTCCCGCGACAGCGACTGGCTCCTGCGACTGCGACTGGCTCCTGTATCTGGTGCCTGCGACTGCGACTGGCTCTTGCGACTGCGGTTCCTGCGACTGCACCTGGCTCCTGCGACTGCGACTTGCTCCTGCGACTGCGACTGGCTCCTGTGGCCGCGACTGTGACTGCCTCTTGCGACTGCGACTGATTCTTGCGACTGGCTTAGAGAGCGTGGGCGTCCCGGCGAGGCCCCGCCTCCGCTGCGCCGACGGGCACGGCTCGGGCTCGCTCCGAGTGTTGCGAGCCGTCTGCCGCGCCGCCGTCTACAGCATGGGCCGGGCCCCTCCGACTCCTCTTGCGACTGTCCCTTGTGACTGTCCCTGCGGCTCCGACTGGCTTAGAGAGCGTGGGCAACGTTGACGGATCCGCTCCATTGCACTGTGTGCGGAGCAGCTCCGCTCCATTGACTCCCATGCGGAGCAGTGCCGACGGCTCCGCTCCATTGGTTTGTGTGCGGAGCAGTTCTGCCCCGTTGCTCCCCGAGAGAGCGCTGTTCTGGTGACCTGTCTCCAGACGATTCCTCGTCCCCGCTGCGTCGACGAACACAACCCGCGGACGCTCCGAGTGAAACGACCCGCCGGCTGCGCCGTCGTCCACGGCCCTGGGCGGCCCTCCCGCCGTGGGGCGAGTTGGCTGCCGTGCTATCGTGTTTTTCTGAAAACATGAACACTTCACCTGGTCTTTTCTTAGTCCTCCTGCATGCCGACCGCTGCCACCAATGTAACGTAGATTTCTCTGGGGTCGACTACACACACAAGAAAGACTCTTGACACAAGTATTCCTGTTCTTCCGGTGATTCTCAGCCGTTTAATCTCGACTCTCGTCTAACAAAACAAGGCATTCGGTTCACACCATCACGCGGCACCAGAACTGGTTAGAACCAGTTCGGCGCTTGCGCAATCCAAAGGCGGGTTTCCGGGGCGCACCAGCAGGAGCCACCGGGGCGATCCCACCACCGTGGAATCGCTCCAGCGCCCTCTACCGCCCAACCGGCACGGGCGTTACAATATACTCGTCTTCCTGTTGAGCTACAGAAAAACATAAGCCAACAGTGCGTAGAATTAGGTCCAGCCCGTGTTGTTGCAGAACACTGTTCTAATATATCTGCATTTCCATCTTACACAGCTCATGAACTGCAGGAATTACAGAGTAAGGATCCTGATATTTCTTGTTACTTGACTCTTCATAATTCCAATGCACCTCTTAGTCATTCACAGCGCAAGATACAATCTAATGCTGTGAAAGTTCTACTCAGACAGGCTAAACATCTTTCTGTCCGAGATGGCATCCTCTTCCGAAAAATAAATGATCCTAAGTTAGGAGTACTACAACAATTTGTATTGCCAGCTTCTTTGAAGACAACTCTTCTTCAAAGTATTCATAATGACTTTGGTCATCAGGGGGAGAACGGACCATGTCCTTGGCCCGACGCCGCTGTTATTGGCCTTTCATGTATAGAGACATCAAACAGTGGGTTAGAAGTTGTGAACGTTGCATGATATCTAAACAACCTATGCCATCCTTCCGAAACCCTCTTGGACACCTTCATGCTACCAGACCTCTAGAGGTCATTGCTATTGATTTTACACTTCTTGAACCATCTTCAAGTCATACCGAAAATGTTCTAGTTATAACTGACATCTTTTCAAAATTCACCATCGCAGTGCCCACTAAGGATCAAACTGCGAAGACGACAGCAGCAGTGCTAGTCAAAGAATGGTTCTTGAAATATGGTGCACCTCAGCGAATTCATTCTGATCAGGGTCGACAATTTGAGTCTAAATTAATTAAGGAGCTTTGTGTTTTATATAATATATCTAAGACGCATACTACTCCATATCACCCCCAAGGCAATGCTCAGTGTGAGCGCTTAAACCGGACGAAGCATAATCTACTTCGTACTCTGTCAGCTACAAAAAAAACTTAACTGGCCAAAATATCTTCCAGAACTAGTTTTTGCTTATAATGCGACAGAACATTCATCAACGGGTTTCTCACCATTTTATTTAATGTTTGGGAGAGAACCAATACTACCTATAGATGCTCTATTAGATGGCAACCAGAGTTTTTTCAAGGATAATTGGATTGTGCTTCATCGCCAGAGGTTGAATGAAGCTTACAAACTAGCCAAGACTAAATTGGATAGAGAACTGGCCAAGAATAAGAACCTTTTTGATCGACGAACATATGCAAATAAACTTAAATGTGGTGATTTTGTTTTACTGCGAAAACATAGTACTGGTCGTTCGAAAATACAAGATTATTATTTTCCTGAGATTTACAAGATCATTGATCACCCTGATACTTCTTCTTTTGTGTACGTAATCCAGTTAATGGATGGTTCAGGTCTCAAGAAAGTTGTCAACTCTTTGGAATTGAAACACGTCCCTTCGCATCTTGTTATTAAACAACCCATATTTACCGCTACTCCACCGACGCATATAGATTCTGAGGAAGAATCAGAATCTGACACAGATCTTCAGCTAGATATTGGCGTATTGATACCAAACATGCCAGTAGCCACTGATGGCGAAGGTTCGACCTCGCATGCAACACCTGGGAGGCGGCAACTCCCAGAAGCACCTCCACGTCTTCTGAGGCGATCGCAACGGTCAACGAAGGGCCAGCATACAAATCTTTTTAAAGAACCTCGTTCTGTTCGACATATCCAATGATAGATATTTTCTTTATATTATCATTGGACTTAATTCACTAGTTATGCTGTTGGGCCCGATAGCAAACTTTGCTCCCACTTTCAGCTGGTACCACGTCGTGGGACTAGTGGTAGTATTTTTAATTGTATTTCTTCTTTGTTTTTATCACTGGATTATCGCACAGTGGAACAGACTTCTACATGGGTAATGTAAATATTTTTAACTGTAATAGTCTGACTTCCTACGTTGATACTTGAGTTTATTTTCTTCTAAAAATACATCTTTCAATATTCTGTAGAATGCATATAAACCGTCTTAATTGAACCAGTGATCATCAAACACTGATCTAATCAACACCAAATATCTTCTTCAAATAATTCTGATTCTATTTAAATATTTGTCTGTTGTCTATTACACCTTATACCATCTCCTTTGTGGTATCTCTTCTTTTCTTACACTCAAGTGGAAACATTGGAAAATATATATATTGCATTTTGAGAAGTGGATCGTAGTCTACTGAGATAAATTCTATAGTGAGATACTAGAAATAGACTGGTTGATATGTTCTTCTCGTGTATGCACAGTATTTGCTTTCCTTGTGCCATATCTCAATAGGGCTATCCCTGTTTTCGATCATATTGAAGTTGAGTTGGTTGGCAAATGAGGATAGATAATTATCTTTTTCCTTTCCCCATATATAATTGAAGAGAGATCTACTATAAAAGGATTTGTAGTAGACCAATTAATTTCTAAAATAGTTTCTGAACATTATATTTAAATTTCTCTTTGATACTTTCTTTTTTCTTGGATAACTTCTTTAACCTGTCAAGGAAATATTTTCTTTTCTAGTGTCGAGTGTGACCAGTTGACTCCTTATGTCACCTGGTCCCTCCACTTTAATATAACATCTGCAATTCTTAACTTGTGTTGAGTGGGGTCCCTCCACAATCAAACATTATTTTTCTTACTACTTGTTCACATTCTTTTCTTTGTCATAAATGATAACAAATTATGCAGCTAAGCCGTGTCCAGTGCCCTTTGTTGCATTACTTTAGATTTAACATTCACCCTCCATAGGCTGCTGTTGTCAAGTTATGCAGCTATACGTGTATCCATGCGAGCGAGATAATAATAGGCTATTGTTGCTGTCCTGCATTCCCTTACCAGCATGTGAAGATTTATAATTCTTCCACTCCGCCTTGTTGGGTATGGATGTTTTGGAGTCACTCTGCTTCAGAGCTCTTATGAGTAAGCAACCAATTTGTATGCTACTCGTACCTTATGTTGCCGCTGCACGCACATAACATACGAACGATTGGCAGAGGTCGTGGAAGCTACATGGTACAATCTGTACCTTCTGCATTTCAACGCTATATTGTAGCTAAACGTTAAACACGTCTTCCCCAGCTTTTATAGTTGATAGTATCATTGACTGTCGTTTAGCTTGTATATATAATAAATACAAATTTGAATGTAACTGGGCTGAAGTTGCCTAAGAAATAAAATTGTACATTGTATCAAGGATTCTTGTGCCGCCACATCCCTGTTCCCTTATTTAATATCATCTTTGATATTAACTCCTCTTGGTTACACATGTATAGAAGCCAGTGTGCGCTTTCCAATATATATTGTCAAGTATTTGGCATGTTTTGGGCAACTTTTGTGGTCACAACTTCTTCTTTTATTGGCAATAGGCTTTACAACGGTTGGGGCGTTAGAACGACAGACAAAATCCGAAATTCGAAAAAGGAGTGAAAACGCCCCAATTATTGGGTCTAACTGGGAACAAGCAGCATTTTTGTAAGTGGCCGTTTTCCGTGACATTTTGGGGGATAAGGTGTTTGGGAGGTCATGGGGGATCGATGTGCAGACATTTCGTACATAAAGCAACGTTTCCAATGGGTCTTGCTTGGACCCTATATCACCCAACCATGTCCAAATGTTGAAAAAGGTGATTTTGGGGTCCAAGTTACTCGGACTACTTCATAATCACTGCAGTGCCTGGCACTGTTCCTTGCTAATGGAGCTTCATAGCTACATGTCTATACACATATTGACGTGCAATGATTGAGATGGTCTTTCTTCTGTTCTGTGTGCAGTTATTTATGTGGAAAGTAAAAGTATTTTTTAATAAAATGTGAAAATGGAGTAAGATCTTACCATTATGTAATACAAAGCAATTCCGAAAAGAAACTACTAAAAAAACAATGCTTTCTTACTTCGTAAGAAAATACATTTCTTCTCTATATCTACTTCAGAAGATACAGGGAAAATAAATAAATAAATAAACCTTGGAATAAAACAAGATTGAAAAACAAGTAATTTGTTTGAACAAGTTGGATTCGGTAGTGAGCACCAAGTCAACTCGCTTTATTCATCTGACTCATAATTATTTATACAACTGAATTTCACATTATAGATATATCTGCCTTGTCCAGTAACTGGACCAGTAATACAGTTACAAATATTGACAAAATTGTGCCTCAAATTCCAAGGGACTTTGACGGCAGCAGCTCAGCTTCGATATTTGGTTTTAGGTAAGCGTGTCTGGCCTTGTCGGTCTTCCATCTGCCATGGCGCGCTACTAGCCAAGAGGGTACAAGCGCATTACTCGCTGCGGATGCACCGCCTGACTTAAGGCTGTGAAGACCGAACTTGGCAATGTCAGGTACAAAAGGCTTAATTGCTTCTAGTACCAGTTCACGTGTTCTACTGTAACCTAAAGGGTTAGAAGTGGCAACAAGACCTTTCTTAGAAGTAGTTAAACGACGTACAACTGGTAATTCAGAATCGGGACTGTCGCCAATGGCAACAGGGCAAGTCGATTTAAATGTTCTGGCAATTGTAACGTTGTTTCCCTGCCGAAATTCGGGCGATTCGCAATGCAGTGCGCCACCAAGCGTTTGACTCAAAAGAGCCACTTTTAAACTTCACAGTCGACTTCTTCCGTATATCATACTGTAGTGAAATATCTATTCTTTATTGTCCACGCGAGTTACAACACAAACATAAATGTATCCCGAAGCGTCGTTGATTAAAACATTGTTATTTGCAGAAAAAAATTGGAATTTTAATCGTGCGCGTCCAAAAAGACATAAAAACTGATGAGTTTATGCAAAATCAATACCGTTTTTCAAACTGATGCCGACTTTTTTCCATGATGCACTGCGGGTATAGCAGAATTTGCGCCTCCAACGGCAGCTTCTAGGTATTGTGAATCGCTCGAATTGATCAGTTTTAGATTTAACTAAGTATATAACAAGTCGATCTGGGTAAAAGGTACAATCTTTACGCCTAATATTGGAGATGTCATCGAATCGGAGAAAACCAGCGTAACTCAAAAAACAAATGAATAAAGTTCTAAGATCGGACAAAGTTGCCCCAGGTTGTCCATGGTTCGCCAAAATCTTCTCCAAAGTATCCGGAGTAATGGGCTCCTTTCTTTTTGTCGGGGCGGCTGATTGCCGGTTGTATCCCTGCAGCGCCGTCTTAAATAAGTTATCGTCCGTGGGTGACGGGAGCCCGGCAAGGGAATAGGCCCATTTTGCGGCTGCTGCAATGGCGTTTGCTGCCGTCTTTGCTCCAGATGACTGGGAGAGATGCGCAAGGAAGATGCACAAATGATAAGTGTCAGCCGGAAAGGCCTGGATGCCGGTTTTTGAGTGGGCCCATTTTTCCCAGCGTCTCCACGTGAGCGAGTATTTGGCTACTGTTGACGAAGCCTTGGCCGACGTCAGGAGGATTGGGAGTTCCGTTTCGGCGAGGTTGCACAAAAAGGGGTCATTCAAAGTAGACTTACGCAAGTCCCATATTCCTGCAAAAGGAAAGCAAATACTATTGGCAGAAATTTGCCTAATAATATAAATCGAAACGTAGCCTTGGTTTTACTGCCGTAAAGGCCGATCCCGGGAAAATACCCGTAGTAATCACCGTTTTCTCTTTTGGATTGAGAAACGAACAAGTGAACAGCAATTTTAATATTCGGACGAAATTTGCCGAATGGAATTTGAATGGCACCAAAATTGTAGCCTTGAAAAAAATATTCCTGCCATAAGGGCCAAACCCAGCAAAAGACCCGTTGTAAGAACCGTTTTCTTATTTTGACCCGATAAACGGTGAAACTGACGTAGTTGGACTGCATGGCGCTTAGCACCACGGTCCAGCAATTGTTTGCTGGCACTCGGAGGCCACGAAAAAAACCTAATTCTTTTTTAGAGGAAACGTGGTTGCGTCCCAGGGTGCCAAACGAGGGCGCACTCCCTTGTTCCATGCTTTGTATTTTAAGGGTCAAGGGTGGGCTGGGGTTAAAGCAAGGTATGAATGCTCAAACCGAGAAGGAACTAGCATTGCTGTGTACAATCGTTTTATACTCCCATGGAGTTACGCAACACAAAGCGCTGTGTCACGGCTCAATGAGCCCTTCTGTCATTCGATGACGAGAAGAAATTCCACTTTCTTACTTCGTAAGAAAATACATTTCTTCTCTATATCTACTTCAGAAGATACAGGGAAAATAAATAAATAAATAAACCTTGGAATAAAACAAGATTGAAAAACAAGTAATTTGTTTGAACAAGTTGGATTCGGTAGTGAGCACCAAGTCAAGAGAAACGCCAAAGAAGGAGTCGGGGTTTGTACATTACTCAAAAAGTTATCTCACAAAGGATATCTTCACGCAATCCAATATGCGTGCCAATTTGGACAAAAAAGTCCGAGCGGTCAAAAAAAGACCCTCATTCCGCGTATAAAACGCTAGTTTTACGTGCACAAATCGCAGTAGCCTAATTGGCTGCAACAAAACCCGCCATTGCGGGTTCGGGGAGGCTTCGTAACGTCGAACCTCAAGGCCAACGTTAAAAAATTAGGGTACTCGGAAAACAACAGATTGTTGCCCAATGAGGGGGGCGTGAAAGTTGCCTGCAAAAGCCTCCAATCACAAATGCGAGTGTCAAGATGATTGCCGTCTGGGCAAATTGTAGGCCAAAAATAGGCGGCCGGACATTTTGGCACAATCAATGTTCCAATCGACCTAGTCGATTTGATTCGTCTAATGACTTGAACAACGAAGGACACCGGGGGACAAAAATAATTATTCTCACCTGACCAATTTTGACAAAAGGCGTCGACTGCCAAAGCGCCTTGGCACCAAAACATGGCATTAAAATTCAAAATCTTCCTGTTATGCGTCGAATCAAAAACGGTCAACAGTATGGGGGCCCCCACAGGGCATCGATTAATGCAAAAGAATGGGTGTCTATACCCCAATCATCGTAGTCCCTTATTTTACTAATCTTATCGGCTATGGTGTTTTCATTTCTAGGCAACCATTCTGGGATTAAGACAATATTGTGCTGTCTACAGAGATAACAAATGCCCAGGGCCACTTCGTGCAAATCGCTTTTTGTACTGCCGCATTTTATTATAATGGGAGCACTAGAATTGTCAGTGAAACACTTTATCTTTTCGTTAGCCAGCGCAGGGGCAGCTTCTGAAAGTATGCGGTATATAGCCATCAGCTCGCGCCAAGTTGAGCTTTTGGGGTTTTTCTACAGAGGACCACATACCATGAAAACGCATCCGGGGCTTATCTTGAATGAAGCCTCCGTAACCAGTACCACTGGCGTCAGCATAAAGCTGCATCGTGGGGACTAAACGGAATTTAAAAGGAAATCCATTCAACTTTCGAATGTTTTCCTCCCAAAATCGCATTTCTAAGATCACTTCGCAAGGCAAGAGGACAACATGAAACCAAGAGGTACGAGATTCAATGGCACGGTACAAATTCCTTGTCATTAATCTAGCAATAGGGCCAAGGGCGGGAGTCATGGAAATCACCTGCCCCGCAACTGAAGCCAAACCTTTGACTGGCACCCGAAATGGGCGTTGGCCTGATATGCAGCCGTGTATAGATGACAACAACTTGGCTATCTTCTGTTCTGGAATAAAAAAGGAAGCCGAGTTAGAGTCAATAATAAACCCCAAATGTTGTAATAACGACGTGGGCTCCCAAATGCATTTGTTAACGTTGATCACAAATCCACTATTCGCAATTGTACTCTGAACGACCGTTCTATTGATGATAGCTTCTTCGTACGAATTAGAAACGATGAGGCCGTCGTCAATATACACAAAAGAAAGAATTCCTCGAGCCCTCCAGTGATAGACTAAAGGTCTGACGACCTTTGTGAAAATATGACAGGCACTACTCAGGCCAAATGGAAGGACTGTGAAGACATAGGACTTAGTGCGCTTATCGGAGCTTTGCCAGGTAAAGCCTAAATACTGTTGATGAGGAGCTAAATGTCTATGTGATGGTAACCGGACTCAAAATCAAAAGAGAGGTAGAACTGATTCGTATCCAAAACTTGAGCAATTTGGTCTAGATTTTCGTATTTAAATTGAACTTTCGAAATAAATTGATTTGTGTGACGAAGATCTAGAACTAAGCGGAGTTTCTTACCTACTGCGACTGTCAAATGGTTGCAACAATAAGGGCGAGAATGAACCTGCACAATACAACGTTTACACAATAGATCGTTAATGGCAGAATCAACAAATTCTGCGTATTCCAAACTGGATGCATTATTCCTAGCATAAAACTGGGTAGGCAAAGACGTAAAAGGTCTCTTGTACCCATGACTGATCGTATCAATGACCAAAGCATTTGCTTTTAGCTCGTTAATCCAAAAGGGTAAACGTGCTTTTATTTTACCTTTAACGTCCCTTGGGACGTTGTGAGCAGACACATTGTCGTCTTTGTCAAGCTCGGTCGTTTCCCAGTTCCTGACTTCGATGTAGGAAAGGATAGGTGTACTGCCCGTGTCAAAGTCTGCGTAGGGATGACCTTCGCGTGCACCGCCTGACGAGGGTTCGTTGCACGTCGTTGATACAGGCTGTTGCGGTGGTGGCAAATGTGCCGCTGCAACTCGGGCGCGGCCACTAGGTTAATGTGTGCGTGAGCTCTGGGAAATCGAAGCTCCTAGGCCCGTCTTTGTAGAAATGGACGATTGAGGACATGTACGCCCAATCGGAAGAGTCCGAGCCAAGCAAAGGGGTGAATTGTAATGCTCGGCTACGGAAAGAGCGGTGACATTGACGAGTGTTGGGTTCTGCGCTGGTCTATTAAGCGCTTGTGCTTCTGCTCGTTGCGCTGGGATGTTGTCCACTGCGCAAGGCTCGCAAAGCTGGACAATTTGGGCGAACGTGCCCTTTAATGCCGCACTGGTAGCATACTCTGTTGTCAGTGCTGTAGGGCTGGAAAGGGATTGGTGGGCTGGTATAGCGACGAAAACTAGGCTGGCTAGTAGCAAAAGACGAAGGCGTACGGAACTTTGACTTTGCCTTAGATTTCTTGGCATTTTCTGCTTTCTTTGCTGTGGCCGATTTCTCGGCCTTGCGGAGCCGTTTTTCGTCATCGGAGTTGTCGGCTAAGTCGTCCGCCACGTACTCTTTAACAGTCGCCCAGCCAGACGAATCAGCTTCTGTCGCTGGTGTAGAGCGTCTAGTGCCTCTTTTAGGTTGGCCTTCACCGCCGAAACATCGGCAAGTTCTAGCGATGCCAACGCCTCGTCGATTGATGCAGCAACCTTCACGGAGTGGTCGTACTGCTCCTTGTTGCCTTCGCTCTTTAACTTAGTTAGCGGGATTGTCCGACAGCTTCTGCTTCTTGCAGGACGAAGCAAATTTATGTTGCAGATCTCGAATTGCGGCCAATATTTCGCAATTTGTGGACTGGCTGAGGTCTTCGTCCATCATGGTCGTATAGTACTAGTAACGTACGTGTTCATGCACAGAACGTGTATCGTTATTGTTAAAGCAAGGTATGAATGCTCAAACCGAGAAGGAACTAGCATTGCTGTGTACAATCGTTTTATACTCCACATGGAGTTACGCAACACAAAGCGCTGTGTCACGGCTTAATGAGCCCTTCTGTCATTCGATGACGAGAAGAAATTCCACGACTCGTCGCACACTCCCCGTCGCGTCTCGCGGTACTAGGGCGCTTTAGTAACGAGACGGTACGCACAAGGAGACAGTAACGCGAGCGAAAAAAACAAACTGCGCATGCGCCAACCTGAAATCTCTCCGTCCCGTTGATTTTCGGAACGGTACTCGGCCAACATAGCGTTCGTTCCCTAAACACGACGTAAGAGAGAGAGAGCTGAAAAAAATAATTTGTATCTAGAAATATCTATGCTGACTATGGAGGGTACTACAATGAATGAAGATAACAACAGGGAATCAATTAGTGTTGGCGATGTCTGTTCGGTAAGTAGCTTATTCTATACCTCAATCTATATACAATAAATTGATGGTTTGGCCGTTTAGGCCTACTTTGGGGGCCCTTTTTCATCGTAATGCATGACGTGCCTGCACGCTGTGCACTATAGCGATAGCGCGCGCGCGGGAATTGGATACGGACTTTGCGTCCCCGTCGCCTTTAGCACCACAGCGAAAGCGCTTAAATATCACGACGGTAACAAGAGTGCGGGACCCGTCACAGTTGGTTAAACACTCCGTCTCCTGTGCGTACCGTCTCGTTACTAAAGCGCCCTAGTGTACGGTAAGCCGACATCGTGTCGGTGTACACTTCGACAAATAGCCAACTCGACACCCACCAACTCGACACCCACCAACTCGACACCCACCAACTCGACACCCACCAACTCGACACCCACCAACTCGACACCCACCAACTCGACACCCACCAACTCGACACCCACCAACTCGACACCCACCAACTCGACACCCACCAACTCGACACCCACCAACTCGACACCCACCAACTCGACACCCACCAACTCGACACCCACCAACTCGACACCCACCAACTCGACACCCACCAACTCGACACCCACCAACTCGACACCCACCAACTCGACACCCACCAACTCGACACCCACCAACTCGACACCCACCAACTCGACACCCACCAACTCGACACCCACCAACTCGACACCCACCAACTCGACACCCACCAACTCGACACCCACCAACTCGACACCCACCAACTCGACACCCACCAACTCGACACCCACCAACTCGACACCCACCAACTCGACACCCACCAACTCGACACCCACCAACTCGACACCCACCAACTCGACACCCACCAACTCGACACCCACCAACTCGACACCCACCAACTCGACACCCACCAACTCGACACCCACAACTCGACTCAACACCTTGCGGCACCTCGCCAACTCGACACGTCACCAACTCGGCACCTGACTTCCCAAAAAACCTTGGTACCTCGTGTGCAGCTCGTGAGCGTGGAAGAATGAATGAGATACATTTCAACGTTGGTGGCGCACTTTTTTGGGCCCCCTTCCGCCCCCCTGGTACGTCGTACGTTCGTCCGTGCGTGCGTGCCCGAGGCTACATGTTATTTTCATGAAATAGGGTCAGTGCTTTCACTTTCAAAGAAATTTCCTCATAAGAAATGTTTCCTTTTGAAGGAATTTCTAAGGAAATGAAAACTACTAAGGACATTTTGAGGAAATCCCCCAAATCTAAAGAAATTCTAAGGAAATTATTAAATTTTAGCAAATTCTACATTTATTTAAACATTAGTATAACATGTACTAGTAACAAAATCTACAATTTTTTTTTTTAAATTGTTGTTTTATTGAATATCCTGATCGTATTAGACCAATATAAAAACAGTATTTCTGATCCAAGACAGAAGTATAACAAGAGAACTTTAGTTCTTAGGCTAGGTCTATCGATTATGATTGATTTGGGCTTATTATAGACTATAGTATAATTAGCCCATCAATCATCACGACACGTACATGTACCGTTATACCATGGAGCGATCAACTAGATCTAGTTTATTGCTCCATGGTTATACTTATAGCATAGAGCTAGCTCTGTCATTTAAAGTATTGTGCTGATATTGCATGCCGCGCCTGTAAATTGTAAGTTTATTAGTTAAAGTTTCAACGTCACGGATTTGCCTCAGCGTATAAATATTCAGACGAGTGCTAGTGACTCGGCAGTACCTGAAAACTTGACACTTTTTCAGTCTTTTTTGTTTAAGTCGGCCTGACCCCTTTGACTGAGTGAAGTCTGTTGAGGTTTACCCGGCCCCCGCTCGCGATTTTTTTTTCCGTAGGTGGGTGAGTCAAGATTTATAAATAATTCAGTAGTTTGGATGAGAAGTTATGATTATTCATCAGAATAAAACATGACGTCACAGCATTGTTGTTATAGTTAACTAGTTACATTAAATCACTTTAAAGAACAGCTGTTGTCGAGCTGCTATACGTAGTGTAGTGGATAGTGGGATAGTGGGATGGGCTATGAATCAAAGATCCCTGGTTCGAATCCTGCTGTAGGTCACTTCGTTTTTTCTAGTCAAATTGATATCTTTGGAGTATTTTTAATTTAAGGGAAAAAATAGACCTAGAACCTAAGTGTTGTACAGTGATCAATGCAACTACTGAATAATTCATGAATTTGGACTCACCCACCTACGGAAAAAAAATTCGCCCCCCGCTCCCTAGATTTCTGTGTACGGTAATTATAACAGCAATGCCATTTGCAAGGGAAAAAAATACGTGAATTCACACTTCAATGTTTTTTGCACTGCTTATTACGCATGCGCGCATTGTAATAGCGGACTGGTGTATAATGTACGCACTTGTAACTGATTTCGTATTTATACCATCGCTGGAATCGCTTGTCGTTGAGACGTTTTTGTCACAGCGCTCTATATAGATGCGCTCTATATAGAGTGAATCTTTATCCAGCTGTTCACAGTCAATGTGCATCGGCCCAGGCTATTCTGGTCATGGAATCAGCACATCTTCTATGTGGTTTGGTGGTGTCAGTGCTTGGATGTGTCTGTTTCCAGGTGGTTTCTGCAGGTAGGACATATTATTTTTTAAATATTAAACAATCGCGGTTTTGCTATCTTCAATATGCAAACCTTAACTTCTTTTCGAGCTATATGTCTACAGAGTTTATAAGAAGAAAAATTCCACAAAACATATTTCCACCAAAAAAAACCTCTAAATGCCGACATTGTAAAGATCAGAATACAAGATAGAATTGATTCCATTGCCATAGTTGTGAGCCAAAGTCAAGGGCTCTAATTAGGATTATCGCACACGCGGTAAACATCCAAGACCAAATAACCCCCGAGTTTGGTTCACAAAATGGTGCTGGAATCAAAGCTTAGTGCGTTAATCTTCATTTATGAAGTCTGCACTTTTCAGGAAGAAGAAGTGGGTCGAATCGTGAGTTCTTGGTGTAATTTTTCTTCTGACAAAATTGTCCTTTCATATATATTGGCATAATCACCATTTGGTCGACCATTTTGCGTAATTTTAACGACATTAGGGAGACCATGGTCATTAGGGAGACCATTTCGAGGTCGCCCTAACGCCCAACTACAGGAAAGAGATACATTTTTTAACATTTAACAGTCCAGATCGATAGAGTAGGGTCCAAAATGCATAAATATGAAATTTCGTGGAAAAAGCTCTAGGTAAAAACGGGTTAGGTTACAATAAAGAATGTAAAATGTTGTGCACATCTCTATGGAGAGGTCTCCCTAATGTACCATTTTCGAGAATATATACATATATATATATATCACAAAAGTGTATAGGTTTCTGAATAGTGGAAGTATGAGGTTGCGTTTCTATTTGACTGTGCACCCTGTATATATGTGACGTCATCAAACCGGAAGTTAGGTACCCACACCTATACATGTAGTGTATTCATTGTACATTATATATTTTTGGTTTTCTGTTTTTTACAACATAAACGTAGTATACATGTAGGCCTACACCGTTTGCAAACATAAAAAACTACTGAATTATTATAAAATATCTTACTTGACTTCAAGTTAATAGCAGTTATTTCCTAACTCGTTCCTCGACCGTGAATAAAATATTTTCTCATACGCCTACCTACCGTAGAATACACCTGCAAAAGAAAACATGTTAATAATACACACCTGTTTTGGGGAGCACCGATCTTGAGGCAAAGCCCGGAGTGCAAAAACTGCTCGATGTGAAGAGAAAAACGAGCCCATATAGATGGTCTCGTTTGCTTACCTGTGCCATAACGGCGCCTCACTTTAAAGAACAGCTGTTGTCGAGCTGCTATACGTAGTGTAGTGGATAGTGGGATAGTGGGATGGGCTATGAATCAAAGATCCCTGGTTCGAATCCTGCTGTAGGTCACTTCGTTTTTTCTAGTCAAATTGATATCTTTGGAGTATTTTTAATTTAAGGGAAAAAATAGACCTAGAACCTAAGTGTTGTACAGTGATCAATGCAACTACTGAATAATTCATGAATTTGGACTCACCCACCTACGGAAAAAAAATTCGCCCCCCGCTTCCTAGATTTCTGTGTACAGTAATTATAACAGCAATGCCATTTGCAAGGGAAAAAAATACGTGAATTCACACTTCAATGCTTTTTGCACTGCTTATTACGCATGCGCGCATTATAATAGCGGACTGGTGTATAATGTACGCACCTGTAACTGATTTCGTATTTATACCATCGCTGGAATCGCTTGTCGTTGAGACGTTTTTGTCACAGCAAACAGAGTGAATCTGTATCCAGCTGTTCACAGTCTGAATGTGTATCGGCCCGGGCTGTTCTGGTCATGGAATCATCAGCACATCTTCTATGTGGTTTGGTGATGTCAGTGCTTGGATGTGTCTGTTTCCAGGTGGTTTCTGCAGGTAGGACATATTTTTAAATATTAAACAATCGCGGTTTTGCTATCTTCAATATGCAAACCTTAACTTCTTTTCGAGCTATATGTCTACAGAGTTTATAAGAAGAAAAATTCCACAAAACATATTTCCACCAAAAAAAACCTCTAAATGCCGACATTGTAAAGATCAGAATACAAGATAGAATTTATTCCATTGCCATAGTTGTGAGCCAAAGTCATGGGCTCTAATTAGGATTATCGCACACGCGGTGAACATACAAGACCAAATAACCCCTGAGTTTGGTTCACAAAATGGTGCTGGAATCAAAGCTTAGTGCGTTAATCTTCATTCATGAAGTCTGCACTTTTCAGGAAGAAGAAGTGGGTCGAATCGTGAGTTCTTGGTGTAATTTGTCTTCTGACAAAATTCTCCTTTCATATATATTGGCATAATCACCATTTGGTCGACCATTTTCCGTAATTTTAACGACATTAGGGAGACCATGGTCATTAGGGAGACCATTTCGAGGTCGCCCTAACGCCCAACTACAGGAAGGAGATACATTTTTTTAACATTTAACAGTCCAGATCGATATATTGGCATAATCACCATTTGGTCGACCATTTTGCGTAATTTTAACGACATTAGGGAGACCATGGTCATTAGGGAGACCATTTCGAGGTCGCCCTAACGCCCAACTACAATTTTTTAACATTTAACAGTCCAGATCGATAGAGTAGGGTCCAAAATGCATAAATATGAAATTTCGTGGAAAAAGCTCTAGGTAAAAACGGGTTAGGTTACAATAAAGAATGTACAATTTTGTGCACGTCTCTATGGAGAGGTCTCCCTAATGTACCATTTTCGAGAATATATACATATATATATATCACAAAAGTGTATAGGTTTCTGAATAGTGGAAGTAAGAGGTTGCGTTTCTATTTGACCGTGCACTCTGTATATATGTGACGTTATCAAACCGGAAGTTAGGTACCCACACCTATACATGTAGTGTATTCATTGTACATTATATGTTTTTGGTTTTCTGTTTTTTACAACATAAACGTAGTATACATGTAGGCCTACACCGTTTGCAAACATAAAAAACTACTGAATTATTATAAAATATCTTACTTGACTTCAAGTTAATAGCAGTCTCAATCATCCTGTAAAATCCTAGCTTCTGGTGTGCTGTGATTTTCAATTAGAGTGGAATTTTGTATCATTTTCCAAAGATTGCCGGTCGCAATCGCTGGAAAACTAATTATTTGTAAACACTGCCCCAAATTTGTAACTGTATATTTAGTTAGTCTACATTTTATTTGCAATTCCGTTACACATCTGTGTTGAAGAAAGCCAACTAGTCTGGTTTCCTATTAAACCTGATAATTTCCTGACGTCTATAAATTGCTCTGTTTCGTATGTAGGAATTTAAAGAAACCCGAAAAACGTTCTTTTCTTGGTTTTTCAGCATCTATGAAAACAAAACATTAAAAAAGTTCAGCGACATAATATATGAAATACCCATCCATTTTCGAAAACTACAGCAAAAACAAATGGTGTATATAAAGTTACTCACGAGGAAGCCATTTTTGTCGTGTTCCCTAAGTGAAATTGTAAACTGTTAAATGGGATGGTGCCAGCTGCCAGGCTATTTTTGCATTCTATAGCCTCACTTTCAATACTTATTATTAATGTGGCTTCAAACATTAAATTGCTTTTATTTCTACCCTCAAGTTCCACAAATTAATAGTTTACCTCACTTTCAATATATTATGGCCGACACGTGAATACAGCTAAAGCCCTTACCTTTAATTGGGCAATATCATTACGAAAACAGTTCTTTAAAAATGCTGGCAGTTTTGACCATGGATAATTTTGTTTCATCCTCTGTGGCATGCTCTACAAAACAGTTTTAGCGGCTCTCCACATAGTTCAAGGCTGCACGTACGTATTGCTGGACACCAAAAACTAAACTCAAGTATAATGTCGTTCTCGGCTGATTATTATTGATCAATTATTGTTCACAGTTCCAAAAAAAACCACAAAGTAACATTTCACTCACATATTAATATTGCTATCAGCTCGCATGATGAAATGCAGTTGTAAACTACAGATGTGAAACTGTAGTTGTGAACAACCACAGAGCTGTTCCCTGAATGTATTAGATTGTAACTACATAGTAGAGAATGACTATACCAAAATAAAAACCAAAACAATTACTGTGGATATTGTGTATCTGTTACACATCCTAATCAAAGTTCCTACCAACTTGCACTCAAATCAGACTCACAGTTCAATAGTTATTAACTAGAGCTCAAGTGCTTCAAGAAGCACGGATATCAGCCTAAATAGACTTTTTAATAGGTTTGTGTAAACCGACTCACACTGACCACTAGGATACGTTGACCAAATTGTGACCTCTACTGACTATTAGGTGACCATTGCTAAATTAATTGGATAAAGACTGCCGCGGTGAAAAACATTGAGTAATTTTAAAGAAAATGACCCCTACTGATCATTAGGTGACCATTGGCAAATTCTGATTCCATCTGACCATTATATGATCATCGGCCAAATTAAATGGATCAAGACTTCGAGAGAAGAAGCATTTCGTAATTGTTAAAGAAAATGAGACCCACTGACCATTAGGTGACCACTAGTAAACTTCTGGCCCAACTGACCATTATGTGTCCATTGGCCAAATTACTGGATCAAGACTGTAAAAGAAGGAGCATTTCGTAATTTTGAAGAATAAAATGCCCCCTGTTGGCCATTAGGTGACCGGCATTGGCAACATTATCGGTTTACACCTTATACGAGGCTTGGTCCAGGGATTTAACCGACGAAGTTTGACATTATTTGGATCAAAACCTTTGGAGAAAAAGCCTTTTGTGGTTTTGAAGAAAATAACCCCTACTGACCATTAGGTGACCACTGGCCAAATTCTTTGAACACATTTTTTATGAGGCTTGGTCCAGATGTTACTGACCAAGTTTGAATATAATCTGACTCAAACTATCCGAGACATAGGGCCAAATGTACAGGGTGTCACAGAAAATAACGTAATTCTGGCCATAATGGTTAATTTGACAAAGATATGCATTGTATGGCTATTAATTATGTTTTACCGAAAAGTAGGAGAAAAACACTTTCCAGTGATAGCTTGATTGCATTTCTCCTGCCACGCATTACTGATCACAATATTGTTCGGAAAATGATGTGTAAAAACCCCGTTACGGACAGTTCGAGGTCAGAGATCAGTAGTACGTACAGACATGGCCCGAGGGAAATCTACCCGGTTGGAAGCATGTGATACGTACACGATGTTTATGAATTGGTGATATTAAACTGACCCATGCACCAGCACCTTCAACAAGCCCACTTCCTCCTTTCGATGCCCAGTCCACAACGGCGGCGCATGTCCGCCACAGCTCATCTCACCATACATAACTGCAGGATCATCACGTAAACTTTCGACCTCAAATTAATAAACATCTTTCAAAGGATTAGATTTCTCTCGGGCCATATCTGAATACGCTGCTCATCTCTGATTATGAACTGTCCTAAAGGGTATTTTTGACACACCATTTTCCAAACAATGGTGCTCAGTGATGCATAACTTGGGGATATAATCAAAGTATAACTGGAAAGCATGTTGCCCCTAATTTATGGTAAAATAGCCATACAATGATTATCTTTGTTAAAATCGGCATATAGTCAGAATTACCTTTTTATGGGACACCCTGTATTGCGTAAAAAAACGTGTACAAATTATATAGCGAAAACTGCACTTTTAATGTGACGTCACATGAACGACGACGACGTCATTATGACGAAAAGTTTCGAGGACCATCTCTGAATGATGGTCTAACTGTATGCCAAGTTTAAACTCGATCGGGTTTACTTTCCGTCCACTTTCCTTCCTAACCCCAAGGCCCTCTGGACGAAAAAGTTTGGTCTTCTTTCAACGCAATTGAGCCATAGGATTGCTCGGATTGGTGTTTAAACGGATGACTCATAAACACGTCACGAGCAAAGCCGGAAATGTCTGTCAGCAGCGAGCAAGGTCGGAAATGCGTGGGTGTGCTCCCCGGTACCATCGGCATGAACCCGTCTCGGCTCGGTTATGTTAAAATAACCCCGGTGTGAACTGGTTAAAAGCCTGTTCCCGTAATGTTTAATAAAAAATGTGTCTGCCCGATCACCCTGCATTTTTCACTCAATAAACGAATTTCTAATGTTGTTGTTACATCACAGCTGATATGATCGGGCTTCGTCTTGCGGATGGGCGTTACCCAAATGAAGGCCGCGTAGAGGTTCTCCCACCAGGCGAAGACACGTGGGGGACCTACTGCTCTAATGATAACCCGTTCAAAGCAGGCCGTGTGGCGTGTCGTCAACTCGGCTTTCCCGCCCTACTCTCGGCAACTTCTACCGGGGAGTTTGGCTGGGCCACCGGTCCCATCTGGTTCCAGTTGATTGTGTGTAGCGATTTCGAGGACGTGATGTCTGTAGACGAATGTTTGTCATTAGAATGGTGGCCAAGCTACGAGGTGTGCGATCACAGATTCGATGTAGGTCTTACCTGCTTCACAGGTAAATAACAATTTGCCAAACTGTAGGTTTTCCTGGCTATTTTAAAACATGTTGTATTCATATTTACCAACTCAGTAGTGCATATCATATTCGATATGACGTCATCATTTTAATTTCTCGACCAATCAGAACGCCGCATAATGATCTGAATGATCTTTCAATGATCTTTAGGCATAACTAGGTAATTTCCTATTGGATAATATATTTACCCCATGCCTTTGTTATTGTTATTAAATCGAGCAAGCAACATGTTTTAAATAATGTTTTCCAATTCGGCCACTTTTGGTTACTGTTTGTATGGCACGAATCTCATTTATGTGGGTGTTTGTTATCCAGAAAAAAGAAGTGGAAACGTTTTGGATGGGACACAGTTTCCCGAAACTCACAATTGTTAACTAACTGCAAAAAGTCTTTATAGAATTTAATGACTGCTTTTGTGTTCATTTTTCTTTCTATTTTCTTCAATTGAACCAAAATGGTAGGGGAAAATGGCTATTCAATAATTTTGTGCGTTGCTTATTTTGGCTGAAACACAATACCTTGAAAATACTCAGGGCTGAAAACAAATGGCATCAAGTGGATTTGGGTTTGACGGTATTTCATTAACAATCCCTAAATGTTCAAAGAATGTACCCGAAATTGCACATGGGACATGATTCAGTTTGGACCACAAGATTATAACCCTTGTAACAAGGTTAGTTCATACATAAGTGGTCCAAAAGTGTTAGATTTGTGTGTGTCTCGTTTAAGCATGGCCTGTGTGATTTCCCACATTTCCCAGTAAAATTTACTTCGAACTTTTCTTTATTTATGTTTATTGGTAAATTGTTTTATGTAATCGCTATTTGAGATAATCGCATCAAAGAATGTGTTCTAAAACTCCCCAATTATGTCAGACGCAACAAGGACACGACAAAATGAACCCCTTATTTATTGGACAGGGTTTACCCAACAACAAACACGAACCTCTAATTTGTGTTTGGACCACAGGGAACCTGCGCTTAGTCGGAGGACGGAGGGAGACAGAGGGAAGAGTGGAGCTTCACGTTGGGGGAGATGAGTGGGTTCTGTTATCATTCCCACGATCAGGGTTGACTTTTATGCACACCGACAGCGTCTGCCAGTACCTTGGGTACCCATTCGCAGTTGGGCCTACACAAGAGCCATCGGTTAACAACCACCAGAGGGTATTGTGTTCATTCTCTCACTGTCCACTTTATGGCGAATCAAGTGGCTTCTTTGAATGCTTGGATGAGCTAACTCTGAAGTTCTGCCCAGATAAGAACACCACCTTGGTAGGAGCAGTTTGCGCAACAGGTGCGACATAATTAGTTAGAAATTGGATGCATTATTTGCATTGTTTATCTTGGGTTTTTTTAATAGAAGGTGTTATTTTTGTCATAACTATACCGAGGATATTCTAGTAAAAAAAACTCCAAAGACAAACAAAAAATGCTTTACATTTACATTCCTTCCCAAAGCAACAACTAGCTGTTTTAAACTTGATGAAAATGATAGGACAGTTCATGGTCAGAGATCACTAGCACGTACAGATATGACCCGAGGGAAATCTAACCGGTTGAAAGCATGTGATACGTACACGATGTTTTTCAATTGGTGATATTAAACTGACCTATGCACCAACACCTTCAACTAGCCCCGCACCTGCTCTTTCGATGCAAAGTCCACAACGGCGGCTCATGTCAGCCAAAGCTCATCTCACCATACTGCAGGATCATCACGCATTAAGATTTCGACCTCAAAATAAATATCACCAAATATTAAACATCTTAGATTTCCCTCGGGCCATATCTGAATACGCTGCTCATTCCTGCCCGAAGTAACTATTATCTGTTTTAAACTTGAAGAATTGTGGTTATCCGCGTTCAGGATGTAAAATATCGATTTGTGTTCATAATCAATGCACCTACAAATTTGCTCACACTGCTGCAGCGCACGGGTCTCCATATTTATGGTTGTTTATTTATCATTTTCGATCCAAAGAAAACGACGTACTTCCCTCTGACGCTAACTTCGAGTATCGTCTACTAGGCCAAACCACCAACGGATCTCAACACATGTATAAGGGCATAATAGAGGCCAGCTACAATGGATCATCTTGGGAAACAGTTTGTCTGCAAGTTATGAACGATTTCTGGGCAAAAATTGTTGCTCGCCAAGTATGCCAAAGTCTCGGGTATCCCTGGACTTTCGTTTTAAAAATGATTCCATACTCCGAGTCTCCTGGCTATGTCAGCACCGGAGAGGAGCTGATCATGAGAGAGCTTGTCTTGGGTGTGGCATTTGGCAACGTGCGATGGGTACGAGGGCATAACGCTTGCCAGCGCCACGAGTATAATCTTCTTTACGTCGAATGTGAAACAGGTATACAGACTACGAATTTACGAAAACAATATTAGCTTGCTCAAACTCTCTCGTCAGGAAAATCAGCGATAGTGGAAAGGCTAATACAAACTGTTTTTATGTGAGTGAAATATTATTTCCCCTTAAAACAGCATAGCGATAAAACTAAAGGCTTCTTTATTAATAAAATAACACACGTCTCCATCTTAATGGGAAACTATATTAGTCAATTCAATTGCTTCCCTAATTGGCTCTAAATCAAGTCAATCATGTGTTTTTGTTAGCTTTTATACCCTTAGACCTACATATACAAAACAAAAAATAGGTCTGAGAAGTAAACTATATAAATATGCTTTTAGATGGCTAAAATCGTTAGGATTAGTTCTCGTATTATTTTCTTTTCAATGTTTAAACCAATTTGATTGTTTTCACTTGATTAAGGTGTTATGATGTATGGGCTGACGGTGTTCCCCTGTGCCGAACAAACGTGTCTTGGACGTTGTGGACGTCCTGCTACGGATGAATTGTGTGGCTGTGATGCGGTCTGTTCGCAGTGTACCGACTGCTGCTACGACTACACGGATCGATGTTCTCTCCAAGAATATTCAGACAATCGCACATCACTGTCATTGGGCTCATTCGTTTGTAGGCTCGTCGATGGGGATCGGGTGTTGATAGTGGAAGGATGTAGCCCAGGTTGGAATGACACCCATGTGGTTCAACAGTGTGCCAATAATTCCTACCCGGGTCCGATACAATACCAAGAGAGAGTGTTGCTTAAGAATCTACATTGTGCCGAATGTAACGGCTTAGCAAGCTCAGAATTAATGCAAGACCTTAGTATTTATAGCATTGACGAGTACGACGTAGGGCTCGAAGTATGTACTTTGGAAGATGTGGATCCAGAGATAGCTCTTGGATGTCGGGCATACTCTGCGATTATCGACACACCTGGTTGGTTGAAATTCAAGAATCCCCACTGTGCATACTGCAATGGAGCGAATATCTCTAACCTGGATTACTGTCCATTCCACCTCTCGGCCATTTTGCCAGGACATTTTGAGATACTGCTAGGCAGGGTACCTGAACCATGGGCTCCCAAATCATCCACGAGTCTCCAGTTGCAGGACGAAATCAAGTGCTATGACAAGCACATCAAACTGCACGTACTGCCAACGTACAGAGGGAATTATTCAGTGCTGACGGAGGCTGTGGAATGTTTTTTAAACACACTTGGCTGGCAGAACATTCAGCTGACATGGCCATTCTATTCTTTATTTATCGACCATCAACAGCAAGCCCTTGCTGCAGAAATGACAGAGCTGGTCACGGAATTTGTATCAAATATCACAGATTTTGAGGAAATCTTGGACATGACAGTTTTGCCTCCCCACGAGGAAGGTAGCTCAAGGGATTGGGTAGTCAGATGCGGAGTCGAGCAAGTTGATTTTGTGGAGATTTGTGGTACAGCTGCGAATGAGACAATAAATGGAACCTTCAATGAACTCCCGTGTAAACATTCCGTTTTTACTACTCAGGCATCAGACACCAGAGTGTTCAGTATGGGTGGCGTCCAGGTCATTTATGTCGGTGGAGGAGTACTTGTTGAAGCCAAGTCAGTTTCCTTCTTTCGTAGCTACAACTACCAAATAGCAGTCTCCAATGGCTCAGCAAAAGACACCAGGGTATCTGTATGCGGACAAATGTTTGAGAACAAGGAGTGCCGCCTACCCCATGCTGGAGAAACAAAGACTGTGAAAGTGGAAGACGGGGAACCAGGGCTGGAGTACAAAGGGAGGACGTTTTTGCAAGACCGTGTAACGCACCTGCCCGATGGTTGGGTTCTCATCTGCTCAAGTATCTTCTCTGATCCAAAAGAACCATACATTTCATTCTCAGACCCGCTTACTCTAGTGAATTTTATCGGTTACCTCTTATCTCTGGTAGCTCTCTTGGTAACTTTTACCAATTACTGTGTGTTCCCGGCTTTGAGAAACGTGCCTGGTGGAGCCATCATGAGTCTGACAGCAACCCTGTTCTTGGCTCAGCTTCTGACCCTTACAGTATTGGACAAGGCGGAGAACCAAACAGTATGCATCAGTATGGCCGTCTTGGTGCACTTCCTATGGCTAGCTACCTTCGCTTGGATGAACGTTCTAGCCTTTGATCTCATGAGGACCTTCACATCTAGACACGTTGCTCGTCCTAACAAGCGAGTCTTCTTCACTTACTGCTTGTATGGATGGGGTCTACCGCTTCTGGCTGTCACCACGTGCCTCGTTATCCACTTCGTCGGCGGTCAGCGTGTTGGGTTTCGGTATGGTGGAGTTGATTCCTGCTGGTTGATTGGCAAATACGCAGTGCTCGGTGCGTTTATATCTCCGATGGTATGCAGCCTGATTGCTAACGCAATGCTGTTTGTTTTGACAGTGCGTAGCGTGCACGCATCGCTTGCTGCAGCGGCGATGGTTCGGCAGGACAAATCCAAATCACAGGAGACGCTCGGAGAGCTGTGTATTTATTTCAAGGTGGGTGGAAACTCTTTTAAAGTTTGCGGTTCATATTTTGTAAACTATTTTTTGATTGATTTTAAGGAAATACAAGATATTCGAGGGGTTATTGATACGTGGCCTGACCGAGGTAGGAGTCAGTTAAAAAAACACCAAACATTCATTTTTCAACATAGTCCCATAGTCTGTGTATAGGCTGTGTTGTCTTAAGCTCCCAGGAAGTGGTCCACATCATCAATGACCTCACCATCTGAGGCAAAATGGCGACCATCGAGCTCCTTCAACCTCGGGGAGAGGTATACTAATCAGAGGGTGCAAATTCAGGAGAATAGGGTTCGGCCAGCTGGAATACATGTTCTGGATGGAAAAATTACATACAGGTGCTTTTTTCTGAACCGGCTGCAATTTTGAAATCCAAGATGGCCACCGGCAGCCATATTGAAAAACTAAATGTTGAACTACATCACTATCTAAGTATGTGTAATACCTTGTTTGATGGGTATTTGGGTGCGGGAAATCCATTTCTGACATAATTTTTATGATTGGAGGTCAAGATGTTTTGGGCTGCGATTAGCTCACATGGATAAACATATGAGATGGCTGCCGGTTGCCATATTACAAATACTGAACCACTGAATTCATTTGTGACTTACAGCATTTTCATGATTGGTAGTCCATGAGCCAGCTAAAATCTCATCTCAGCCCCGACAAACCTGCCACAAATAAAAACCCAAATTATACATGTTTTGCTCTTAAACTGTTTTAATCTTTGGGTGATATACAGCCACCGCGCTCTTGAAACGGTTCGTTATGTATCTACAAACATATTTGTTATACAATATTAATGAAAAAAACAGAGATAGAGGCAAATTATATTATCTGTTATGGCCAAGTACTTCTATAGACCGCCTCAAATAAAAACGGTGAATTTGTGAGACCCCGAGATAGGCGAAAAACCAGAGGTAAAAACCTGTTATCGTAACGTTGGGGCAAAAAAGCTCTGGTAAAATTCCTATCTGACCCCCGAAGGCGATCGAGCATTACTTCAATTATCAAACTCCAGAGTCTGCCGCAAGGCAACATGTCTTGATTAATTAAATATATAAGACAAAGGTTTCACCATAATATAAACTTATAATTAAACGGTAAAATGTGTGGCGTGACGCGTGGTGACTGCGAATGCCACACAACCGCATTCCTACGCCTTATAACCATACCCTGCCACTTGCTTCACTGCACACACTTTGCATAACAGCTGCACCTTTTCAGCTTCAACTCACACTTACGATGAGATAGTAATTCTCTTCTTAAATGCTTACCGAAGATAATTTATAAATATCGGTACCATTTTGAGGGACAAAGTCTAATAAGATTTTTGCAATAGAGAAAAATATGAAAAGTACAGCAAAATATGATAGACCTTCTAAAACGGTAGCTTATGACTAGTTTTTGAAAGATTGTTAACGTAAATGTTTAAGTTCTGACAGCCTCTTAGTCTTACTTTCACGCAACATACGGCTGTTTGAGGAATCTGTCAAATGTCGCACAGTATAGTTTCATGTGTTGAAGAAATTAAAAAGCCAACAGTAAACAACCGAAGTTCAACATGTGCTGTGTCCGTGGCATGTTTACGTTGAGCTGATGAGAAAGGTTGAGATGAAATACTCTGAAATGCCGGAGTGTTTCATAATAGATTGAAAGGTTTAGAGTATTTAACAGGTCAGTGATGGATTTGGAAGTATTTAGTGCTTGATTGGGTGTACTTGTATAGGTGTACTCGATTGTATCATCCCCGCCGTATGGGCTGATCAACTTACTTTACGTACTGTATCGCTCGTCGCTGCGTATGTTAATATGTGTCTTATTTCTCCATGGTACGTCTAAGCACGATCGGTTCTTTATTTTTCATGTGAAAAACAACATAACTTGGCTTTTATTTAACTATATGTATTGGGGAATCTTGTACTAGTTCAGACTCTTCGGACGGAGATTGATTATTCTCACTCGGGAATTTGTTGTGTCTGTCTGTATAGTCTAGATTCGGCCTTGCTAGCATGGCCACATCTATAGTACCGTGCTGGGTGCATGGTCTGGGGCCGGTTGCACCAAACATGTCCTACATGCTTGTCGTAAAATAAGAAATTTAGGACAACCCTAGAACATGTCGTAACTGCGGTTGCACCAAAAATCTTTTAGGCCTGTCCTAAAATGCATATCTTACCACACGCCGTAGGAATTATAACTGAATTGGGACCGACGCAGGTCACAATCCCGAAATTAAACAGCAACTGTACACAGCATATGTTCAATCAATTAAACTTGTTTAATTTTCCATAAAAAGCAATCAAATTTGATACACCAATCACTCATTTGGAAACAAGAATTACCAAAATGGATCCATGCTATCAGAAGTTATGCATGTGCATGGAATACTATTGGAAGCTGTTGAATTCAAACACAACTGAGATTTAAATAATTGAAATTAAGACTAAAAACTTTATTTGCATTGTCAGATTTGCATTGCATTTAGAATTGGAAACAAGTGAACACTTTTCCCCGAAATATTAATGGCGATTTTTATATTTCGTTTTTTGCAAGTCAATAAAATGTACCTTATATCCCCGTAAATATATATATATATATTGGAGTGAGCCAAATATTTTACATTGTTTCCCTTCAAATTCGGTCACTTGTTTGACTCGTCTAGTGCGTGTTCCGTGTCGATTAAAACAATTCCGAGTTGTAGATTGAACCATTTCACTTTGTTCGACCCTACTTTCGACCCTGCTATAATTGTTGTATTTTTTCTGTAGAAACAATTGGAGCATTTGAACAAAATCTAAATAATTAACCCCATGTGCAGTCTCCAAACATCTTTTAAAATCGCTGTCTGGGGCCGGTTGCAACAACGGTCTTAAGTGCTGTACTAAAGTTACGAACGAAAATGGGTTGCACCATCGATGTCTTACGACATGTACTAACTTCCTTGCCGTACGCATTCTGACTTACGTGTTGTGTAAGACAACTTTCGTGCAACCGAAATAAATTACGACACAACTGTTGCACCATCAGAACTTACGCATTAGTAGGACATGGATTTACGACATAAAATTACGTCTAGTGGGGAGGTGACTTAAATAGTTAGGGTAGCCACACGCGGCAATATGTTCAGGTTGAAGTACAATGTCGTTTAGGATTTTGTTAAGGACAAGATTGAAAACAATACTTCTGCATGTTTTATCACCATTTGGTTGTGAAAGAAATAATTATAAAAAAATATTTTGCTTCACATTTGAAGAGTTTTTGTACTTAGACAACACGAATTTCGTGTAAAAAACGGCTAAGCAATAAGTTATCAAGAAATCCTTCATAAAATCAGTAGCTGAGGGAAAAGAAGAACCAGACATAAATTTCAAAAGACGTTTTTTGAGACTGCACATGGGATTAACTGTTTAGATTTCGTTCAAATGCTTGAATTGTTCCTACTAAAAAACAACAATTATAGCAATAAGTACAAACTAAACAACAAAACAAAAACAAGGTCCAACAAAGTGAAATTGTTAAATCTACAACTCGGATTTGTTTTAATCAAAACGGAACACGGCGAGTTAAAAAGAAAGTAATTCTGCTTTTGTTTAAATGAGTGAGAGAGAACATGCTCTTTATTGACATGCTTGATTGGTGTATCAAAATTAATTACTTTTTTAAGAAAAATGTATCTGGGTCGCTTTCGTTAACTGTTATTTCTGTTCATGGTTGAAATAGAGAAATCGTTCAGCCCCTCAATAAGTCTACAATTTGGTTTCTTTGGGCAATCCCTTCATGATTTGGATCATCATCAATGTCAGGCCACTCGTTGTCGTCGAGATGCTCATCCATTAGCTCTGCATTCTGCCCATCTTCGTGTTCAAGAGGAAAATGTCTGGCGAAGTTGTGAAGCATAGCCATTACAACTATTACCTGGCATACCTTTTCAATAGGCTGCAGTCTTAGACGTTTCCATACTCCAATGCATCTTTCGACACTGGTTCTTGCAATTTCCTTCGCAATTGGAAATTTTCAGGAAGGAACACGAGGCAACTATATGGAATTACTCACTCTTTAGAAAAAAAGTCCAAGATGCAAAGCTTCGTTATATAAATTTAAAGATCAATAAATTGAAGAATGACGGTAACAATAGCAACGGACCCTGGGAATACAACCATTCTGATTATGATGAAATGAATTGGTAACATACATGCATTTGTAGCAATCATTAATTATCTGAATAAAACATAAGTGATTGAAAACATGCTGTGTACAGTTTCTATCTAATTTCGGGATTGCAACCAGCGTCGGTCCCAATACAGTTATAATTATACACTAGGACATGTCCTACGACGTGTCGTAAGATATGCATTTTAGGACAAGCCTATAAGCTTTTCGGTGCAACCGCAGTTACGACATGTCTTAGGGTGGTCCTAAATTTCTTATCTTACGACAAGCATGTTGGACATGTTTGGTGCAACCGGCCCCAGGTGAATTGCTTACGTACGTGTAATCAGCTATATATCTTCATAAATCCGTGGTCCCACTAATATATTGTAATTTAGATTAAGTTAAGGAGAATGGACAATGACTGTAGATTCGTGAGAAGAATGTACGAGGCGAATCGCGAAAAAACACAAATAACATAATAATAACTGCTCGACGCCGGTTGAAAACGAACGCTGTTTTTCGTGCTTTTCTTGACATCCATGATTGTAAAACTTCGGACAGGCCAGTTAAACGATATTTACTATAAAATACAACCCCCCAAATCTTCTCATTCACGATAATTCAAGCAGTTACCAATGGTATATACTACCTTTAATCTACAGTCTTTGTCAACGTACAGCCAAGAGTAGATTCGTAAATTAATCTACTCTTGGCTGTAGATTAAGTTGACAAAGACTCTGATTGTATTCTTTCAAATAATCTACAGTTTCAACAATAGTATGACGTCACATAAATAGATTAATACAGTTGTGTTCAAGCCAGTACTTATTGCATATAATTGAGTTGCACTACATGTACATGTCAATCTATTTCATGTAAGAAGTGTTATGGGACTGCTGTTGAAAACGGGGAAGATTTCACTTGAGTTACCCTTTAGCTGGCGAGCATGTCTTTGCATGAAATGCCACAGGAAAGTGATAAGGAAAGTGATAACGGAAAGTGATAAGGAAGAATAAAAGCCCGAATCCCATATCCACCCTCAAAACAACCTCGCATGACTTTGACAATTTCCCAATCCAAAGGTGTGACCAAAACACTCTTATTATTATGTTCGGGAGGAGACAACATACTGAACTTGTACGCCCCAACAATTTGTCTTCATGTATCACACTAGATAATGCTGCAAAACCTGTGTCTTTGAGCCCATTCTGCAGGTTTCATCGTCGGATACATCTGTCCCAGACTTATATTATCATAGGAATTGTAAAAGTACATTTACACTGAAAACAAAGGTCTTTGCACTATACTGTCCAAAGTTGAGAGTGATGATGGTTTGGCAGGTTGTAGTACAGAGCAGAGGAGGTATACAAGTACAAGGGAACAACCTATTACCAAATCACGTGTTTATCAGAAGGTGTGCATTTTGTGTGTGACAAAAGCAGAAAATACATGAAGCGTAGCCGAACCGAAGTCAGATGTACGTTAACGCAACAAATTATATTTAATTATCAAGAAGACCAACAATTACTTAATTTCGTTTTCTATGCAAACTCACATTTTCTGTGCTGTGAATTATGTACTCACAGTAATTTTATTGAAATATGCCTGTGCACTTTTTTATATATCAGATAATGTAAGCCATTTGTTGTAGGTATCTTTGTCATTATGATCTACTAATAGTTATTGTTTCTTGAAAATAACACCTGCCAATTATAGTACAGGAAAACAACCATGGCCTTCAGAAAATTCAGCCCTCCAAAATGGAAATGTTCTTTTAAGATTACACATTCGACTTCTTTACCAATATTAATACATTTTCTGTTCACCCATCAACATGTAGAATGTAGCCAAAAGCTAATTTAAAATAAACCCTTCTTCACCTCTCCCCCCCAAAAAAAATTTAAAATATATAAATAAATAAATTAACAAATAAATAATAATAATAATAATAATAAATATCCTCCACTTATATCTGCCCCGGCCTGCAATGAACTTCATAAAAATAACACGAATGGGTCAGAGGGTCAGGGTCTTTAGGGTCAGAGGGTCTTTAAGTGCAATTTCAAAAGCAAAGTGAGCAGTTTAATGAGTTTATGCATGCATTGGCATAGGCAGGTGACCTCAATACATAGTTTAGCCGAATACATATAAATTAAGTGTAACCTTTTAAATGCATTTAATCAGCAGACACCATAGAGGACATCAAGCAAGTGTTTTGTGGAGTAAAATAAAGTTTGTTGTTATTGTTTGATGTAAAAAGATCTGATTCCGTCTCCAGTGACGTCATAGAAAATGCCCCAAATTCCACTTTAAGCTTTAAGCTATAACACTTACAGAAGTATAAGTGTGGGTGCACTACCCTAATTGAAGGGAGGATTTCTACGCGGTTTCATTATCATAAATGAAAAGCTTGTTTAGCTTTAAATGATGAAATCAAAATCTCAATTTCATTTTTTTCCGCAAAGTATCTCATTTACTCATGCTGGGTCACATAAAAGATTATGTCAAACTTCAGCCCCTGGTTCATGGACTATGAAGGCTAGGGTTACATGCTAAAGTCAAGGTCGGAAATGCATCAAAACTGATCAAAATCCCAGTTTATGTTTACTGTTTATAAAAAACTCATTTGGCTGACAATTTGTAGGTATACAAATTGTTTGTTTATGAGTTGGAACAATTTTATCTTCCTTTGAAACACATAATACATATTTAGCAGTTAGGATTGCAGAAGAATAGTTGGACAAATCTTGTGTATTTATACCAAAGGTGAAGACAGTTGGCAAATTCATGTGTTAGTTCCCCAATATCGTTTAGTTGGTGAAAATGCAGAAAGGTTCACCAACTAAACAGTTGCAATGGTGACATCTTCTGCAAAATATTTTGCATAATCAAGACTGCTGAGCCTGTCTAATATCTGAAATTTTGTCAGTGTGTTTTTAGTCACTTTTTACCAGGATTCGATCATCCTATAATTTGTTCATTAATCATTAATCATCATTAATCATCAAAAAAGGCTATTCTTGTTTTCAAAAGTCTCAACAAAATGACTCCTTTGTACATGACAAAAATTTTTAAAACCACTTACAGTTATTCGCGAAACAAGGCAATCAACCCACACGGCACTAAAAATTCCTTTCGCCAAAAAAGAATGCTACGCCACAAGTTTCGCTTTGAGTGGTGCAAATGTTTGGAATAATCTGCCCGAACAATTGCGAACATTGGACTCATTAAGCACATTTATATCAGAGCTCCGACATGTCGTCCGTTAAATATTACGCCAATTGCGCTGATCTACGGAGTTATAACTTGGTTGCCACTATAATGTTGATCCGGATGTGAATTTTCTTTTTTGCGGGTTTTCAGAACTAGTAAATCAGAACTAGTACCAATGTTTTGGATTCCTGTAAATATCCTTGTACGTCTGTAAATATTATGTTTGTAACTTTCTGTAAATGTTGTTGTATTTATATATGTACTTTTATATTATTTAATGATGTATGCAGGGCCCTAATAAAAACCAGTTTTAAACTGTTTGTGCACAACCTGGGTAAAGAAATGGAATAAATATATAAGGCACCCTCACAGATGATTATATTTTACAGATGGATTTTTTTTATATATTACTTCTTTGTTGTAACCGAGCTTTAAACTCACTCTGTGTTTTAAAGTAATTAAATAACGAGGTGCTCTCCTCAAATGGCGTATTAGTATCTTAGAATTTTCAAGAATCGTCAGTTGTGTTTTGCCGTTGCATTTGTTACCGTTTATCTCATTTCCGTTGTCCTGGTTTATATGCACTCTATAGCTTCTGATTTTAATTCTAAAATCTCCATCCTATATGTTAGTATGTCCATTGCAACTATTCAGTTCCCGGCTATAGCTACGCCACTTTTCTAATAGTCGCCAAATGAGGTCTATATCACGCATGCGTTTTACACAAAACGCCTCCGCCTCCTGACTGTTTTAAAACACTGTTCCAATGTATTACATTTATTTAGTCCATATTCTATTTGCAATACATATCCGACAGCCAGCTATAGTGTTGTTTCCTAACCTGTCGATTCCCCGGACGTCTATACAGGGTGGATACAAAAACATGCACTACAAAATATAGCGGAATACTACACGTAGATTGTATAACTAACATCGTATAATTATAATATATTTATATATGGTTTCAAAGATACTGGTTTCCACTTTAAAATGAGACATCAGACGTCCAAATCTGACAATGTTTGACACGGTTATTAATAATGTTCCAAGAGGGGTCGAATTCACCATGGGAACAATTTTTTTGATTTTGTTTGGATACTGTGCAAGTGTAGACTTGAAATCAAGTCGCCAGCGCCGAAACGAACCAGCGCTGAGCCACCATGCCCGCTGACGCGTCAGTACATGATAATTACCAAAACAGACCTCAATACTTTAGGTTAATTAGATCACTAACCAGTACCTAAATAAATCGTGTTGCCTATCAAACAGTGCTACGTGCCATCTTGCACTCGGCGTCTGGATTGGCAATTCAATCACGTACACATATTATAATAAATAAAGCCATGCTATATCGCCTATGCGTCAACCATGACGAAAGGTAACAATAAAGTCAGCATTATAATAATCATCTTGGTTTTGGAAATTGACGGTCGCTTTGAATGGTTGTGTCATGTCAGATTCGAGGCCAATCCGCTTCGGTGAACGCTATCATTAAAACTAGACAGGTGTACATTATTATTAATTTCAAGCTAGCTGTCCATTTACAAACGACCTCTTCTTCCAGGCAGCAGCTTCAATTACAGTAAACAAGACGACATTATCAAAGGAAGAAAAAAACCGCGATGCGAAATAGAAATTAGTGCAGGTCGTAAGCATCCTGAGCCACGCAGCGCTTTTACGCCAGATCCGTGGTTATTAGCACAAACAATCATGCGCCCCGTTACAAACAGACCAAGGCCATTTCCCAAACCCTGGCTTTGGATCCGTCTCCTGCTACAGTCATATTGCTAAACTGTGTGAATGAACCCTGAGACGAAGACAAAGCTGAGGTTCGCAAAACAGCCAAAGGCATGCGAACCAACGCGCATTTCTATTGGTCCATTCGCGTGGACATCTGATGTGTTTTCAGACCTACCTTTTCCCCCAAACGTAGCTGCATGTTCTTCTTTCTTTGTTGTTATTTTTGTCTTCTATTCCTCTTTCTTCTTTTCTAGCGCCTTGTATCCGTTGGTAATTTGGCGCTATACAAATCCAGTTATTATTATTATTATTATTATTCTCACAAATGTTCATCGTCCCACGTAAATTTATCGGTAAAATTGTAAAAATTAACGTACATAACGTGAAATAAAACTTTGCTATTATATATTATACAAAATAAGAAACATAAAAGACTGAAAAGCTACGTAAACACCAATAAAATTAAGAATAAAGGTAGAAGTTGTCCTTTTACCAGGGGTGGTCGTTCATATCATGTATTGGCCAACTTGTTTAATGGTTGCTGCGACAATTCAAGAGCCCGTTAATATAAACGCTGTGTGGCACAGGATGGCATCCAATGTCCAAGCGAATGGACCAATAGAAATGCGCGTTGGTTCGCATTTCTTTGGCTGTTTCTCGAGCCCCAGATTTGTCTTCGTCTCAGGCTTCATTCATACAGTTTAGCAATAGACTGTAGCCGGAGACGGATCCAAAGCCAGGGTTTGGGAAATGGCATCGGTCTGTTTGTAACGGAGGCTCTGATTAAGCGCATGATTTTTTGCGCTAATAACTACGGATCTGGCCGAAATTACCGCAGGGGTTTGAGCGCTATTAGTAGAAAGCGCGTAAAAGCGCTGCGTGGTTCAGGGTGGTCGTTAAGGCCGGGATGAATGTTCAAAAACGTAATTTGTTTCTTCCGCTCGCATTTTAAGCCCCGGGCGTTTATATGAACGACATACTCGTTGCTATCAACCATTCTATAATTTTTGCTTTGAAACCATTTGGGGGAAAGAAGGTGCGCTTCATTTATTACAGATATAGGCCCCTATGCATATCACAAATATCAGGTTTTCTTTGTCATCCATCATAGCCATTAATGACCATCTCTGCCAGGTTTCTTGATACCAGGTTCTATTAATCGAGACAAAAAACAGTTTAGTTACTATAATTTAACGATTATGGTAATTCAGTGGCCTTCCTTCCGGTTAAACTGTGGGGTGTATCCACCCACCCCAGGATTGACTTCCCCTGTGACAATTTGTTCGTGTATCCAAACCTAAGGCTTAAAGTCAATGGTTCATGATAGTCATTATTTTATACATCATTTACACACTGTAGAAGAAAATGCCAGCGTAATGTGTTAAAATCATCCCACATTCCATGGAAACAAATCACGAGGATAATTGTAGGATAATTGAGGATAAACGACAAGTTGTCATGATCTTGGTATATCATTATGCGAAACTGACAAAAACCATTGTTTCAGTTGACATGAATAAACAGTGAAATAAGCCTGTTTCACGTTCCAGTTCACATATTCGCATTAACACCGTGGAGACATGGCTTTGTTCTCGTGTCCGAAATGGTTAGAAAATCGAGCACGTTTTTCAAAATGCTCTCATTTTCACCACAATTATTTTCCTGGGTTGAAATTTCGACCCAATATACCCTATATTACACCCAAACCCAAACACTAACCCTAACCCACAACCTAACCCTAGTTTTTGAGTAATTTAAGTAAAATTCAAAAATCGAATTCGTGAAATTTCTAGTGGAGACCTATTTATCTATAGAAATTACCCTTTGGAGATCTTTTTCGTGCTACAGTCTATTGCTAAACTGTATGAATGAAGCCTGAGACGAAGACAAAGCTGGGGTTCGAAAAACAGCCATAGACATGCGAACCAACGCGCATTTATATTGGTCCATTCGCTTGGACATCTGAGGTGTTCTCACAAATGTTCAACCTCCCACGTAAAAAATGTAATTAATCGGTAAAATTGTAAGAATTAACGTACATAACGTGAAATAAAGCTTTGCTATTATATATTATACAGAATAAGAAACATAAAAGACTGAAAAGCTACGTAAACGCGAATAAAATTAAGAATAAAGGTAGAAGTTGTCCTTTTACCAGGGGTGGTCGTTCATATCATGTATTGGCCAGCTTGTTTAATGATTGCTGCGACAATTCAAGAGCCCGTTAATATAAACGCTGCGTGGCACAGGATGGCATCCAATGTTCAAGCGAATGGACCAATAGAAATGCGCGTTGGTTCGCATTTCTTTGGCTGTTTCTCGAGCCCCAGATTTGTCTTCGTCTCAGGCTTCATTCATACAGTTTAGCAATAGACTGTAGCCGGAGACGGATCCCAAAACAGGGTTTGGGAAATGGCCTCGGTCTGTTTGTAACGGAGGCTCTGATTAAGCGCATGATTTGTTTGCGCTAATAACCACGGATCTGGCCGAAATTACCGCAGGGGTTTGAGCGTTATTAGTAGAAAGCGAGTAAAAGCGCTGCGTGGTTCAGGGTGGTCGTTAAGGGGATGAATGTTCAAAAACGTAATTTGTTTCTTCCGCTCGCATTTTAAGCCCCAGGCGTTTATATGAACGACATACTCGTTGCTATCAACCATTCTATAATTTTTGCTTTGAAACAATTTGGGGGAAAGAAGGTGCGCTTCATTTATTACAGATACATGCATAATCACAAATATCAGGTTTTCTTTGTCATCCATCATAGCCATTAATGACCATCTCTGCCAGGTTTCGTGACATTATACCAGGCTCTATTAATCGAGACAAAAAACAGTTTGGTTACCATAATTTAACGAATTATGGTAATTCAGTGGCCTTCCTTCTGGTTAAACTGTGGGGGTGTATCCACCCACCCCAGGATTGACTTCCCCTGTGACAATTTGTTCGTGTATCCAAACCTAAGGCTTAAAGTCAATGGTTCATAATATAGTCATTATTTTATACATCATTTACACACAGTAGAAGAAAATGCCAGCGTAATGTGTTAAAATCATCCCACATTCCATGGAAACAAATCACGAGGATAATTGTAGGATAATTGAGGATAAACGACAAGTTGTCATGATCTTGGTATATCATTATGCGAAACTGACAAAATCATTGTTTCAGTTGACATGAATAAACAGTGAAATAAGCCTGTTTCACGTTCTAGTTCACATATTCGCATTAACACTGTGGAGACATGGCTTTGTTCTCGTGTACAAAATGGTTAGAAAGTCGAGCACGTTTTTTTCAAAATGCTCTCATTTTAACCACGATTAATTTCCTATGTTGAAATTTCGACCCAATATACCCTATATTATACCCTAACCCAAACACTAACCCTAACCCACATCCTAACCCTAGTTTTTGAGTAATTTAAGTAAAATTCAAAACTCTAATTCGTGAAATGAATAGTGGAGACCTATTCATCTATAGAAATTACCCTTTGGAGACCTTTTCACTCCCTTTGTCCACATTGTGTTCACGTCTCCAGAGGGTACCGTACACTCCATTAAACTATTATATCGTTCTGTGTTTTCAACCAGATATCCTGCGTCATGGGTTTCACCTGGCTCTTCGGTTGCCTTGGCAACTTTGTTGGTAACCAGGCCATTTGGTACATCTTCGTCATTCTGAACTCGCTGCAGGGGGTCTTCATCTTCGCGTCTTTTGGATGCAACGCCCGCGTTCGGAATCTTTGGAGAGTCAAGCTGGGCACCAAGGCAAAAGAGAAGAACAAGAAAGCTCCGAATAGCTCCACCATCTCAAGCAGTTTGACGAATCATACCTCTGCCGAAAGTCGTGCTCAAATAATGACGTCAGAAGTCGCCATTGGAATGCAGGAAGTACACATATCAACTCATAATTAATGACTATGTTAAAATATTCATGTATAGAAGTAGAGCGCAATGTTACATAACATAAGAAAGTCGTCACTTTTAGTGATTGGGATATTGTTGTTATATTGGTATTTTCTTTTAAGTCACTTATTCTTGAAATTTTGGCAGGGGTTGGGGTTAGCGTTATAGCGTTACGGGTAGGGTTAGTTTTTGTGCAGAAGTATATAAAAGTGTCGACATATTTTATGTGGAAAGTAAAAGTATTTTAACAAAATGTGAAAATAGAGTAAAATCTTACCATTATTTGTATATATAGACCAAAACAATTCCCAGCACTGAGAAACTATACAAAATAATTGAGACTCGCACTCAACTCACAGCTTCCGTCCCAGCGTCACGACCCGCGGTACAGCTCGGTAGGATTGTCGGTCACTTCGACACCTAGCCAACTGACTTTCCAAAAAACCTCGGTACGACGTATACGTCCGTGGCCGTGCCCAAGCCTCCCCCAGAACCTATTGTTTCGTCGAGTTTCACTGATGACGACTTATTCTTGAGGGCGCTATCACATTTCATCTCGTAGATCGACGCATCAGAAACTGAAGTACACGAGGGTTTTACTGGGCTAAAAAGTTAGCTAAATCACTGTTTCTTTAACAGATACTGTGTTAAGTTACCGAATAGCGTTGAGGGTGAGTGTTCTAGAATTGTGTTATCAGGTTAAATATGTTATATTCACAGTAGTTTTTGCATAATGAATGATAATTCATTGTACTTTGCTAATATTTTGAGATTCGTGGTTCAAGTGTTGTTGTAGGACTTGTAGAGCGCTACGGTCAAAGGTCAAATATTGGAGTTAAATTAAAATAAGTGCTTTCAAGTAGCGAATTTAAGCTTTATTGATGGAATTAATCAATGTTCCTAGAGTTTATCAGTTTTTGCTTGAATACTGATCATGGTTCTTGGTTTGTAATTGTATTGGATTTTAGGGTGTTTATTGTAGTTTAATACTGAATTTAGTATTATCATGTACATGTATTAGAATGTTATTCATCATTAATAAATACCTAGGAGAGTTGCTGGCTTCTGATTGGTCGAGACTCGATCACGTGGAGTGGATTATCAGGTAGTAATATCATGGGCTTTCAAGAAGAAGCGAATAAATGTTCCCTGAACCAGCATTGATCAAGCATCATGTAAGCCAATGATTGGCCGAATGCAACAGTTCTACGGTAACTTGCAACAAGGACACGTCAAATCTTGATACTGCGTGCTATAAATGTACGCGTAGAACGTTTGTATCTATACGCGCAGCATTTTTCAAAATGCGCGTGTCGTCTGTTGCTATGCACGGTAGGCATCAGTGGTCAGCTAGCCTGGTCTCAAAGTATGGGTTATCATAACAACACATATTGAAGAGACAGGGTACCATGCATAAGCTAAAACATGGCCCCTAAACATGAACACAAAACGCTGGAAATATCGCCGAATATAAAGTCACAAACTTTGGAGCATTTTTACCATTTTTCTTGTTAAAAAGGTTTTTATTAAAGGTAATAATTATCAGTGCGAAGACCCGGTTATTACTGCGTGATAATGACCGGGTTGGGGATGACTGCTGGTAATGGACCTCACCTTCGGCTCGATCCATTACTAGCGGTCATCCCCCAACCCCGGTCATTATCACGCAGTAATAACCGGGTCCTCGCACTGTTATTACCTAATTAATTTTAGGATCACCTAGGTACTGAACAGAACTGCACTGAATGTTAACTGAACTTCTGTAGTTGTATCCGGTCACAGTAGTAAGTTTGATTTTATATGAAAAATGTGTGCTTTATACAAGATTTATGAAACTACATGTTTTTAGTTTTCTAAATGGCATTTGACAGATGTTTGCACTGTAACAATATTTAGTAATTTCATGTGTTAAAACTGTTAATTAAGAAGCAAATTTAAGATCTGGATTTTACACTAAAAACTCCTTTTATTCATTCTTTACAGAATTGAATGCTGATTTTTACAATTAAAATCTTTATACATTAACCCTAACTCCCTCACCATTGTTATTGAACAATACAATTCCTTCAAAATCCTCCAACTTCCTTTGTTGTGTAAGGAGTTAGGGTTAAACACCGGCTACAACTTCATTCTTGAATCCATGTCACAGCCTTATGCTTTCTATGTACATGTATATACCTTTCTCCCATGCGGGCATAGGCTATAATACTTAGGCACGCTTCGCGATTAATCCTTTCAGTACCAAGGCATATTTTGTCACTATGCTTAGGTTACAACAGTAATTACATGATATGACCAGTTAGTGACCAAGTACCTTTTGCCAAGTTTTAGTGTATAGCGCCCTCGCAAGGCAAAGTAATGAAAGGCCACTCTTCTTTGGAGTGGTGTCGAATCATAATGGATTGACAGTACCCCCAAAGCAATGACTATTATTAGATTACTTAAAACAACAATATTGGCCTGTGAGAAGTTTTGTTGGAAGGGGTGGAAGGAATTTCATATCTCACCCCCACTTGTTTGCCCTGAATATGACTTGACAACTACCAAGAAGTGTAAAACTGATGAAGAAACACTAATTTAGGAGTTTATTTGAAAAAAACATTTCTTTGAAAATACTTAAATTTTATTCGAAATGAAGGAAATCCGGACTGTGAAGGTAATTGCACAAACATACAAAATGGGTACACTATGAATGCAGTCAAAAATTCAAATGAAGGCCAACCCCGTCAACCCCCGGTGAACACCTTCCAAGCACATGTATAACCAGTTTCTGACTCGTTCAATGACAAATATTTCAATCCCCATTTGGCAGACTTTCGTGACATGTACTGTTTTAAACCAAGTCGACCTTTGAACTTGATCATTGTCTCGTCCGGTGAGAGGTTTCGGCCTGGCTTGTAAATGCGAGGAAAGGATGGCAATACAATGTCGAGCAGCGTGCGGACCTTGGACAGTTTGTCAGGGGGAGCATCACCTGGTTGAGCTCTGTTGTTGGCAAGGTCGAGAAATCGAAGGATCGCAGTGAATCGATTGCGAGACATGGTCGCCGAATACAGGGGACTTCGCAGAACTTCGGACCTGGACCAGTGCATGCTGTAGCGAGGCCTTTTTGTTGATACCCATGCACAGAAGCAAGGCCACGAATGTCATAATTCCAGGAACAGTAGTTAGAGTCCAGGCAGGCTGATGATTGGCCACATCTGCACATGTTGTTTGGTCGGCATAGCGATTGGTCTCATCCACCATCAACTTCCACACTGCTTGGCAGAAGAAGAGCTGAAAGATTTGCATAGGCGACAGGTGACTGAAATCTTCCGTACAGCCAGTCTCTTCACTGAATTGCATCGGTGGGCGCTTGCTGTAGGAGGTGCTTGCTTTATTCCATCCACACCTGAAATAGGAACATTCAGAAAGGTTAATGGGACACTATTTCTTTCACGGCACATTTTCGTTTAAGGGCAGTATACAACATTAGCCTTTTTTTTGAGAGGGGGGGGGGTCAAACGAATTTATCCGAGGTTTAGGTTTTTTTGGACGACGGTTGGCCGACCATCTTTGGAAATTGCTAAACAATGTCAGTTTTGTTAAAACAGAACAGCACACCAGGTGCCCTGATTTCACAGGATGCTCGAGACCTTTCGTGACTGTCAAATATGGTCAATCATTAAATGAAGTAGTTTTTTCTTGTTTTGTTGTTTTTGTTGTTCGGGTGTTTGTTTGTTGTTGTTTTGGTGGGTTGTTGTTTTTTTTTTGGGGGGGGTGGGTGGGGGGGGGGGGGGGGGGGGAGTGGTCGCAAATGTTGTATTACCTTTAATGACAAACTGTCCTTACAATGCTGTTTTTGGATGCTCGTATCTAGTGTTCCCATTTAAATAAATCTCCTTTTTTAACAAAATGAAATCTCCTGAAATAAAATCTCGTTTTTAAAGATTATTATTATTGCCGCCTGTCTTTTTAGTAGGAAGGCTCGATTCAGTGGAATTGAATTTGTTTGTCACCATTACATTTGCAGTCCCATCTGAAATTAGATTTGGATGCAAATTCATTACACTTGATTTTGCATAATTTAGGTTAATATTTTTTTTTTATTTCGCAGGGCACAACAAGAAAAATAGATACAAATTTACAATCAATAGAAAGTTAAGAATATCTGAACAAAAAACATGTAAAAAAAAATTGTTTTTTTTTTTCCAATCAATAAAAAATCAATAAATCAAAGAAAAATCAATATTTTCATCAATTTTCATGGATTCAATCGGATTATGCAATGCAAACTGAAACGTTCAGTGCTATTGATGATTTTTCCCTTTAAAAGGACATCAAAAAGTAAAGGTTACATTACAGTAACCTATGAATGTCGGATGCGAAACATTTCGAGAATAGCCAAGTTGAACTCTTTTTAGTAACCTCCCTACCTGTAGTTTGGCTTTCCCGACGAAGTTGAAGAAGTTTGTGTTGCCTCTTCATCACTTTCGTCAGATGTTGCTACAGAAGATTCATCATCGGACATATCTGAACCGCTATCTGCAAAGATTTCCTCCAAAATGTTGGAAGCGTTTTCGGCCATGATGGCAGCTAACTGGCATGGGCATGCAAAGTGTCCTGGCCTTTTGATCAGTTTGAAACCAATAATAAACCACACAGCGCTGCCAAAAGTGAGGGCGCTGTTCACATTTCAGTTGAAAACAATACAGCTCGTGCCAACAGAGAACGCTGCTCACGTAACGACTATTATAATGGGGACATACAAGCTCTTTGGTTGCGAACGTCCGTGCAACTTTGAGCCCAGGTGGCGCGCTCGTATACTGAGTGATAGGGTTACGCACAGCTATGTACAGCCACATGACCTCGACCGAAAACAAAACAAAAGTCATGCTTAATGCATGACCATTCGTGAAAACCGTCAAATCAGGATGCGCCCATAGCTCGTATGTGGTACGGGAAAAAAAATCGCGGCCGGTCTAGCGGCGCAGCCGGGCCCGTCCACCCGGCCCGCCCGGCCGCGGGGAATTGCCACAGACATTATACAAATATTGACTGCTTTGAGTGGTATAGTAAAACTAGCCTTCCGAGGTGATCCATGGAGCATAAAATAGAATGCTCCATGGATCACCGAGGGAGGCTAGTTTTACTATACCGCGAAATAAAGCAGTCAATATTTGTTTTATAACACCTCACTCACAGATTCTGCACAATTTAAGCTTCCTGAAAGTATAGTAATGACAAAAAATCTCCGAATTATACGTCTCTCGATCATACGTGTACTTTGTTGCCTTGATGAACGGGTGCGAAGGTGATGGAGCAATGTTTACGCAATGCACCGAAACACACGTCTGGGTTTCAGTCACGCTTTCGTTGCTGTGCGCATAGTTCGTGTGTTGCTATGCGCATAGTCCTTTTTGCGTGGTATAGTCTTTTTGGATAGCGCAAGTAAAAAATAGTAAAAATAGCAAGTGACACGTGCCGCGCTCTCGGCCAATCAAGACACAGAATCTGTGAGTGAGGTGTTATAAATAAACCTATAGACCGCCAGTCGTACCGTGTGCACAAAACCGTGATTTGCAAAGTATGGGCAAAACGACGCGTAGGCTGCACATCATGCGCGTGTAGCTATAAAAAGCCAAGCGCGTATAAATACGCGCCTGTCGTGCAACGCACTTTGTACGCGGGTTCATATAATTGTGTACACTATCTTTCGTTCGATGGGCAACGCACCGCGCGCTTTTTAAGTTCTGTGCGCATACCGGGCAACGCGCTTAACACAAAAATGGGTCTAAAAGTCTTTATTTGAGGGTATCAAGATTGACACTGGATATGCTTAATCTACATGGCATATGGTATAACCCTATGTAATTTTCTTTTAAATCAATAAATGCTTTCATATAATTATTTGACTGGAACAGTCCGGGTGTACAAATTCCCTATACCGAGGGCTAAATTTGCCCATAGTTGGTATTTTAGTCGGGCGCCGCGAAATCACGAAATCATCATGTAGTTTTGAATAGAACCTGGTGGTCGATGTGTTTATATGTCTGTGGGAATTACCAATTGCCTGTTACACTAGTATAGCGCCACCGGCGAAGACCGGATACTTAAGGAATCGTTTCAAACTGTCAGGTTGGCGTAGCGACTAGCGGTTAATTCTGTTTTTTATGTTGTTCTTGTTTTTTTCGCGATCCCCGATTTGTTTTTTAAACAAAATTCATTTTTTGTTTACAATAACAGAATATCAAGCGCAATCCTTTTGCTGGATGCCTACAATCATTATTTACTTTCAAATAAGTAGGATATTTCTAATAATTCGGTAGTAAATATTGTTGGTGTCATCAAATGGTGTTTGATTTAGTGAAAGCATACTCTATATAATTTGGAGAAAAGCAATCGAATAAAAAACCATTTCGGCTCTATAATGCATCTTTGCCTTGTTTGGTTTATATGTTTGCATGGTCATCAAGTGGAGGAAATTTCAGGCATTCATCAAAAACAAATTATACAAAAACAAATATTGTTGATTGCTGCGATGTCGGATAACTCGGATATGACGTTTTGAACGCCCAAAGAACGCATAGCACCGAAGCCGCGGTTGCTATGCGTCCCCGAGGATGTTCAAAACGGCATATCCCACATCACAGCAGTACACAATTATTGATTTGTTATACCTCTGTCTTGAAACCTCATCAGATTTTTATGATGCTTGAAGATACGAAACGTTCTAGTAAACATTTTGTTTGTACTGTAGTAATGTTAACGCAAACGAAAATGAACTCATAAACTTCGTCTGCTCGTTCGCTGCTCCACTACAATTTACTATCGTTAACAGTGTACAGGTGAAAATTGCGCGGGTACCAGTGATATACAGCTCGAGGCTAGGCGAGCTTACTGCGGCTGCTGTGTGATATCACAACGGGGGTGGGATGTGCGTTGTATGTACAATATCCATATATCCAAGACAGAAGTATAACAAGAGAACTTAGTTCTTAGACTAGGTCTATCGATTATGATTGATTTGGGCTTATTATACACTATAGTATAATAAGCCCAAATCAATTATGTACATGTACCGTTATACTTATATTTGCTGATATTGCATGCCTGTAAAATTGTAGGTTTATTAGTTGAAGTCTCAACGTCTGAGACGTTTGCCTTAGCGTATAAATATTCAGACGAGTGACTTGGCAACACCTGGAAACTTTACACCTTTTCGGTCTTTTGTTTTTGGAAGTCGACCTGTCACATTATTTTGAGTGAAGTCTGTTGAGGTATACTCAGGCTCCCATAATTTCTGTGTAATTATAACAGCAATGATTTTTGCAAGGAAAAAATACGTTCACACTCCAATGCTTCTTGCACTGCTTATTACGCATGCGCATTGTAATAGCGGACTGGTGTATAATGTACGCACCTGTAACTGATTTCGTATTTATATCATCGCTGGAATCGCTTGTCGTTGAGACGTTTTTGTCACAGTGAACAGATGCGCTCTATATAGAGTGAATCTTTATCCAGCTGCTCACAGTCAATGTGCATCGGCCCGGGCTAGTCTGGTCATGGAATCAACACATCTTCTATGTGGTTTGGTGGTGTCAGTGCTTGGATGTGTCTGTTTCCGGGTGGTTTCTGCAGGTAGGTCGTATATTTAAATACTAAACAATCGCGGTTTTGCTATCTTCAATATGCAAACCTTAACTTCTTTTCGAGCTATATATCTACAGAGTTTATAAAAAGAAAAATGCCACAAAGCATAATTCCAAAAAAAATCCCTCTAAATGCCGACATTGTAAAGATCATAATACAAGATAGAATTGATTCCATTGCCATAGTTATGAGCCAGAAGTCAGGGGGTCTAATTAGGATTATCGCACCAGAAGCTACGATTTTACAAGATGATCGATTAACAAACAATTAATTGCAAACTGTGATTACAAACGGCAGTGATATTGGGCACAAATAAACGGCACTCTAAGATTGTAGGAGTGACAAGCTCAGAAGAGTCATTGATGTTTATATGTGTATACATTGTAGCATTGTTCTGGTAGTATCGTAATATTAGTATTAACCAATATAATTAACCAATATTGGGTAAATGGGTTAATATCGGGTAGTAATAACAATGTAATTCCAGAAATATCGGTATCATTCTCCCTGGTAATATCATCGGGTGGTAATAACATTGCAATGCCAGAAATAACGGTTAAGTTACATTCTCCCTGATAACAGTGGGTAAATGATTAATCGGTAACATATTCTCCCTGGTAATATGGGGTAATATCGGGTGGTAATAACAATGCAATGCCAGAAATAACGGTAACATTCTCTCTGGTAACAGTGGGTAAATGGGGTAATATCGGGTGATAATAACAGGGAAATAATGGTCTACTCTTTCCCGTTATTACCTAGTAATAACTAGGTAATTACCTAGTAATAACTAGGTAATTACTCGTTACAACCCAGGTAATATCGGTATGTTACCCGAGAAAGAAAAGAAGAAGAGGACGAGGACAAATTTGACTTTGAAGGTTTCATTGAAAGCGATGATGACTGATGGATCTAAAAGTGGACAATTTTAGAAACAATTGCCCTATAGAAGTGCTTCTAATTGATGTGTAATATTGGCTTAGATACCGCAAATCATTTTAGGTAATACTGGCACTTACATGCCACCGACACATAAAGTTACCTAAGACAGTCTTATAATGATCATTGACCCTCAAAACATGGGTACAGACATCTTACTTGTGCAATTATGTCAATTTGGCAGATATATGTATACAAATGAGTTTTCGATAATACTCCTGTCTCACGGACACATGTCACTTCCAGGATAGTTTTATTGTGATCTTTGACCCTCAGAATATGGGTCTAGACACCTTCTTTATTCATTTAAATGCATGATAATGGCGGCACTAATCTGCATAAAAATTATACGTGGGACATTTTTTGAATTTTTTAACATAGCAAATCGTTTTCTACGCATTTTTTCTGACCTAGAGACACCAATTAGAAATTGATTTCAGAGGGTGCACGAAACCCCCTCCTTCCAACCCAACAATATGTCTCCGATAGTATGAGTCCGATTATATTCAAACTTGGTCAGTAACATCTATCTGGACTAAGCCTCATAAAAGGTGTTCACAGATTTTGGCCAGTGGTAACCTAATGGTCAGTAGGGGTTATTTTCTTCAAAATCACAAAATGCTTTTTCTCAAAAGGTCTAATTGATCCAAATAATGTCAAACTTCGTCAGTTGCATCCCTGGACCAAGCCTCGTATAAGGTGTAAACCGATAATGTTGCCAATGCCGGTCACCTAATGGCCAGCAGCGGGCATTTTATTCTTCAAAATTACGAAATGTTTCTTCTCTCACAGTCTTGATCCAGTAATTTGGCCAATGAACACATAATGGTCAGTTGGGTCAGAATTTTACCAGTGGTCACCTAATGGTCAGTGGGGCTCATTTTCTTTAAGAATTACGAAATGCTTCTTCTCTCGAAGTCTTGATCCATTTAATTTGGCCGATGATCATCTAATGGTCAGATGGAATCAGAATTTGCCAATGGTCACTTAATGATCAGTAGAGGTCATTTTCTTCAAAATTACTCAATGTTTTTTACGGCGGCAGTCTTTATCCAATTAATTTGCCAATGGTCACCTAATAGTGAGTAGAGGTCACAATTTGGTCAATGTAACCTAGTGGTCAGTGTAAGTTGGTTTACACAAACCTATTAAAAAGGCCATTTAGGCTGATATCCGTGCTTCTTGAAGCACTTGAGCTCTAGTTAATAACTATAACTATATTGAACTGTGAGTCTGATTTGAGTGCAAGTTGGTAGGAACTTTGATTAGGATGTGCAACAGATACACAATATCTACAGTAATTGTTTTGGATTTTTATTTTGGTATAGTCATTCTCTACTATGTAATTACAATCTAAACAATTCCAGGAGCAGCTCTGTGGTTGTTCACAACCACTATATGAAGTTTACAACTACATTTCATCATGCGAGCTGATAGCAATATTAAAATGTGAGTGAAATGTTACTTTGTTTTCTTTGTTGAACTGTGAACAATAATTGATCAATAATCAGACGAGAACGATATTACTTGATTTTCGTTTTTGATGTCCAGCAATACTTATGTGCAGCCATGAAGTTAGCCTTTTGACAAGGCCTCGTGACTCTGGCTAAGCGGCTGAGATGAGTCTAGATACCTGGGGTGAACGCGCGACCGAGTGACGAATGTCACGAGGCCTTTTGCAATGTAGGTTTCACTGCTCGGCATGAATTATACATAGATACATATTAGCATGCCAATACGCCCAATCAGAACGGCGATCTCCCAGTTGGCTTCGTTCGTGATTCGTTCAATATCAAAGCATGTAAGAAAAGGTAAAAAAACGTAAATAAATGTTGCTTCTGAGTTGAATATATGAATGATAAATACAAGATATCACATTTAAATCTATTTTACATGCAAAATTGCAATAAATTAGGAAGCAACTAATGATTTGAGCTAAATATTGTAAGTGACATGATTGGACATTCCCTGTTTGTAAAATGAACTAGTCCAACTCAAATATAAGTGGCGTCACGCAGAGATACGTTCGCTGATTGGACGCTACCATTTCGGTAGCGATTCCAGTTGGAAACAAAGGTTAACATAAGAAATCCAAACCAGATTGATAAAGGCCACTTGTCTGGGCAATTCGCACTGGCGTTCACTCAGGTTTTCGCGATTAGTCTCTTTTTAGTCGCTTGGCCTCTATCAGACATGTGGCCTTGTTTAAAGGCTACCATGAAGTAGGTGGAGAGCCGCTAAAACTGTTCTGTAGAGCATGCCACAGAGGATGAAACAAAATTATCCATGGTCAAAACTACCAGCATTTTTAAAGAACTGTTTTCGTATTGATATTGCCCAATTAAAGGTAAGGGCTTTAGCTGTATTCACGTGTCGGCCGTAATATATTGAAAGTGAGGTAAACTATTAATTTGTTGAACTTGAGGGTAGAAATAAAAGCAATTTAATGTTTGAAGCCATATTAATAATAAGTATTGAAAGTGAGGCTAGAATGCAAAAATAGCCTGGCAGCTGGCACCATCCCATTTAACAGTTTACAATTTCAGTCAGGGAACACGACAAAAATGGCTTCCTTGTGAGTAACTTTATATACACCATTTGTTTTTGCTGTAATTTTCGAAAATGGATGGGTATTTCATATATTATGTCGCTGAACTTTTTTAAATTTTTATGTTCATAGATGCTGAAAAACCAAGAAAAATAACGTGGGGGTTTGACCTGCGGCTTTATGCAAATAAGGGTTCTATAAGGGAATATCACTCAAGTTTAAACTACAGGACAAATACATAGCGGCGACAATAACAATGCCTGATGGATCTAAAAGTGGACCTGTGGTAAAACAAATACATACAATTTTAGAAATAATTGCCTTCAAAAGTGCTTCTTAATTGATATGTAGTATTGGCTGAGATACAGAATTTCGGCATTTACATGCCACCGACACACATAGTTACTTAAGGAAGTCTTCTAATGACCATTGACCCTCAAAACATGGGTCTAGACACCTTCTTTATTCATTTAACTGCAATATTGGCTGAGATATAGTGAAAACTAGATTTTTTGATAATGGCGGCACTAATTTGCATACAAATGATACGTGGGACATTTTTTGAATTTTTTAACATAGCAAATCGTTTTCTAGGCATTTTTTCTGACCTAGAGACACCAATTAGAAATTGATTTCAGAGGGTGCACGAAACCCCCTCCTTCCCACTAAACTAATATGGCAAAAATGTACAACGTAATTCTGACAATTTGACAAAGATATGCATTGTATGGCTATTAATTATGTTTTACCGAAAAGTAGGAGAAAAACACTTTCCATTGATACCTTGATTGCATTTCTCCTGCCACGCATTACTTATCACAATATTGTTTGGAAAATGATGTGTAAAAACCCCGTTACGGACAGTTCGAGGTCAGAGATCAGTAGCACGTACAGACATGGCCCGAGGGAAATCTATCCGGTTGACAGTGATACGTACACGATGTTTATGAATTGGTGATATTAAACTGACCTCATGCACCAGCACCTTCAACAAGCCCACTTCCTCCTTTCGATGCCCAGTCCACAACGGCGGCGCATGTCCGCCAAAGCTCATCTCACCATACTGCAGGATCATCACGTAAACTTTCGACCTCAAATTAATAAACATCTTTCAAAGGATTAGATTTCTCTCGGGCCATATCTGAATACGCTGCTCATCTCTGATTATGAACTGTCCTAAAGGGTATTTTTGACACACCATTTTCCAAACAATGGTGCTCAGTGATGCATAACTTGGGGATATAATCAAAGTATAACTGGAAAGCATGTTGCCCCTAATTTATGGTAAAATAGCCATACAATGATTATCTTTGTTAAAATCAGCCTATTGTCAGAATTACCTTTTTATGGGACACCCTGTATTGCGTGAAAAAAACGTGTACAAATTATATAGCGAAAACTGCACATTTAATGTGACGTCACATGAACCACGACGACGTCATTATGACGAAAAGTTTCGAGGACCATCTCTGAATGATGGTCTAACTGTATGCCAAGTTTGAACTCGGTCAGGTTTACTTTCCGTCCACCTTCCCTCCTAACCCCAAGGCTCTCTGGACGAAAAAGTTTGGTCTTCTTTCAACGCAATTGAGCCAAAGGATTGCTCGGGTTGGTGTTTAAACGGATGACTCATAAACACGTCACGAGCAAATCCGGAAATGTCTGTCAGCAGCGAGCAAGGTAGGAAATGCGTGGGTGTGCTTCCCGGTACCATCGGCATGAACCCGCCTCGGCTCGGTTATGTTAAAATAACCCCGGTATGAACTGGTTAAAAGCCTGTTCCCGTAATGTTTAATGAAAAATGTGTCTGCCCGATCACCCTGCATTTTTCACTCAATAAACGAATTTCTAATTGTGTTGTTATATCACAGCTGATATGATCGGGCTTCGTCTTGCGGATGGGCGTTACCCAAATGAAGGCCGCGTAGAGGTTCTCCCGCCAGGCGAAGACACGTGGGGGACCTACTGCTCTAATGATAACCCGTTCAAAGCAGGCCGTGTGGCGTGTCGTCAACTCGGCTTTCCCGCCCTACTCTCGGCAACTGCAACCGGGGAGTTTGGCTGGGCCACCGGTCCCATCTGGTTCCAGTTGATTGTGTGTAGCGATTTCGAGGACGTGATGTCTGTAGACGAATGTTTGTCATTAGAATGGTGGCCAAGCTACGAGGTGTGCGATCACAGATTCGATGTAGGTCTTACCTGCTTCACAGGTAAATAACCATTTGCCAAACTATGTAGTGCATATCATAATCGACATGGCGTCATATTTTTAACTTCTCGACCAATCAGAACGCCGCATGATTATCTGAATGATCTTTTAATGATCTTTGTATAGGCATAACTAGGGAATTTCCTATTGGATAATATATTTACCTCATGCCTTTGTTATTGTTTATTAAATCGAGCAAGCAACATGTTTTAAATATTTGTTTTCCAACTTGACAACTTTTGGTTTCAGTCACCCTGTTTGTATGGCACGAATCTCATTTATGTAGGTTTTTGTTATCCAGAAAAGTGGAAACGTTTTGGATGGGACACATTTTCCCAAAACTCACAATTGTTAACTAACTGCAAAAAGTCTTTATAGAATTTATATTTCTATTTTCTTCAATTGAACCAAAATGGTAGGGGAAAATGGTTATTCAATCATTTTGTGCGTTGTTTATTTTGGCTGAAACACAATACCTTGAAAATGCTCGGGGCTTAAAAAAATGGCATCAAGTGGATTTGGGTTGGACGGTATTTCATTAACAATCCCTAAATGTTCAAAGAATGTACCCGAAATTGCACAAGGGACATGATTCAGTTTGGACCACAAGATTATAACCCTGGTAACAGGGTTAGTTCATAAATAAGTGGTCCAAAAGGGTTATATTTGTGTGTGTGTCTCGTTTAAGCATGACCTGTGTGATTTCCCACATTTCCCAGTAAAATTTACTTTATTGTTTATTGGTAAATTGCTTTATGTAATCGCTATTTGAGATAATCGCATCAAAGAATGTGTTCTAAAACTCCCCAATTATGTCAGACGTAACAAGGACACGACAAAATGAGCCCCTTATTTATTGGACAGGGTTTACCCAACAACAAAAACGAACCTCTAATTTGTATTTGGAACACAGGGAACCTGCGCTTAGTCGGAGGACGGAGGGAGACAGAGGGAAGAGTGGAGCTTCACGTTGGGGGAGATGAGTGGGTTCTGTTATCATTCCCACAATCAGGGTTGACTTTTATGCACACCGACAGCGTCTGCCAGTACCTTGGGTACCCATTCGCAGTTGGGCCTACAGAAGAGCCAGCGGTTAACAACCACCAGAGGGTATTGTGTTCATTCTCTCACTGTCCACTTTATGGCGAATCAAGTGGCTTCTTTGAATGCTTGGATGAGCTAACTCTGAAGTTCTGCCCAGATAAGACTACCACCTTGGTTGGAGCAGTTTGCGCAACAGGTGCGATATAATTAGTTAGAAATTGGATGCATTATTTGCATTGTTTATCTTGGTTTTTTTTTAATAGAAGGTGTTATTTTTGTCATAACTACACCGAGGATATTCTAGTAAAAAAAACACAAAGACAAACAAAAAATGCTTTACATTTACATTCCTGCCCAAAGCAACAATTAGCTGTTTTAAACTCGATGAAAATTATGTGTAAAAACCCGTTAGGAAAGGTTATGAACAGAGATGAGTAGCACGTACATATCATGGCCCGAGGGAAATATATCCGGTTGAAAGCATGTGATATGTACACGATGTTTATCAATTGGTGATATTAAACTGACCTAACACCTTAAACTAGCCCCGCACGCGATTTTTCTTTCCGTACCACTAACGCGTCAATTTGCCCGTTTCATTGGAATGGGGCGACTTGAATGGAGACTTTTATAACTTTTTCTATAAGACCCTATCTAGATGAGATTATTAACCAATAATTTGGGTTAATAGAAAAAGGTATAAAAGTCGTGTATACGAAAAACTAGGGACTGTATACAATTAACTAGGGACTGTATCCATTAATTTTGGTGAATTATGGCTGTCAACGTCGTTGGTCTTCATACGTTCCGCGCGTATCGAAATCGATTCGTATTGAAGCGCGCGCTCTGGTCTCCATTTAAGTCGCCCCATTCGAATGAAACGGGCAAATTGACGCGTTAGTGGTACGGAAAAAAAATCGCGCCCCGGACCTGCTCTTTCGATGCAAAGTCCACAACGGCGGCGCATGTCAGCCAAAGCTCATCTTACCACTGCAGGATCATCACGCATTAAGATTTCGACCTCAAAATAAATATCACCAAATATTAAACATCTTAGATTTCCCTCGGGCCATATCTGAATACGCTGCTCATTCCTGCCCGAAGTAACTATTATCTGTTTTAAACTTGAAGAATTGTGGTTATCCGCGTTCAGGATGTAAAATATCGATTTGTGTTCATAATCAATGCACCTACAAATTTGCTCACACTGCTGCAGCGCACGGGTCTCCATATTTATGGTTGTTTATTTATCATTTTCGATCTAAAGAAAACGACGTACTTCCCTCTGACGCTAACTTCGAGTATCGTCTACTAGGCCAAACCACCAACGGATCTCAACACATGTATAAGGGCATAATAGAGGCCAGCTACAATGGATCATCTTGGGAAACAGTTTGTCTGCAAGTTATGAACGATTTCTGGGCAAAAATTGTTGCTCGCCAAGTATGCCAAAGTCTCGGGTATCCCTGGACTTTCGTTTTAAAAATGATTCCATACTCCGAGTCTCCTGGCTATGTCAGCACCGGAGAGGAGCTGATCATGAGAGAGCTTGTCTTGGGTGTGGCATTTGGCAACGTGCGATGGGTACGAGGGCATAACGCTTGCCAGCGGCACGAGTATAATCTTCTTTACGTCGAATGTGAAACAGGTATACAGACTACGAATTTACGAAAACAATATTAGCTTGCTCAAACTCTCTCGTCAAACTGTTTTTATGTGAGTGAAATATTATTTCCCCTTAAAACAGCATAGCGATAAAACTAAAGGCTTCTTTATTAATACAATAACACACGTTTCCATCTTAATGGGAAACTATATTAGTCAATCCAATTGCTTCCCTAATTGGCTCTAAATCAAGTCAATCATGTATTTTTGTTAGCTTTCATACCCTTAGACCTACATATACAAAACAAAAAATAGGTCTGAGAAGTAAACTATATAAATATGCTTTTAGATGGCTAAAATCGTTAGGATTAGTTCTCGTATTATTTTATTTTCAATGTTTAAACCAATTTGATTGTTTTCACTTGATTAAGGTGTTACGATGTATGGGCTGACGGTGTTCCCCTGTGCCGAACAAACGTGTCTTGGACGTTGTGGACGTCCTGCTACGGATGAATTGTGTGGCTGTGATGCGGTCTGTTCGCAGTGTACCGACTGCTGCTACGACTACACGGATCGATGTTCTCTCCAAGAAGACCAAGACAATCGCACATCACTGTCATTAGGCTCATTCGTTTGTAGGCTCGTCGATGGGGATCGGGTGTTGATAGTGGAAGGATGTAGCCCAGGTTGGAATGACACCCATGTGGTTCAACAGTGTGCCAATAATTCCTACCCGGGTCCGATACAATACCAAGAGGGAGTGTTGCTTAAGAATCTACATTGTGCCGAATGTAACGGCTTAGCAAGCTCAGAATTAATGCAAGACCTTAGTATTTATAGCATTGACGAGTACGACGTAGGGCTCGAAGTATGTACTTTGGAAGATGTGGATCCAGAGATAGCTCTTGGATGTCGGGCATACTCTGCGATTATCGACACACCTGGTTGGTTGAAATTCAAGAATCCCCACTGTGCATACTGCAATGGAGCGAATATCTCTAACCTGGATTACTGTCCATTCCACCTCTCGGCCATTTTGCCAGGACATTTTGAGATACTGCTAGGCAGGGTACCTGAACCATGGGCTCCCAAATCATCCACGAGTCTCCAGTTGCAGGACGAAATCAAGTGCTATGACAAGCACATCAAACTGCACGTACTGCCAACGTACAGAGGGAATTATTCAGTGCTGACGGAGGCTGTGGAATGTTTTTTAAACACACTTGGCTGGCAGAACATTCAGCTGACATGGCCATTCTATTCTTTATTTATCGACCATCAACAGCAAGCCCTTGCTGCAGAAATGACAGAGCTGGTCACGGAATTTGTATCAAATATCACAGATTTTGAGGAAATCTTGGACATGACAGTTTTGCCTCCCCACGAGGAAGGTAGCTCAAGGAATTGGGTAGTCAGATGCGGAGTCGAGCAAGTTGATTTTGTGGAGATTTGTGGTACAGCTGCGAATGAGACAATAAATGGAACCTTCAATGAACTCCCGTGTGAACATTCCGTTTTTACTACTCAGGCATCAGACACCAGAGTGTTCAGTATGGGTGGCGTCCAGGTCATTTATGTCGGTGGAGGAGTACTTGTTGAAGCCAAGTCAGTTTCCTTCTTTCGTAGCTACAACTACCAAATAGCAGTCTCCAATGGCTCAGCAAAAGACACCAGGGTATCTGTATGCGGACAAATGTTTGAGAACAAGGAGTGCCGCCTACCCCATGCTGGAGAAACAAAGACTGTGAAAGTGGAAGACGGTGAACCAGGGCTGGAGTACAAAGGGAGGACGTTTTTGCAAGACCGTGTAACGCAGCTGCCCGATGGTTGGGTTCTCATCTGCTCAAGTATCTTCTCTGATCCAAAAGAACCATACATTTCATTCTCAGACCCGCTTACTCTAGTGAATTTTATCGGTTACCTCTTATCTCTGGTAGCTCTCTTGGTAACTTTTACCAATTACTGTGTGTTCCCGGCTTTGAGAAACGTGCCTGGTGGAGCCATCATGAGTCTGACAGCAACCCTGTTCTTGGCTCAGCTTCTGACTCTCACAGTATTGGACAAGGCGGAGAACCAAACAGTGTGCATCAGTATGGCCGTCTTGGTGCACTTCCTATGGCTAGCTACCTTCGCTTGGATGAACGTTCTAGCCTTTGATCTCATGAGGACCTTCACATCCAGACACGTTGCTCGTCCTAACAAGCGAGTCTTCTTCACTTACTGCTTGTAGGGATGGGGTCTACCGCTTCTGGCTGTCACCACGTGCCTCGTTATCCACTTCGTCGACGGTCAGCGTGTCGGGTTTCGGTATGGTGGAGTTGATTCCTGCTGGGTGATTGGCAAATACGCAGTGCTCGGTGCGTTTATAGCTCCGATGGTATGCAGCCTGATTGCTAACGCAATGCTGTTTGTTTTGACAGTGCGTAGCGTGCACGCATCGCTTGCTGCAGCGGCGATGGTTCGGCAGGACAAATCCAAATCACAGGAGACGCTCGGAGAGCTGTGTATTTATTTCAAGGTAGGTGGAAACTCTTTTAAATTTGCGGTTCATATTTTGTAAACTATTTTGATTGATTTTAAGGAAATACAAGATATTTGAGGGGTCATTGATACGTACGTGATGACCGAGGTAGGAGTCAGTTAAAAAAACACCAAACATTCATTTTTTCAACATGTAGTCCCATAGTCTGTGTATAGGCTGTGTTGTCTTAAGCTCCCAGGAAGTGGTCCACATTATCAATGGCCTCACCATCTGAGGCAAAATGGCGACCATCGAGCTCCTTCAACCTCGGGGAGAGGTATACTAATCAGAGGGTGCAAATTCAGGAGAATAGGGTTCGGCCAGCTGGAATACATGTTCTGGATGGAAAAATCACATACAGGTGCTTTTTCTGAACCGGCTGCAATTTTGAAATCCAAGATGGCCACCGGCAGCCATATTGAAAAACTAGATGTTGAACTACATCACCATCTAAGTATGTGTAATACCTTGTTTGATGGGTATTTGGGTGCGGGGAATCCATTTCTGACATCATTTTTATGATTGGAGGTCAAGATGTTTTGGGCTGCGATTAGCTCAAAGGGATAACAATCCGAGATGGCTGCCGGTTGCCATTATTACAAATACTGATTCACTGAATTCATTTGTGATAGCATTTTCATAATTGGTAGTTCATGAGCCAGCTAAATTATCGGTACCATTTTTAGGGACAAAGTCTAATAAGATTTTTGCAATAGAGAAAAATATGAAAAGTACAGCAAAATATGATAGACCTTCTAAAACGGTAGCTTATGACTAGTTTTTGAAAGATTGTTAACGTAAATGTTTAAGTTCTGGCAGCCTCTTAGTTTTACTTTCACGCAACATACGGCTGTTTGAGGATTCTGTCAAATGTCGCACAGTATAGTTTCATGTGTTGAAGAAATTAAAAAAGCCAACAGTAAACAGCCGTAGTTCAACATGTGCTGTGTCCGTGACATGTTTACTTTGAGCTGATGAGAAAGGTTGAGATAAAATACTCTGAAATGCCGAAGTGTTTTATTTAGGAAATAACAGGGTGAGGACCCGGTCATTACTGCGTGATAATTGCTAGCCGAAGGCGAGGTCTATTACCAGCGGTCATCACCCAACCCGGTCAATTATCACGCAGTAATGACCGGGTCCTCACCCTGTTATTTCTTTCAATAAATACCTTTTTATTTAGGAACAAAACAGTGAATTTGCTTCAATTTTTGAAAGCCCGGTCAATTACTGCGTGATAATGCCCTCCACGTGATCGAGTCTCGACCAATCAGAAGCTTTGAACTCTCCTAGGTATTTATTAAAATAGATTGAAAGGTTTAAAGTATTTAACAGGTCAGTGATGGATTTGGAAGTATTTAGGACTTGATTGGGTGCTCTTGCACCACATAACGACCGAGGGGCGAGACACAAAGGAGAACAAAGGAAACAAAAGCCCCTCGGTCGGCGGTATGAATGGACAAATTCGGTCCTCGATCGACGGTGCAAGCGCAAAGCAATGGAGATTGGGTATAACATAGGAATAAAGGAAAACACAATATCGAGCCTCGATCGTTATGTGGTTCACGACCCTGTGTGCTTGTATAGGTGTACTCGATTGTATCATCACCACCGTATGAGCTGATTAATGTAACTTTACGTACTGTATCGCTGGTCGCTGCGTATGTTAGTACGTCTACGCACGATCGGTTCTTTATTTTTCCTGTGAAAAACAACATAACTGGGCTTTTATTTAACTATTTGCATCGCTGCGACGTAGCGGTCGGAAGATCCACATTCACTTTGTAAATTTGATCAATATGAGCAAGACGTACATGTAGCCTACGCTGATGTATACCCGGCCCGTTGACCAGCCAATTACTAGGTCGGCTGGCCATAACGGGTGCCTAAACGGAGGACTTCGATCCTAATGGTGGGGAATTGTGCAGGTTTGCGATTCCGATGGAGGTAGAGCCTGGTTTGGTGTTCGTTTTAGGAAACAAGGTAGGAGATATCTAAATCTTTGCTGGTGGTCGAACATGACACTGCTAAGGAGGTACAATTGTATGGAGCAGCCATGTCATTTTGTCAATGTGAAATTTGATTATGGTTATTCGGCTGCGGAAGGTCATAATAAGAATTTGGGCAAGTTCTTGTTTAAAATTCGTTCTTTTGAATACCATTTGTGTGTTTCCACATATACCATGTAGGAATTCCTCAATGTATATACGTACGTTGAGGCTGACAGGGTCAGCGCGACGGGCGTGGTACATTAGGTAGGCGTACGCAGTCTTTGTATTGTACAAAGCTATTGTACAACGCTATTGCACAAAGCTATATTGTACTTTGGATAATAGCACGCGCTCAAGCATGCACGACACGACACTGCGAGAAGAAGATGGCCTCGCATTCATGCGGAATTTTCACGAAGGCGTGGGTATTGTCCAAAGGTATGTGGATATGGGAATTTGGTTATTTATAAGTAGGCCTATGTCGGACCGGGTTTTATCATGGTTCTTATAGTAGTACTCTTTAGTAAAGAAAATGCCGGTCCGGTTATCAGAGTATACCAAATCTATGAGTAATGCAAGGGTGTCTAAAATAAAGAAGACGTAAGGTGGCTTTCAAAATGCAAAGCATGTACATGTACATTTTATTTGTAATCCTTAGCGTCGCCGTGAGTATATTAGTGGTAGCTTTGGCACAGTATAGTACGGCTATTACGTATGTTCGGCTTTCCTGACAATTCTGAGATTTGAGGAAGTAAGGCCTACGGCAGTTAAACCCAGCAGGTTTAGTAAACCCTTCCTGGTTATGGGTATATGATTAACGGTTGTTCTCCTTTGTTTCACAGTTATTGATTTGTTCTTTACAAATATGATTCACGTTCATATCTTCGTGACAATTGTGCATAAAAAGGAAGCTTGATCCCCAATAGGTTGATCGAAATAATGAATTTGGCAAACCTTTGGGCAGATTTGCGGAGAATAGCTGTGAAAAGGCATATAGAAAATGTTCAAGCTCTAAGGCCACCGTAGCGCCAGCTTATGCAATTATGTTAGTGGAACTTCATGGGCATTAGCGGATGTTTCATATCAGATGCGGCGAATGAGTCCGTAGGTAGCCAAGTGACTACCAGGTGAGGGGTTGTTTTTTCCAAACTTTGTCTAAATTTAGAATGAGTGGTTTATCTCAGAGGAAAACTTTGTAGTCCTATATAAGGACATATGTCAGACCTTTTCTGAATTTAAAATATTATCACTGGTGACTGTAAAGGCAGTTCACCGTGAATATGGGTATGCTTGTAGCAAGAGGTAGGATGGACAAGGTTAGAACGATGGATTTATCCCTCTGTGATTTAACAGACACATCACCGTTTATGTATTTCACGTTTCTCTTGATTTAATCCCATTTGTACAGGACATGTGACGACTAGTATGGCAGGGGTCTGGTGAAGCAGAATCTTCATTACCAGAGGCACTAACACAATGGAGGAGGTCCTTGGAGCGATAGAGGGGTAAAGCTTTGCCCTGGGTCTCCAAGGTTTAGGAGTGATAATAGGCCCCTAGAAAGGGTATTTATAGTTAGTCCCTGAAATTGGTTTATGTTTGGCACAGCCCAGGCGATCAGACCTTGATTGTTATGGGAGTGTGTGTACAAGGCGGCGAAGCCCCACGGCAAAGCCACAGGGCATGAGATGGCAAGTTGTATGGTGTTAACCTGCAAACAGGAATGAGAGGGTGGTGAAGTATACGTGCATATTTACTTTAACATTCCGTTCATGATAGCCAAAATTCACCAAAGAAATAGACTCGGAAACGGTGAACTAATGCGTTTGGCTATCGGTTGCAATCAAAGTTCAATATTTTAACTGAAGACAAAGGCCGCTTTTGCGCTGCCTTGCAATAGCACATTCCATCCGTTGAATTATATTCACTCTTTTGAAGCATGTGGCTCAATGTATTCCAAGCGAGAATGGAGAAAATTCGCACTTGTGGACTGGGAACAACCATGCCTCCTCATGCGTTGATGTTAAACAATATTGTATAGAGTAAGTTTAGCCAAGATATAGATATTAATCAAGGATTATACACAAAGGTAGTATATCTTGGTGAGAGGAAGTTCCCAAACGGTGTTGGTGGAAAGTACAGTAGGCATGTACGATGGGAACATGTACAGTAAAAGGCAACTGTATAGGTCTAAGGAGAATATATTAATTTTCAGTTGTGGTTGCACTTGCAGTATTTGGTTGCTCTAGATGACCATAGTCTTGGCGGAGTGTAACAATGAACAGAAGATAAGGGTCAGACTCAAGTGTGGTCTCTCGGCGGGGTTGGGCGCCCCGATGTTGGCAAATATTACCCAGAAAATGGTGTCTGGTAAATAGTTGGTAATTGCCCTTAAAGTGATAATGATAAATGTAACGCTTGGCTCACAACGAAATATGTGAAAGTGATGTCTGTGAAAGGACTGCAACCAAGTATCTGGGAACAATTTTCTATTTACAAATTGTATGTGCATATCAGACAACAAATTTCGGAGTCTGGCGATTTATATGACATTATGGTCAATTCCTTGGAAGAGTATTACTGAAAGTGGACAATTGTTGCTGTCTAATAAACGGCAAGCATTACAGCAATGGACACTGAGCGTCAAAATCGGAAGGGGTTTTTGATCTTTTGCTGGAGTAGACGTGCTGTACCTATATGATATGGGAAATAGTAGTGAATTGGTGGGAGGAAACAAACACAGGCCCCGCATACAAATTGTTTGGCTAAAATAAGGTCTTCAGAAAGACTAGTCATATCCTAAACAACGAGTTATTTCGATTGAATATTTTCTGGCTGTTAAACCTTGCTAATCCTTAGTGCGCAAACTGTTGCGTGAGTTTACCTTAACGAAAGTTGCCACCATGGTATGTTTGTTTCCAAAATCGGAAATAATGTTTTGTTGACCCTAATAAAGGATTATATTACTGCATAATACTTTTATCAACTAAGGCATGTTTGGAATGAGTCGGTTAAGCCGAACAAATTTGCTGCAGTTAAACTGTTGGGAAAATAAATAAATAAATAAAAAATCTTACAGTTGATATTATGCAGTAGATGCGCATGTCAAGATGCAAAATGCTAAACAAAGGTTACCGGTGATAAGCATTTGCCTAAATAATTTAGGTACGTCAGTGTGGACGAAGTAGTTCAATTTAAGCCCGATGTCAAGAACTTCTAACTGTGAATCTTATCTTGTGAATTCCTATGTCTTTAACTGACTCCTGTTAGACGATACTGCTGCTAATCCAAGATATGCGGTACATAATGTGTATATGTACAGGTAATGCATGTGTACATAGGCAGGGCAGTGTTTTGGCATGATCAGAGTAACATACCCCATGGGGATGTGTGTTTGGACTAGGGTATAAAATAGATAAGAGGGCTGGCAAGTTTTGCGGTTGGTTTTATTGTTTTCTCTAACAAGTTTCATGGTAAGCAAGAGATGGGACAGAGGTAACCCCTCCCCCCTTCTTTTGTGGTGTTTAGTGTTTTCCGGAGTGTTATGGTTTCTCCAAAATTCTGTTTAGATTTTTGGGGGATGCTATAGGTGACCATGGTATAGACAGGGAAAAGCCCCGTTTATACAAAATGACATAAAAAGCCATTCATAAAAATGAAGTGAAACGCCCCGTTTATACAAAATGAGATGAAAGTCATTCGTAAAAAATGAGGTGAAAAGCCATTCATAAGAAATGAGGTAAAAAAGCCCCATTTATAGAAATGAGGTAAAAAGCCCCATTCATAGAAATGAGGTAAAAAGCCCCATTCATAGAAATAAGGTAAAAATCCCCAATCATAGAATGAGGTAGAAATCCCCAATCATAGAAATGAGGTAAAAAGCCCCATTCATAGAAATGAGGTAAAAAGCCCCATTCATAGAAATGAGGTAAAAGCCCCAATCATAGAAATGAGGTGAAAAGCCCCATTCATAGAGATGAGGTAAAAAGCCCCATTCATAGAGATGAGGTGAAAAGCCCCATTCATAGAGATGAGGTGAAAAGCCCCATTCATAGAGATGAAGTGAAAAGCCCCATTTATAGAAATGAGGTGAAAAGCCCCATTCATAGAGATGAGGTGAAAAGCCCCTTTTATAGAAAGGAGGTGGAAAGTTCCATTCATAGAATTGAGGTGAAAAGTCCCATTCATAGAACTGAGGTGAAAACCCCCATTCATAGAAATGAGGTGGAAAGTTCCATTCATAGAATTGAGGTGAAAAGTCCCATTCATAGAACTGAGGTGAAAACCCCCATTCATAGAAATGAGGTGAAAACCCCCATTCATAGAAATTAGGTGAAAACCCCCATTCATAGAAATGAGGTGAAAATCCCCATTCATGGAAAAGAGGTGAAAAGTCCCATTCATGGAAAAGAGGTGAAAAGTCCCATTCATGAAAATGAGGTGAAGAGCAAAAATAAATATTTTTATTTTTTGACGGGTGGAAAACCTGATTTGTAGACATGAATGGTTTAAAAGCACCGTTGAAAGGCATGAAATAGAAAGCCCCATATACAAATATATAAATTGAGGCAAAAGGCTATAGATGGGTGAGGGGGAAGGCCCTAGAGATCGATGTGGGAAAAAGCCCCGGAGATCGATGCGGGTAAAAATCCCCAGAGATCGATGTGGGGAAAAATCCCCAGAAATAGATGTGGGGAAAGGCCCCAGAGAAATGGGGAAAAGCCCTATAGTTAAATGTAAGGAAAAAACCTAGATTTTAATGTGAGAAAAAGCCTCGGATATTAATGTGGGGAAAGGCCCCAGGGAGATATGTATAGAAAACCTCCAGAAATAGATGTGGGGGAAAGCCGGAGATTATTGTTAGGCAAAACCCAGAGTTTAATGTGGAAAAAACAACAGACGTTGATGTTTATTTTTGACAGGTGGAAAACCTGATTTGTAGACATGAATGGTCAAAAGCACCGTTGATAGGCATGAAATAGAAAGCCCCATATACAAATATATCAATTGAGGCGAAAGGCTATTGATGGGTGTGGGGGAAGGCCCTAGAGATCGATGTGGGGAAAAGCCCCGGAGATCGATGTGGGGAAAAGCCCCGGAGATCGATGTGGGGAAAAGCCCCGGAGATCGGTGTGGGGAGAAGCCCCGGAGATCGATGTGGGAAAAAATCCCCAGAGATCGATGTGGGGAAAAATCCCCAGAAATAGATGTGGGGAAAGGCCCCAGGCTGAGGGGTGGGGAAAGGCCCCAGAGAAATGGGGAAAAGCCCTAAAGTTAGATGTAAGGAAAAACCTAGATTTTAATGTGAGGAAAAGCCTCGGATATTAATGTGGGGAAAGGCCCCAGGGAGATATGTATAGAAAACCTCCAGAAATAGATGTGGGGGAAAGCCGGAGATTAATGTTTAATGTGGGAAAACAACAGACATTGATGTTTATTTTTGACAGGTGGAAAACCTGATTTGTAGACATGAATGGTCAAAAGCACCGTTGATAGGCATGAAATAGAAAGCCCCATATACAAAGATATAAATTGAGGCGAAAGGCTATTGATGGGTGTAGGGGGAGGCCCTAGAGATCGATGTGGGAAAAAGCCCCGGAGATCGATGCGGGGAAAAAAAAACCAGAAATAGATGTGGAAAAATGCCCCAGGCTGAGAGGTGGGGGAAAGGCCCCAGGTTGAGATGGGGAAAGGCCCCAGAGAAATGGGAAAAAGCAAGGAATTAAATGTAAGGGAAAACCTAGAATTTAATGTGAGGAAAAGGCTGGGATGTTAATGTGGGGAAAGGCACCAGGGAGATATGTATAGAATGTGTAGATGTATAGATGTATAGATGTATAAGCCAGAGATTAATGTGAGACAAAAACCCAGAGTTTAATGTGGACAAAACCAGACATTGATGTGGGGAAAGGCCTAAGGCAGAAAGGTGGGGGAAAGGCCCCAGAAAAAAAAAAAAAAATGCGGGGAAAAGCCCCAGAGATGGATGTGGGGAAAAGCCCCAGAGATGGATGTGGGGAAAAGCCCCAGAGATCGATGTGGGGAAAAGCCCCAGAGATCGATATGGGGAAAAGCCCCAGAGATCGATGTGAAGAAAAGCCTCAGAAATAAATGCGGGGAAAAGCCCCAGGTAGGGATGGGGAAAGGCCCAGAAAGAGATGTGGGGAAGAGCCCCAGATATTGATGTTGGCGAAGGCACAAGGCAGAGGTTGGGAAAGGCCCAATTTGTAATAATGTATTTATGAAAAGGGGAATAGCCCCAGTGAATTAAGAAGGCAGGTAAAGGTATCTGTTATGTTTTATATGTTGTATTAGTTATTCGGCCAAGAATGGCAACAAACGAACAATATGCTTGTGCAGAAAGTATGATAATGTAATAATGTAATAAAGCAACAAAGCAACAAACAAGGGCAAGCAAAGGGTTATGAATATTACTTAGACAGCAATAGGAAGTCAAGGTTGTTACAATAGAAGACAAAACAGGAACGAGGCAATACCAACATAAAATAGTCAAGAAAGATGAAATGAATAATGAAGCGGGTATTTATGGTAAATTGGATCTAAAACGTATAAGGTTTGACGCTTGTAGGTTGTAGATATTGCCTAATAAAACAGAGGCATGACAATGGGGGCAACAACCCCAGTTTAAATAGCACGGGGTTATTTATGTGTATTCTGTATTCCCCTTAAATGTAAGCCAGATAGGCCGATTCAGTGGCCACAGATTCTCGGGAGGTCGACAACTCGCATTGCATGATTTTGACGTCTGACCAATTGGTAGCTATGCTGTCCGACGGGATTCTTCGCCTTAGCGTGATTTTCTGCACTTGGGTTGAGTTAACGTATTTCACTTGTAGGCAAATTATACCCACTTGGTTTTAGTAATGGTTGGGGTTTTTTCGTTTCTAAATGCGACTCCCATTACTGTTAATACAGAGAAAAGGAAACCTTTAAGCACTTCAAGGTTTTAGTTACCTGCTTGTATGAAATTACACAAAGGTTAAAATTGCACTGTGCAAGTGTTGTTTGAAACGAAATAACACGGAGATTCTGCCCAGCAGTCCAGTGAGGCTGGTAAGTACAGGTCAGACTCATTTCGTCCACTCTGTTTTGCCGTCGAAGCTTGGTGCTCCCAAAGTTAATGGCATTGTGACGGAAAGTGCAATGACTTAGTGCTGTTATGCTATTGTAATTATAACCTTATGAATGAAATGTAACCCAGGGTGTACGTGCCCTGTAGTTGCGCGCGCTGGCTGGGCGGAGCTTACCGCTCAGTGACTCGCTGCGTGAATGCACGAGATTGTGTAACAAAGCCTATAGGTGTAAGTACATGTAGGTGTTTTTTACATGGTGTACGTGTTTACCTGGGTGGTACGTAATGCGTGTTTATGGTTAGTTGGTGGAGTGCCGCGCCACCGGAAAAAAGTACAGTACATGTAGGTTCACGACTTGTGTTTCTGAGTTGTACGTAATTTGCGCACGCCACTAGTGCATTGTATATGCTGTGGTTCATTGTATATGAGATAATATATTATGTACGCTATAGTGCATTGTGCTGTAGTACATTGCGTATGCTGCAGTACACTGCGTATGCTGTTGTGCACTGCGTATGCTGTTGGACATTACGTAGTTGGGCGTTGCGCATGGCGTTGCACATTGTTGATGCTGTCGCGCGTTGCGTATGGCGTTGCACATTGTTGATGCGGTTGCGCGTTGCTGCTGTAAGCAGTAGGTTTTCCTCCCCAGTAATTAGGAACTCGGGAAAGGAAACAGCCCCAATTGAATCGTAATTATCGTACATTGTATTGATTGTTGAGAATAAATCATCATTGTTGATTTTTGTAGGCCTATACCGACAATAAGGTGTCTTTGTTCACAGGTTTATTGTGTAATTAACAGAGAGTAATCGCCATCATCATAATCGGTGGTATATGTCCACCAAAACGGACCTGCACCCTTAGCCTTTAGGTTGCTCTGAGTGATCTCTCGTATAGGGAAGAGCCTTGGGTTGGGAAGATTGTCGTCGGTTTAATGGGTGTCCGACTTATCCTAACAGCCTTAGGTTGGCCTGGGGAGTTCCCGCCACAGTATGCTGCATTTTGCTTGTTTCCTTTTGTTGCTTGTTTCCTTTTGTTGCTTGTTCCACTTTCTCACAATTTTGGGAAGAAAGGACTAAAGGTAAATGTTAGTGTTGGCTGTGATTTCATTGATTTGTTCGTTGTTCCCCCTGCGCAGTCAAGTAAAGTTTTGGTTTCAGGACGGTAGGTTTTAATTTTAACAATATGTTGTGGAGGATTTTGTATATGTAACATTTTAGGGAATTCGAATAGCGCTGGTCGACTGGGATGAGGATGTCCTTTAATTTGAAGCAACCTGGAGGTATAATGGGCGGCGGCCAAATTTCGCCGATGGATGGGCTCAGTGAGAAAGCGGTTTTCACTCGAAATTTGCTGACGGGCAAGACGAGAGGTCGTTTTAGGCAGCTCAGATTTCAGCATGTATATATGTCGTCGAGACGGAGACAAACTATGTGCATTGTAAGAATGGTCAAGGTGCTACAATCCATCTCGGGGTAGTCCAGGCTTTCACTATTTTGCAACATGCCAAGGGCTGGTGAGGCGACACCGTGTGACAAAGCGAAATTAAGAATTGGTCGGCTACAGCAGTAAGGGAAAAATGAGAAAAGTACAATGCATAAAGGTAAGGCAGCTTGAGACGGCTCTATGAGGAATAGTGAAAGTTGCCAAACGCCTTGCGGTAGTGTGCAAACAAGGATGGTACCTGCAAAACATGGGCTTGTCCTCATTTGAGGGTTAGTGGCTAGAGGATCCTGTCGGCAGGGAACAACACATCAAGACCATTAACTGGTAGACAAATCGATACAAAAACTATTGGTGGCAAAGGCTGTGTATCCCGAGGATAATCACGGGTAAGATTAGGGCTGAGAAATGGGATGAGATATGGGATGGGATGGGGGTTGTGGGGTAGAGGAAGAGAGAATAGTGGATTGGATTGGGGGTCTAAGTTCGGAGCGAAGAATCCTTCTACCCATACCTAAGATCAAATGTGGACTCTGGAGTCCGAACAAAGCAGCGATGCAAATACTTTACTATTTGCATCGCTGCGACGTAGCGGTCGGAAGATCCACATTCACTTTGTGAATTTGGTCACTACGAGAGAGAACGGTAAGTCGAAGAAGCCTTTGGTTTGTCGCTCCGAGGACAGGTAAGATCCAAAATATTTATCCCACCCACCCTCCCCATACTGGTTGGTCCTGCTGTTCGGATTCTATAGTCTCTACGCTCGAATCCTTCTACCCATACCTAAGATCAAATGTGGACTCTGGAGTCCGAACAAAGCAGCGATGCAAATACTTTACTATATGCATTGGGGGGGATCTTGAACTAGTTCAGATTCTTTGGGCGGAGACTGATTATTCTCACTCGGGAATTTGTTGTGTCTGCCTGTATAGTCTAGATTCGGCCTTGTTAGCATGGCCCCATCTAGTACCGTGCTGGGGGCATGGTCTGGACTGCTACCCTGGTGAATTGCTTACGTACGTGTGATCAGCTATATATCTTCATAAATCCGTGGTCCCACAATTATATTGTAATTTAGATTAAGTTAAGGAGAATGGGCAAGGACTGTATAGATTCGTAAAAAGAATGTACGAGGCGAAGCCGGGCGCCTTCTTTGCATGAATCTACAGTTCTGAATCTATTCTCTGACTTAATCTAATTTTTTTTAACAACAAATGTTTATTCGAATGAGCCCTGGCGTCACGTTCATCGCCAGGTTTTTGAATAAGTGTATATCTTATTGTTATCGAACTTAGTGCTTTTTAAATTAAAGTACGCATACAAAGTATAGTCGGAGTCTTTGTTAACTTAATCTACAGTCTTTGTCAACGTACAGTCAGAGTAGATTCGTAACTTAATCTACTCTTGGCTGTAGATTAGGTTGACAAAGACTCTGATTGTATTCTTTCAAATAATCTACAGTTTCAACAATAGTCACATAAATAGATTAATACAGTTGTGTTCAAGGTAGTACTTATTGCACATATTATTGAGTTGCCCTGTACATTTACGTGTCAATCTATTTCATGTAAGAAGTGTGATGGGACTGCTGTTGCAAACAGAATAGTTCACTTGAGTTACCCTTCAGCTGGCGAGCATGTCTTTGTACAACAAACGAAATGTCACAAATGAAAAGTGATAAGGAAGAATAAAAGCCCGAATTCCATATCCACCCTCAAAACCTTGCACGACTATGACAATTTCCCAATCCAAAGGTGTGACCAAAACACATAGGCATACTTGTATTATTATAACAAGACAATATCTGATTGTTGTTTGAGAAACCCCAGTGATGTCGGTGTGCATAAAACTTGGTCCTGAACATTGTTGAATTTACACTGTTTTCAATGGGAGTTGAATTATAGGCTAGTGTACCCCTGCACATATGTAGCGAAGAAAAATCATAATGGCGATTAGCCCCTGGAGATGGTACCAATAATGTCAAACTTCAGCCCCTGGCTCATGGACTATGAAGGATAGGGTTACATGCTAAAATCAAGGTCGGAAATGCATCAAAACTGATCAAAATCCCAGTTTTATGTTTGCTGTTTATAAAAAACTCATTTGGCTCACAATTTGTCAGAGTTGTAGTCGAGTTCGAGTCCGAGTCTCAGGTCACTCGGGTCGAGTTCGAGTCCGAGTCTCAAGTCACTCGGGTCGAGTCCGAGTTTCGAGTCTCGAGTCACTTGGTCCAAGTCCGAGTCCGAGTCACGAGTCACTTGTTTAAATAATTAAATAGTTAGAATACTTCAACCAGTTCACTTAGATGACTGAATCATCATTATTGATTGCAAACCAAATGTCGTAAAAAAAGGATTGGAAATGACAAAATAAAACACATTTAATTTAAACAAAGTTCTGTACCTTTATTTTAGGTTCTAACATTAAAAAGAGGTAGCGATATAGCCGCAGCCAGCCAAAGCCGCCATTCAGATTCCGGAGACAAATTCCAATTCCCCTGGTAATATTATGCATCAAGCACAAGCAGTGGCTATATAGTGTTAATGTTGACAGAATACCAGCGTTAATGTTGGTGTCGTGCACAATAATGCTTTTACATAAATATATTGCAGTGTTACTATACGCGTGCGGCTGTACATGGCCACTACACAATAATCACGAACACTATTACCTGCAACACCATACGACAGTGTACTTATCTCGTGTGCTAAACGTTAATATTCCTCCATGTGCATGACGATCGGATCATCGGAATTGTTTTTAATATTAAAACAAAGTATTGTTGGTGAAAATACGTGACACGCGAGTCACGAGTTCTCGGGGGGGAGTCCGAGTCGTGATAGTCGAGTCCGAGACTTTTGCCGACGTGACTCGAGTCAAGTCCGAGTCACCGAAATTGTGACTCGAGACGGACTCGAGACCGAGTCCTGGACTCGAGTCATACAACTCTGCAATTTGTAGGTATACAAATTGTTTGTTTATGAGTTGGATCAATTGTATCTTCCTTTGAAACACACAATACATTAGGATTGCAGAAGAATGGTTGGACAAATCTTTTGTATTTATACCAAAGGTGAAGACAGTTGGAAAATTTCTGTGTTAGTTCCCCACTATCGTTTAGTTGGTGAAAATGCAGAAAGTTTCACCAACGTACTAGAGCGTTGGTGACATCTTCTGCAAAATCGTTTGCATAATCCAGACTGCTGAGCCTGTCTAATATCTGAAATTTCGTCAGTGTGTTTTTAGTCACTTTTTACCAAGATTCGATCATCCTATAATTTGTTCATCAATCATTGTTTGTTTTGGCCAAGTTTGTATTGGTAATTTGCAGACAATATAACCCTGTTGTTCGATCAGAACAACTTAATTCCTTAACAACTTAACAACTTAACAACCTTCACTTAGTTTAGTGTAATAAATAATTATGTTATTGCAAATAGTTATCACCATTGGAGATATTTATCGTAAACTTGTTTGCAAAGCTTGCCCCAGTTTACTTTTCCGCCATCTTAAAACCGTGACGTAACTCGCGAGTGACTAGAGAAACCATGGTCCGGGTCTAGGTTGATCTAGTTGGGCTATAGGGAGTCAAACCACACAGCGTTAGATCGAGTGACAACTAGATTGGTTAAAGGTCAAGTCTAGTCGATCTAGTCGCCCACAACCGAACTTGCTCATATAGATATAACTAGATCGACAGCGCGTACAGGCGCGCATAGGGAGGGAGCAACTCTTTAGCGCGGAGCAACTTTTTAACTTTTTAGTTGCGTTATTACGCGCACCTTTATTCCCGTCTGTTTGTGCGCAAACATGTATTTTTACGACCGTAAAAGTAACAATTTTTTCCCCCTGTATTAGTTATGTCCCCAACAAAATTCAAAGTAGGTTATGCAACTGGACATTCGTCGCAAATTTGTATCAATGATTCCCTCCAATTTTTATTTCGTTTCAAAATGCTGGTGCGCGTTGCCCAACAAACCTTGAAACCATCAGTTGTTTTTAGTGCTATCCATATGACGTTTACTTTAACCTTTTAAACGGTGTATATCGTTACGGTGTTACGGTGTAACTTTCAAAAAAAGGCTATTCTTGTTTTCAAAAGTCTCAACAAATTGACTCCTTTGTACATGACAAATATGTTCACACCACTTACAGTTATTCGTGAAACAAGGCAATCAACCCACACGGCACTAAAAGTTCCTTTTGCCAACAAAATAATGCTACGCCACAAGTTTCCTTGTGAGTGGTGCAAATATTTGGAATAATCTGCCCGAACAATTGCTAGCATTGGACTCATTAAGCACATTTATATCAGAGCTCCGACATGTCATCCGTTAAATATTATGCTAATTGTGCTGATCTACGGAGTTATAACTTGGTTGCCACTATAATGTGGATCCGGATGGGAATTCTCTTTGCGGGTTTTATCTCGTAAATCAGAATTAGTATCAATGTTTTGGATTCCTGTAAATACCCTTGTACGTCTGTAAATATTTCTGTAAATGTTGTTGTATTTATATATGTACTGTTATTTTATTTAATGATGTATGCAGGGCCCCGCAAAAAACAGTTTTAAACTGTTTGGGCACACCCTGGGTAAAGAAATGGAATAAATTATATAAGACACCCTCATAAATGATTATTTACAGATGGATTTTTTTTAAATATATTACTTCTTTGTTGTAACCGAGCTTTAAACTCACTCTGTGTTTAATAACGAAGGCGCTCTCCTCAAATGGCGTACTATTAGTATCTCAGAATCTTCAAGAATCGTCAGTTGTGTTTTGCCGTTGCATTTGTTACCGTTTATCGCATTTCCGTTGTCCTGATTTATATGCACTCTATAGCTTCTGATTTTAATTCTAAAATCTCCATCCTATGTTAGTATGTCTATTGCAACTATTCGGTTCCCGGCTATAGCTACGCCACTTCTGTGTAGTCGCCAAATGAGGTCTATATCACGCATGCGTTTTTACACAAAACGCCTCCGCCTCCTGACTGTTTTAAAACACTGTTCCAATGTATTACATTTATTTAGTCCATATTCTATTTGCAATACATATCCGACAGCCTAGCCAACTAGTCTTGTTTCCTAACCTGATGATTCCCCGGATACAGGGTGTATACAAAAACATGCACTACAAAATATAGCGAAATACCACACGTATAGATTGTATAACTAACATCGTATACTTATAATATATTTATATATGGTTTCAAAGATACTGGTTTCCACTTTAAAATGAGACATCAAACGTCCAAACCTGGTAATGTTTGACAGAGTTATAAACAATTGTCCAAGAGGGGTCAAATTGACCATGGGACCAAGTTTTTCAATTTTTGGGGGATACTGTGCAAGTGTGGACTTGAAATCAAGTCGCCAGCGCCGAAACGAACCAGCGCTGAGCCACCATGCCCGCTGCCGTCAGTACATGATAATTACCAAAACAGACCCCAATACTTTAGATTAATTAGATCACTAACCAGTACCTAAATAAATCGTGTTGTCTATCAAACAGTGCTACATGCCATCTTGCACTCGGCGTCTGGACTGGCAATTCAACCACTTACACGGATTATAATAAAGAAAGCCATGCTATATCGCCTATGCGTCAACCATGACGAAAGGTCGCAATAAAGTCAGCGTTAATAATCATCCTGGTTTTAGAAATTGACGGTCACTTCGAATGGTTGTGTCGTGTCAGATTCGAGGCCCTGCCGCCTCGGTGAACGCTATCATTAAAACTAGACAGGTGTACATTATTATTAATTTCAAGCTAGCTGTCAATTTACAAACGACCTCTTCTTCCAGGCTTCAGCTTTAATTACAGTAAACAAGACGGCAATATATCAAAGGAAGCAAAAAACCAATTAGTGCAGGTCGTAAGCATCCTGAGCCACGCAGCGCTTTTACGCCAGATCCGTGGTTATTAGCACAAACAATCATGCGCCCCGTTACAAACAGACCAAGGCCATTTCCCAAATCCTGGCTTGGGATCCGTCTCCTGCTACAGTCTATTGCTAAACTGTGTGAATGAACCCTGAGACGAAGACAAAGCTGAGGTTCGCAAAACAGCCAAAGGCATGCGAACCAACGCGCATTTCTATTGGTCCATTCGCGTGGACATCTGATGTGTTCTCAGATCTACCTTTTCCCCCAAACGTAGCTGCATGTTCTTCTTTCTTTGTTGTTTTTGTTGTCTTCTATTCCTCTTTCTTCTTTTCTAGCGGCTTGTATCCTTTGGTAATTTGGCGCTATACAAATCCAGTTATTATTATTATTATTATAATTATTACTAAGTTATTATAATTATTCTCACAAATGTTCATCCTCCCACGTAAATGTTTTATTTAATCGGTAAAATTGTAAAAATTGTGAAATAAAACTTTGCTATTATATATTATACAGAATAAGAAAAATAAAAGACTGAAAAGCTACGTAAACGCCAATAAAATTAAGAATAAGGTAGAAGTTGTCCTTTTACCAGGGGCGGTCGTTCATTAGGTAATAACAGTGCGAGGACCCGGTTATTACTGCGTGATAATGACCGGGTTGGGGGATGACCGATGACCGCTGGTCAAAATGCTCAAAATCTCGTGACTTTTCTTTCGGCGATATTTCCAGCGTTTTGTGTTCATGTTTAGGGGCCATGTTTTAGCCTATGCATGTTACCCTGTCTCTTCAATGTGTATTGTTATTATAACCCATGCTTTGAGACCAGACTAGCTGACCACTGATGCCCACCGTGTATAGCAACGCGCTAGCGCTAGCAGACGACACGCGCATTTTTTTAAATGCCGCGCGTATAGATACAAACGTTCTACGCGTACATTTTATAGCGCACAGTATCAAGATTTGACGCGTCCTTGTTACAAGTTACCGTAGAACTGTTGCATTCGGCCAATCATGGGCTTACATGATGCTTGATTAATGCTGGTACAGGGAACATTTATTCGCTTCTTCTTGAAACCCATGATATTACTAAGGGAATAATGTGTGTTCGGTCGGTTTTAATCACTCTGTTTAATACCGCTTGGAGTCTGGGTGCGAGGCGAGGGTAATTATCAGCACCCAGACTCCAAGCGGTATTAAACAGAGTGATTAATACCGACCGAACACACATTTATTCCCATTCATAAATACCTTTTTTTGTAAAATTCAGCCCCAAAAGCCCGGAAATTGTCGCAACTAAATTTCGGTGTTTCGACATTCTGTCATTGTGTCAAATGACATGTTTCCGCCTCTGTCGCTCTCTACACAATACATGCAATAAAGCGTATTTACTGTGAACCAGACTATTACTGCCATTGACAATCTCGTTCCCAAGGTGTCGAGCTTTACGCGCCCAACACTACCCGCTCTTACTATTGGAGACGAGGTATGGTTCAGGATTGGAAATAAAGTGAGCCCTGGGGACGGAATGTTGTTTCCAGCTAGGGTTTAAACACTTCCAGCCATGTCTTTATCGTCCGTTTAATACCGGCCACGTGACGGGCTCTCGACCAATAGGAATGCCTAGGTATTTATGAATACCTGATAATCCACTCCGCGTGATCGAGTCTCGACCAATCAGAAGCCAGCAACTCTCCTAGGTATTTATTAATATCATGTATTGGCCAAATTGTTTAATGATTGCTGCGACAAAACTCTGCGTGGCTCAGGATGGCATTGTCCAAGCGAATGGACCAATAGAAATGGGCGTTGGTTCGCATGCCTTTGGCTGTTACTCGAGCTCCAGATTTGTCTTCGTCTCAAGCTTCATTCATACAGTTTAGCAACAGACTGTAGCCGGAGACGGATCTAAAGCCAGGGTTTAGGAAAGGGCCTTTGTCTGTTTGTCACGGAGGCTCTGATTAAGCGCATGATTTGTTTGCGCTAATAACCACGGATCTGGCCAAAATTACCGCAGGGGTTTGAGCGCTGTTAGTAGAAAGCGCGTAAAAGCGCTGTGTGGCTCAGGATGGTCGTTAAGGGGATGAATGTTCAAAATTTGTTTCTTCCGCTCGCATTTTAAGCCCCGGGCGTTTATATGAACGACATACTCGTTGCTATCAATCATTCTATAATTTTTGCTTTGAAACCATTTGGGGGAAAGGAGGTGCGCTTCATTTATTACAGATACATGCATATCACAAATATCAGGTTTTCTTTGTCATCCATCATAGCCATTAATGACCATCTCTGCCAGGTTTCGTGACATTATACCAGGTTCTATTAATCGAGACAAAAAACAGTTTGGTTACCATAATTTAACGAATTATGGTAATTCAGTGGCCTTCCTTCTGGTTAAACTGTGGGGGTGTATCCATTCACCCCAGGATTGACTTTCCCTGTGACAATTTGTTCGTGTATCCAAACCTAAGGCTTAAAGTCAATGGTTCATAATACTCATTATTTTATACATCATTTACACACAGTAGAAGAAAATGCCAGCGTAATGTGTTAAAATCATCCCACATTCCATGGAAACAAATCACGAGGATAATTGTAGGATAATTGAGGATAAACGACAAGTTGTCATGATCTTGGTATATCATTATGCGAAACTGACAAAATCATTGTTTCAGTTGACATGAATAAACCGTGAAATAAGCCTGTTTCACGTTCCAGTTCACATATTCGCATTAACACCGTGGAGACATGGCTTTGTTCTCGTGTCCGAAATGGTTAGAAAATCGAGCACGTTTTGCAAAATGCTCTCATTTTCACCACAATTATTTTCCTGGGTTGAAATTTCGATCCAATATACCCTATATTATACCCCAACCCAAACACTAACCCTAACCCACATCCTAACCCTAGTTTTTGAGTAATTTAAGTAAAATTCAAAAATCTAATTCGTGAAATTTCTAGTGGAGACCTATTCATCTATAGAAATTACCCTTTGGACATCTTTTTCACTCCCATTGTCCCCATTGTGTTCATGTCTCCAGAGGGTACCGTATTTCGCACCAGTATGATCAATTTTCCAGTTGCGCATGCTCCATAGGGCGCCCTTTGATAGCATATAAAAACGCTATCATCCGGGTAAGTTTGTTTCCTCTGCTGCGCTAAATTCAAGATGGCCGTGGGATGTGAAACTCCATTAAACTGTTATATTGTTGTGTGTTTTCAACCAGATATCCTGCGTCATGGGTTTCACCTGGCTCTTCGGTTGCCTTGGCAACTTTGTTGGTAACCAGGTCATTTGGTACATCTTCGTCATTCTGAACTCGCTGCAGGGGGTCTTCATCTTCGCGTCTTTTGGATGCAACGCCCGCGTTCGGAATCTTTGGAGAGACAAGCTGGGCACCAAGGCAAAAGGGAAGAACAAGAAAGCTCCGAATAGCTCCACCATCTCAAGCAGTTTGACGAATCATACCTCTGCCGAAAGTCGTGCTCAAATAATGACGTCAGAAGTCGCCATTGGAATGCAGGAAGTACACATATCAACTCATGATTAATTACTATGTTAAAATATTCATGTATAGAAGTAGAGCGCAATGTTACATAACATAAAAAAGTCATCACTTTTAGTGATTGGGATATTGTTGTTATATTGGTATTTTCTTTTAAGAGCGACGGATTAGTGTCACTTATTTTTGAAATCGTCATTTTGGCAAGGATTGGGGTTAGCGTTATAGCGTTAGGGGTAGGGTTATTTTTTGGTGCAGAAGTATATAGAAGTGTCGACATATTTTATGTGGAAAGTAAAAGTATTTTAACAAAATGTGAAAATAGAGTAAAATCTTACCATTATTTGTATATATAGACCAAAACAATCCCCAAAAGAAACTACTATAAACAAATTAATGCGACTCGCACTCCACTCGCAGCTTCTGTCCCAGCGTCACGTCCCGGTACAGCTCGGTAGGGTTGTCGGTCACTTCGACACCTAGCCAACTGACTCAGTACGACGTACGTCCGTAGCCGTGCCCAAGTCACTAGCAGAACCTATTAAACCCTTCTATAATACCGATTCAGCAACGGGTACAGACCTATGCCGGTTGTCCCGTTGGTACCCGGTACCGGGAGGGCTAGCCGGCTTCCACCGCCAGCCCGTGACACGCAAGCCTGAGCGACACGCGAGTTATTTTTCCGTAGGATGCGGCGGCGCTGGCGAGGCCGCCAGCACAACACATGCTGGTACCGGTACCGGTACCCCGGCCTGGCGGCCTCTTTTTTAACTGCAGTGGATAATGCACAGGATAATTAATTAATTCGGAGGCGCGAGATCGAATCCCATGAAAACCCGTTTATTTGTGTTTATATTATTTATAACTTTTTGTATAGGTTTGTTAGTAATTTGCAACATTTTCCTTTTACTAATTTGTGGTTTGGAGGATTGTTTTTTCCAAGGGAAATAAAGTCCGAGAACCTGACTTGTAACTCGCATATGCTTTAGTATAAGTATGCTTGAGTGATTCGCTTTTAGTGCCGTGTTGGTTCTACTTTTAGGGTTTGGTTTTAAGTTTTGTTTCCTTTTATTTTCTTGCTTCAGCTCAGAGTTCTGGGCCCAATTCCATAAAAGCATTCTAACTTAGTATATTACTAGGTTTTAGCAAGATTCCAAATGCCTAGTTGGTTGCTTGCTAGCAATCAACTAAATCGCATTCCATAACACCATTCTATGAAACATTCTTACTAGTTGCTTGCTTGCAGCTTGCTAGAATGGTGTGGGGTTTGCATAATCGCCAAAGTTATACCCAGCACGATATGTGGCAGAGGGGTACCCCCCTCTTATCCATATACTTTATACGCACTCAACACTATTGTAACCTAACCCATCCCCCCTTGAAACCTAAAAGGAATTCCTGAGATTCCGGGAACACAATGGTCAACACAAAAGAGGGGGGGTTTTCTCTGCCACATATCGTGCTTCATATGGCCAAAGTACATGGTCAGTTTGAGTTAACAGTAGGGAAAGAGTTCAAATCAGGTCATGCTGTGGGTTGTATTGTCAATGCATTCCTCTGTACCCTGTTTAGGGTATGTACATTTGTATCGGCCTAAGCACATGTTTCAGAAATGGCTAATTCAGAGGGTGTTTCAACTCCAAAAAGGGGAAAGAAGCCTAATTACTCGACTCAGGAAAATCTGTTCCTTGCAGAACGCTATGAGGAGTTTAAGGTTATCCTTGACTCTGCGCATAGGGAGGTCAATACAAATTCCCAGAGTTAGAATGCTTTTATGGAATTGGGCCCTGGTGCCCTGATTTCACAGGATGCTCGAGACCATTCGTGACTGTCAAATTAAAATATGGTCATTCATTAAATTAAGTAGTTTTTTTCTTGTTTTGTTGTTGTTGTTGTTTGGTTTGGTGTTTTTTTTGGTTTTTGGGGGTTTTTTTTTTTGGGGGGGGGGGGAGATGGTCGCAAATGTTGTATTGCCTTTACTGACAAACTGTCCTTACAATGCTGTTTTTAGATGCTCGTATCTAGTGTTCCCACTTAAATAAGTCTCCTTTTTTAACAAAATAAAATCTCCTGAAATAAAATCTTCTTTTTAAAGATTCTTATTATTGCCGCCTTTATTAAGTCCCGATTCAGTGGAATTGAATTTGTTGTCACCATTACATTTGCAGTCCCATCTGAAATTAGATTTGGATGCAAATTCATCACACTTGACTTTGCATAATTCAGGTTAATATTTTTTTTTTCATTTCATTTCATTTATTATTTTGCAGGGCACAACAAGAAAAATAGATACAAATTTACAATCAATAGAAAGTTAAGAATATCTGAACAAAAACATGTAAAAAAACACCAAAAAACAACATTTTGGTGGGTTTTTTTCAAATCAATAAAAAATCAATATTTTTATCAATTTCAGAAGATTTATCATCGGACATATCTGAACCGCTATCTGCGAAGATTTCCTCCAAAATCTTGAAAGCGTGTTCGGCCATGATGGCAGCTAAGTGGCGTGGGCATGCAAAGTGCTAGTGCTTTTCGCACGCGCGCGTCCTGGCCTTTTGATCAATTTGAAACCATAATATAAACCAATAATAAACTAATAAACCACAGAGCGCTGCCAAAAGTGAGGGCGCTGTTCACATTTCAGTTGCAAACAATACAGCTCGTGCCAACAGAGAACGCTACTCACTTAACGACTATTATAATAGGGACATACAAGCTCTTTGGTTGCGAACGTCCATGCAACTTTGAGCCCAGGTGGCGCACTCGGTACTGATAGGGTTACGCACAGCAGGTACAGCCACATGACCTCGACCGAAATCAAAACATGAATCAAAATTCATGCATAATGCATGACCATTCGTGTAACCCGTCAAATCAGGATGCGCCCATAGCTCGTATGTGGTACAGGAAAACAAATCGCGGCCGGTCTAGCGGCGCAGCCGGGCCCGTCCACCCGGCCCGCCCGGCCGCGCGGCCGCAGGGAATTACCATGACGCGCGGTCAAGACATGACAAGATTATTACATTTCTGCAATGTATTTACTAAATGTTTCACTTGTTTTATATTCTCTTTGCCTGTTACACCAGTATAGCGCCACCGGCGAAGACCGGACCCTTAAGGAATCGTTTCAAACTGTCAGGTTGGCGTAGCGACTAGCGGTTAATTCTGTTTTTTATTTTGTTCTTTTTTTTTTCGCGGTCGCCGATTTTTTTAAAAATAAAATTCATTTATGTTTACAATTACAGAATATCTAGCGCAATACTTTTGCTGGATGCCTGCGGCCGATTTCACCAATGTTAGGATTAATCCTAGGAAGAGTAACTCCTCCTAACTTGCAATAGATCCAATGCAAGTTAGGATGAGTTACTCATCCTAACTCGAGATAGGATTAATCCTAGCGTTTCGTGAAATCGGCCGCTGTAATCATTATTTACTTTCAAATAAGTAGGATATTTCCAATAATTCGGTAGTAAATATTTGTGATGTCTTCAAATGGTGTATCCTACCTTTAAGTTTGATTTAGTGAAAGCTTACTCTATATATTTCGGAGAAAAGCAATCGAATAAAAAACATTTCGGCTCTATAATGCATCTCTGCCTTGTTTGTTTTATATGTTTGCATGGTCATCAAGTGGAGGAAATTTCAGGCATTCATCGAAATGTCGGGTATATTTTGACGGTTATGTGCAACCGCCTACACATCCGATTTATAACACATTTTAGAAAAGGTAGAAGTTGCTTTTGAAAATACTCCGGGCGCTTGTTGCGTGTTTATCTTATCTCAAAAGGTTGTTACTGCTGTAACAACCTTTAAAGTGCGACCATAAAATAGAAAAGCCGTTTTCATTTACAAAAATGTGAATTAAGGACTGTGCCTTAGCAAGAGCGACCTCTTTCGTTCTTTTCATGTAATCATGTAGGATTGACGTACCTCATTTGCACTATATCTGGGTGATTTGCGTATATCCGTATACAACTTTGTTGATAACCTTTGTGCAGGTAACAGTCGTCTTCGTCAACATTATAAATAATGTTGATTGCTGCGATGTCGGATCACTCGGATATGACGTTTTGAACACCCGAAGAACGCATATCGCCGAAGCCGCGGTTGCTATGCGTCCCCGAGGATGTTCAAAACGGCATATCCCACATCGCAGCAGTACACAATTATTGATTTGTTATACCTCTGTCTTGAAACCTCAATTCAATTCAATTCAATTCAATTTATTATACTCGTCACGTAAAAAACATGAAAATTGTTTTCCAATGTGCATTATACATGTACAATAAGACCACAGATATATACGAATGTAAAATTAAATAAAATTTGATGTAAAAGACACCAGATTTACTATAAGATATTAATACGATATAAGATATTAATCGAAAATTACAGGTTGTCATCTAACAAATCCAAATAAAAACACTAGATTGTTAAAACAAGAAACCTAGAGAAGACACAATTAAAAAGAGCTCCTTACAATAAGAAGGAAAGACAAAAAACAGGGGATTATCTTTTGAATTGAGCATTGAATAGATGGCATGCATTTGGCAAAAATGACATTCTGAAGCGCTTTGTGCGGGTTCGTGGAGGGCGAATTCTTCCTGATTTGTTGACAACCACCGAAGAATGGAGCGGATGTGTATAATCTTGCATTATGTCTTGTAGCTTAGAGACAATTGCAGATTCAAACATACTATGTATATCCTTAACGTCCTGGGCCCATATTCATAAAAGCCTGCTAAGCCTAGTTGGAAACTAAAATGGCATTTAGCTGCTTACTAAGCCTAGTTGGCAACTAGTTGCTATTCATAAAAGCAAACTAGTGTTGGCAACATTCTTAGTTGGTAGCTAAATTTAGCAGAGAACAAGAGCACCTCTAACTACCTAGTTGCCAACTAGAGTAAGGCCTACATGGTTTTAATCATTCCTTCACTGATCACGGACCTGACAAAATGGCACGGCGAATCATGGAATTGGTAGAACTTTGTCGTGCTAGACGCAGAGAACGGATATTTCGCGACAGAAGGAACCCATTGGACTTTTTCAGTGATATACAGTTACAACAGCGATATAGATTTTCACGAGAAGGGATAATGAGAATCACTGATATAGTTACACCCGATATTGAACATGCCACAATAAGGAACCATGCTCTCCAACCCTATGAGCAAGTCCTAATTGCACTGCAGTATTATGCATCAGGAACCTTCCATGCGCTTGTAGGAGATCCAATCCAAGTGTCCCAGCCCACAGCCTGCCGAGCGATTCATCGGGTGACCAATGCACTATGTAGGAAAATAGACGACTTCGTGAAATTCCCAAATGAGAACAAAGTGTGGCACATTATGGAAGATGTAATAGTCCGTGGTTGTATCCTTGGTGACAGTGCGTATCCACGCCGCAACTGGTTAATGACACCACTCTTGAATGTGCAAACTGCTCAAGAACGTCGCTAATAACGCAGCACAAAAAGGGTGTTGGTCGAACAGACAATTGGAAGGTGGAAACGTAGATTCCATCTATTACACTTGCAAAGTCGAATGATAAACCCAGAGTCCACCTGCAGAGTTATAGCTGCAACTGCTGTTTTGCATAACATTGCAATAGAGAGAAATGAGCCATATGGTGAAGACATTGCAGAGGTCCAAGTGCAACCGCTGCATAAAGACTACAATGGAGAGTCCAATGGACCAAGATCAAGAGCAATGTTGATTGCAATAGGTTCTAATGAGGATCTTAACACAAACATAACATTTTAGTTACAGAACATTATTTATTTAAACAAGTTTTAATTATACTATGTTTCAAACAAGATGTTTGATCAATAAATTATATATGTATAGAGTTGTTATACTCATCTAAAGAAATGGACTTTGTGGACGCACAAAAGTGCTTCCTAAGACTGCAATTAAAGCAATTTGTGATCGGATGAACAAAAAGGCAACTATCAATTATTAATTGTGTAAATTTGTGTTATAGTGCTTTATTTACTTCTTTCTCGTGTAGTTGCCTCAAGGTAATAACCGAAATGTATTTCGTTCGGTTTGAGAAAATGAAAAACATATTGAAAAAACAATGAAAAACAATGTATTATTGGCCTATACGTTTCAACGTAGATATTTCATTGCATGCAATATAGGGCTTATACAACAGTCAGTATGTAGGACAATTCTATCATTCTACTGTATCTATTGTTATTGCATTACGGAAAAAAACATTACGCCCAAAACACCTAATTTAGCAGTTAACTGCATTTTCCTAGCTGGCAACTAGTTAGCAGGGTTCTTAGCGAGGTTTTATGAATAACAATTTAGTTGCCTGTTAGTAAGTTGGTAACCAAGCATTTTAGCATCCAACTAGGGCCTAGTTGCCAGCTAACTTAGCAGGCTTTTATGAATATGGCCCAGGCCAATTGTTTTGGAGGCCAATTTGGTGATACGTTCCAGTCTGTGTCTGTCCATGGCTCTTAGGTTACCGTACCAGGCAATCATACAAAAGGTAATGATAGATTGGATAACGCTTTGATAAAAAAGATATTTATAAGGCCTGAAGATACGAAACGTTCTAGTAAACATTCTGTTTGTACTGTAGTAACGTTAACGCAAACGAAATGAACTCATAAACTGCGTCTGCTCGTTCGCTGCTCCACTACAATTTACTATCGTTAACAGTGTGCAGGTGAAAATTGCGCGGGTACCAGTGATATACAGCTCGAGGGTAGGCGAGCTTACTGCGGCTGCTGTGTGATATCACAACGGGGGTGGGATGTGCGTTGTGTGTACAATATCCATATATCCAAGACAGAAGTATAACAAGAGAATGTAGTGACCAATCCTATGTTGTATGCACCCCCATGGTTACAGTTATATCCTCACCATTATTGACAGATTTTCAAGGTGGCCTGAAGCTATTCCGTTAAGGAGAAATGACGAAAAAGTGGACATTCTTTGATTCGAATGGGCGAGGACGCGTAGCGTCCGAGCCCCGTCCGAGCCCAATTTGAATCAAAGAATGTCCACCTTTTGAGTCGTTTCTCCGACTTAAACTACGTCCCTTTTACACCCATTGTCAATATTTAAAAGGAACAACAAGTGTCAATTCTTACTAATGCTTTAGAGTATGAGATGAATTAAGTCCATTGTTCAGTGGTAGAAGCTACTAAGGTATGTGAAAGCTTTGTCCTGTCTGGTCTCCGTGTTGCGTAATAAAACAATTGAATAAAGGTTGGGTAAAATGAGGGTGTTTAAAATGCCCAGTACATTCGACATCGAAGTCATTTGATGCCATACATTGTTGTGCGTCGGGTGTGTCTCTGCTAACTCCGCTAAAATGTCTTCCAGTGATGATCCGTACATATTTTTGAGTAGGAATACGTTGGAAGATATGTTGTGTCACCTCAAGAACTGACTCGCCAATTTATTTTGATGGTGGTTTCAACCAGTATTTTGGGACATATTCGATGAGGATTTATACTCCAATGAGGATTTATACTAAAGCGGTCGATTCAGAGGTGAAGAAACTTCCTACACTCGTGGCCGATTTGGACTCCTTGTAACAGATCAGGTAATGATGGAAAATAAGCAAGAAAAGAAAACAAGAACTTTTTATTCCCAACATTTGGCTTAGCTCTCATCAGCAGCTCATTTTGGCTTATTATTTTTAGCCCCATTTTATGGTGTAACTTAGCGTCAGTAGTCATTATTCCGTGTCCAAAAAGTATACCAGTCTTTTGTTAAACCCTGAACGGTTTCATTATCACATATCAAACCAGACTCGGAACAAAACAAAGTTCTGTTGGTTTTTCTGCCGTTTTATCTACACGGGTATACGACAGGGCAGCATGGGCGAGTTAGCGAATGTAAAGTACATGTACGTGTTGTACGTATACCAGCCCTTTTAAAGTTGTGCTAGTACTTTTTAGGACCTTTGAACGTATGACATAACAATGGCCTATCTCCGTCGAAAATTATTCTCATTTACAAGAAATCAATTCCTACTGCATGTACATTAAATTGCAAACCATCGCTTCGACCTTGCTGATAAAATGGTTTATCCTCCCCATTTTCTTTTCTCAAAGTTCTTGGGCCATTTTTATTTTCGAATGTTTTAGACAAACCTTTGATGCAATTTGTTACATGCGGGTTGGCGCATCCATTTTATTTGATTTGTGTTATTGTTGATATCACAGGTTGTGGCAAACCTGTGCAACAAAGCTTTTGGACGAACCACTCCATAATGGTCGCGCATGGCAGCATCTCGCCTCTACAACAAGGGCTTCGGTGGCCAGAACCAGTGAGCACCACAGGAGAGCAGTCAGCCGGGCTGAAACCGCAAAAGTGCGTCGACACAGCAAAGAGACCTCAAAAACAACTGTTGAGAGCTCTAGAGAAACTGTCAACATAGCTCTTACTAATACTAATACCAATACCAATACCAAAGTTGTAATAAATATAACAATAGCAATTTCTGTGTCCATTGAGTCGTTCTTTTTCTGTTAATTCTTAAAAGAATGTACAGTTAACATGTACAGTTAACTGTACATTCTTTAAAATAATCGACACTTTTCTGAATAGAGTGACGTCACAAGAGTAGTTTAATATTAAGGACATAACGGCTGAGACTGTTGCAAAGGCTTTAGTAGAACGATGGATAGCAATGTATGGTGTACCAAGTATGATTACAACAGACCGAGGTACACAATTTGAATATGCACTTTTTAGGGAGTTAAGCCATACTTTAGGATCAAAGCGTATCCGTACCACAGCTTATCATCCGATTGCTAACGGATTAGTAGAACGCTTTCATCGACAGCTTAAGTCTTCCCTAAAAGCTCAATCACATTCTTGTCACTGGGTAGAAGCACTTCCACTTATACTTTTAGGTATTCGCACAGCATTTAAAAGCGACCTAAAGAGTTTAGTGGCCGAGATGGTTTTTGGCACTACTCTTACCCTTCCTTGTGAGCTTATTGAATCATCCAATGATACAATAATACCAGCAGATTCATCCAATTATGTCAATCGTTTGAAACAACATATGGCATCTTTGCGGCCAGCTTTGACCAGACCAAGTACAAAGAATATTCAAGTAGATGAAAACTTGAAAGATTGTCAATATGTCTGGGTGCGTGTGGACTCTGTTTGTAAACCATTACAAGCACCATGTAAAGGTCCATACAAAGTTTTAGTTAGGAGTGATAAGTTTTTCACGCTTGAAGTAAAAGGCAAGAAAGACCAAATCAGTATTGACAGACTTAAGGTTGCTTATTTAGATGAGGATATTATCACAGATCGTGATACAACTTTTTACAAGTGTACATAGGGCCCTTTCGAAACCGTTGCTTCGTCTTTGGCTTTGGCTTAAGGCGATTTTTGACTCCCAACTTCAAGATCTCCAGCCACATTCTGACGCCTGTTGTACTTCAGAAACATTCACTAGATTGATGTGAACCCAAAATTTAGACTATTTTAATTTTCTTCCATTTCTTTTTGCTTCTCAGTATTTCGGAATTCGGAGGCGAAGCCAAAGCCAAAGACGAAGAAACGGTTTCGAAAAGGCCCCATAGTGTTCCAGAAGTAAAGGAAAGTGCAGAAGTAACTGCAAAAATGCCAGTAAGAGTTACTCGTTCAGGTAGACATGTACACTGGCCTAGTAGATACATGCATGGATATCGTCCAGCGACATGAACTTTATAACTTGATATTGCATGCCTGTAAAATTGTAAGTTTATTAGTTGAAGTCTCAACGTCGGAGACGTTTGCCTTGGCGTATAAATATTCAGACGAGTGACTTGGCAACACCTGGAAACTTTTAGGCCGTGTTTTCGTGTTGCCTGGTGGTACCTGACGGGGAACAGAACGAAAATTCCCATACACATAAATTGAACCACTGCGAATTCAAAAATCCATGTTGTCGGAGCAAGGGAATGGAACAAAGGGATGAAATTAGTCCTCGAAAGACCCATTTTGGGTCCTTGAATCGATGACGTCGCAACAGGCACAGTATGGACAGCCATATTGACAAAAAGAAAAGAAAGGTGACAATGAATTTATTTAGGCTAATAATAGTAGCCCCCACCCCCACTTACATTTCACAAATTAATATGCATTTCGAAATCATTTTGGTGAGAAGGATGCATCTTAAAATTAAATTTAAACTATAAAAAGTTATGTCCCCCATCCCATTATTTACGATCGATTTCTAAAAGACGCGGCTTTCCATACAAAAGTGTGTCGATAGGTGGCGCACTACATGTAAACAAATGCATATGCGCCATGCGCGAGTCAAATTTTCTCGTCAATTAATGGAGAGAATCATCATTCAAGCTTCTGCCGATGGCACAGCTTCAGAAACCGCATTTTTGTGTGTAAAGAAGTAACTTAGTACCTGGAGAGTTATGAAAAAAGACTAACAAGTGTAAATAACATGAAATTGGTGTATGAAAATCAATGCCACGACGCGACCAGCGCGGCGAAGGCAAATAAAACCGGTTTGTACTAATGCCTGGTCGGAGTTGTGTCGTCGTGTGTCGCATTTTTTTTCCACACGGGAGTTGCCACGGTCTGCAGCGAAAATGACTCATTTGGAAAGTAAGAAAAAAACAAGGAATGGAGCTATAGTATTATATTAACAAATATATTTGTCGTATTTTAGGCAAGGCTTTTTGGTTTTTTTATTATTTTGAAATCGGTTCCCGATTTTGCAAGGCGTCAAAGAACACACGGCATCATCAACAACACAAATGCATCAGCACAGTGGTTCGCAATACTTACCATAACCACAGAAGAATCCACCCAAAACTGTTAACCACCAAAGATGGAAATGTCATTTTATTGCAAAGTATGGGGGAAGGGTCAGACAGGGGATGTTTATACTCCTACAGGGTGCCTTATGTTATATAGTTCTAGCACTATCGTAATATTTGTTTGCAATTGGTGATTTGTATTGATATTTTTAGGCAACAACGTCGTAGCTATCTGATTCCCTGAAAATGACAATTCTCTAGAACTTTCACTCTTTGAACCTGGCTAATATCAACCAGTATGGTTCCAAGATCGATATCAAAATATTATTGTCAATGTGTCGGCCTGGGTATGTCTGGGAATCAGCTCGTCAACTGCCGTAGGCCCCAACGGTAGCCACTGCGTTTTACAGGCAAGTTAAATGGCAATCAGAAATTTTCTTCTGATTAGAATATCTTTCTTGAATGAACAAATTACAGTTTTTGTTTTTATTTATTTTTTACAGCATATCTTCTGGATCAATGGATGAAAATTAAAATCTGGAATTGGAGTAGCTCTTCAGTGCAGTACTTGACTGTACCGACAGCACCAATTTTATTTACCGGATGATGACACAGGAATAGACCCATCTGAACAATTATATGTAGCTGTAAATAAACTGAATGTTCATTATTTTGTGCGAGTCATTCATGTGATGTTTTGTATAAGCTGTGGTATTGGTCAGTTTACTCCAACTGCATCATTATGATAGGATTGTTTACTTGAGGATAAAAGCATGTATTTTGGTACAAGTTCAGAGTGTGTTATACGAAAAATATTTGGCTCTCCGCTCTCGGGCCATCGTAGATTTGACCTTAGAAAAAATATAGGCCTAGGTAGAATAACATGCAATGGTAGCCATTTAGAATTTGTTTTAAATGCCTCTTATATTTTTTTTCAAGGGACAAAATGTAGGATGGCCCTATACATTAATATTCTAAAGACATACTATTTTGATTGTGTGACAAATTTCATGCTTTGATCATTTTTACCATGTTTGTTTCACCAATCTGCCTGACTTAACAGCAAGACTCCAATTTATGTATGCCAGTAGGCAGTATAGTATAGTCCTGAATTGTTTCGGCATGATGTATATTATTGCTACTACCGACCACCTGTAGGGAGTACAATTGCCAATAAAGTATCCCATATATAGCATAATATCAACCGAAAATTGTTTTTTGAAAAATTGTTGGTAAACTGAAATATTAACCTACCCTCTTTTACAGGCTTCATATGAAAATCATGACCAACTATAGGGTTCAAAGAAGTGCCAATTAGACCAGACTATATTGAATGCAAAAATAAGTTACATGAAGTTTTTTGGAAAAGCCAACTGTCATTTTTACATTTAGGACAGATACTTCCATTTAGAACTAGCGCAATTCAGTCTTTCTGCGCGGCGCGAACTGCTAATCTGTGCGAACCGTCCATCGCGTGCGCTGCTGCGACCGTAGGGAGGTACAGGTAGGCCCGAATTGGATCGCGCTGCATTCGTTGTCGGTTGATCGTGCCTCAATTGGCCGATCGTGCCACCACCAGTCGATTGCCTTCTATTTAGCTCCTATATTTAGTTCCAATGCACGAGTAATTGGGGGGGGGGGGTTGTTCTGCAAAAGAGAAGTAAAAACTGAGAAATAGGCCGACGGTACTTGTGCAAATGCATTTTTGATAGCGCAGATTTAGAGACTGCGCCCAACATTCTGATTTTGGACACCAAAAAGTAGGTTATGTTCCATTTCCTGCATCCGACAACATTGATTTTCGGATTCAGGACATCAATCTGAATCGAATCACACACATTTGTTTTTGTTCCCAAACTGGTACCACGGATGTCATTTTCTGAGCATATTTTTGGGTCACGTAACACGGCCTATTTACACTTTTTCGGTCTTTTGTTTTTGGAAGTCGACCTGTCACATTTGAGTGAGTGAAGTCTGTTGAGTTATACTCAGGCTCCCATATTTTCTGTGTAATTATAACAGCAATGATTTTTGCAAGGAACAAAACGTTCACACTTCAATGCTTCTTGCACTGCTTGTTACGCATGCGCATTGTAATAGCAGACTGGTGTATAATGTACGCACCTGTAACTGATTTCGTATTTATATCATCGCTGGAATCGCTTGTCGTTGAGACGTTTTTGTCACAGCGAACAGATGCGCTCTATATAGAGTGAATCTTTATCAAGCTGTTCACAGTCAATGTGCATCGGCCCGGGCTATTCTGGTCATGGAATCAACACATCTTGTTTGTGGTTTGGTGGTGTCAGTGCTTGGATGTGTCTGTTTCCGGGTTGTTTCTGCAGGTAGGTCGTATATTTAAACAATCGTATTGATATTTTCAATATGCAAACCTTAACTTCTTTTCGAGCTATATGTCTACAAAGTTTATAAGAAGAAAAATGCCACAAAACATATTTAAAAAAAAAATTCCTCTAAATGCCGACATTGTAAAGATCATAATACAAGATGGAATTAATTCCATTGCCATATTTATGAGCCAGGGGCCAGAAGTTACAATAATATTCCCTGGCGAGTGGAGGTATATCACAAAAGTGTATAGGTCTCTCAATAGTGGAAGTATGAGGTTGCGTTTTTATTTGACCGTGCACCCTGTATATATGTGACGCAATTAAACCGAAAGTTAGGTACCCACAGCTATACATGTACTGAGTGTATTCGTTGTACATTCTATGTTTTTAACTTGGTTTTCTTTTTTTTGCAACATAAACGTAGTGTACATGTACACCGTTTGCAAACATAAAAAACTACTAAATTAGTATAAAATAGCTTACTTGACTTCAAGTTAATAGCAGTCTCGATCATCCTGTAAAATCCTAGCTTCTGGTGTGCTGTGATTTTCAATTAGAGTGGAATTTGGTATCATTTTCCAAAAATTGCCGGTCGCAATCGTTGGAAAAACTAATTATTTGTAAACACTGCCCCAAATTTATTACTGTACATTTAGTTAGTCTACATTTTATTTGCAATTCCGTTACACATCTGTGTTGAAGAAAGCCAACAAGTCTGATTTCCTTTTGAACCTGATAATTTCCTGACGTCTATAAATTGCTCTCTTCATGAAGGAATTTAAAGGTAGTATACACCATTGGTCATTGCTTGAATTATCATGAATGAGTAGATTTAGGGGATTGTATTTTATTGTAAATATCGTTTAACTGAGCTGTCCGACGTTTTACAATCATGGATGCCGAGAAAAGCACGAAAAACAGCGGTTTGTTTCAACCGGCGTCGAGCAGTTTTTCTTATGTTATCTTTGTTTTTTCGCGATCGCCGTCCGGCGATCGCGAATTTTTCATTATAAAATTATATTTTTCGGAATAATTACAGGATATCTAGCGCAATTATTTTGCTGGATGCCTAGAATCAACATTTACTTTCAAATGAGTAAGATATTTCTTAATAATTCGGTAGTAAATATTTTTGATATCTGCAAATGGTGTATCCGACCTTTAAAGAAACCAGAACAACATCCTTTTCTTGGTTTTTTAGCATCTATGAACACAAAACATTAAAACAGGTCAGCGACATAATATATGAAATATTAATCTCTAACCCATCCATTTTCGAAAATTACAGCAAAAACAATTGGTGTATAAAGTTACTCACGAGGAAGCCATTTTTGTCGTGGTACCAGGCTATTTTTGCATTCTAGCCTCACTTTTAATACTTATTATTAATGTGGCTTCAAACACATTTTGTAATAGTCTTTAGAGAAGACTGGTATTATTTGTAATTAACGTTAGGTAATTGCTTTTACTTCTACCCGAAAGTTGCACAAATTCATAGTTTACCTCACTTTCAATATATTACAGCCGGCACGTGAATACAGCTAAAGCCGGCATACCTTTAATTGGGCAATATCATTACGAAAACAGTTCTTTAAAAATGCTGGCAGTTTTGACCATGACATTTTAATTTTTCATCCCCTGTGGCATGCTCTCCCTATGGAGCTACAAAACCGTTTTAGAGGCTCTCCACCAAGTGGTCCACATAGTTCAAGGCTGCACATAAGTATTGCTGGACATCAACAACTAAACTCAATTAAAATATTGTTCTCCGCTGTTTATTGATCAATTATTGTTCACAGTTTAAAAAAGAAAACAAAGTAATATTTCACTCACATTTTATTATTTTGTTTTTATTATTTATTATTTTTAAAAGTTTTAGATTGTATTTACATAGTAGAGAATGGTTTAATGATTTTTAAAATAATCAAAAACAGTTACTGTGGATATTTTGTATCTGTTACACATCCTGATCAAAGTTCCTATATACCAACTTGCATTCAAATCAGACTCATAGTTCAATAGTTATAGTTATTAACTAGAGCTTAAGTGCTTTAAGAAGCACGGATATCAGCCTAAAAAGCCTTTTATAAAGGTTTGTGTGCACCAACTCACCATTACCACTAGGTTACATTGGCCAAATTCTGACCCCTTCTGACCATTAGGTGTCCATTAGGTGACCATTGGCAAATTAATTGGATAAAGACTGTCGGAGAAAAACATTGAGTAATTGGGAAGAAAATGACCCCCACTGGCAAATTCTGACTCCGGCCAACTGACCATTAGGTGACCATCGGCCAAATTAAATGGATCAAGACTTCGAGAGAAGAAGCATTTCGTAATTGTTAAAGTAATGAGTCCCATTGACCATTGGGTGACCACTGCTAACATTCTGGCACAACTGACCATTATGTGTCCATTGGCCGAATTACTGAATCAAGACTGTGAGAGAAGAAGCATTTCGTAATTGTGAAGAATAAAATTCCCCCTGCTGGCCATTAGGTGACCATTGGCAACATTATCGCTTTACACCTTATACGAGGCTTGGTCCAGGGATGCAACTGACGAAGTTTGACATTATTTGGACCAAGACCTTTGGATAATTTTTAGGGGGTAATTTTGAAGAAAATAACCTCTACTGACCATTAGGTACCCACTGGCCAAATTCTGTGAACACCTTTGATGAGGCTTGGTCCAGATAGATGTTACTGACCAAGTTTGAATATAATCGGACTCATACTATCGGAGACATTGGGCCAAATGTACAGGGTGTCCCAGGAAAAAACGTAATTCTGACAATAATGGTTAATATGACAAAGATATGCATTGTATGGCTATTAATTATGTTTTACCGAAAAGTAGGAGAAAAACACTTTCCATTGATACCTTGATTGCATTTCTCCTGCCACGCATTACTTATCACAATATTGTTTGGAAAATGATGTGTAAAAACCCCGTTACGGACAGTTCGAGGTCAGAGATCAGTAGCACGTACAGACATGGCCCGAGGGATATCTATCCGGTTGAAAGTAGTGATACGTACACGATGTTTATGAATTGGCGATATTAAACTGACCTATGCACCAGCACCTTCAACAAGCCCACCTCCCCCTTTCGATGCCCAGTCCACAACGGCGGCGCATGTCCGCCAAAGCTCATCTCACCATACTGCAGGATCATCACGTAAACTTTCGACCTCAAATTAATAAACATCTTTCAAAGGATTAGATTTCTCTCGGGCCATATCTGAATACGCTGCTCATCTCTGATTATGAACTGTCCTAAAGGGTATTTTTGACACACCATTTTCCAAACAATGGTGCTCAGTGATGCATAACTTGGGGATATAATCAAGGTATAACTGGAAAGCATGTTGCCCTAATTTATGGTAAAATAGCCATACAATGATTATCTTTGTTAAAATCAGCCTATTGTCAGAATTACCTTTTTATGGGACACCCTGTATTGCGTGAAAAAACGTGTACAAATTATATAGCGAAAACTGCACATTTAATGTGACGTCACATGAACCACGACGACGTCATTATGACGAAAAGTTTCCGAGGACCATCTCTGAATGATGGTCTAACTGTATGCCAAGTTTAAACTCGATCGGGTTTACTTTCCGTCCACTTTCCTTCCTAACCCCAAGGCCCTCTGGACGAAAAAGTTTGGTCTTCTTTCAACGCAATTGAGCCATAGGATTCCTCGGGTTGGTGTTTAAACGGATGACTCATAAACACGTCACGAGCAAAGCCGGAAATGTCTGTCAGCAGCGAGCAAGGTCGGAAATGCGTGGTTGTGCTTCCCGGTACCATCGGCATGAACCCGCCTCGGCTCGGTTATGTTAAAATAACCCCGGTGTGAACTGGTTAAAAGCCTGTTCCCGTAATGTTTAATGAAAAGTGTGTCTGCCCGATCACCCTGCATAACTCAATAAACGAATTTCTAATGTTGTTGTTACATCACAGCTGATATGATCGGGCTTCGTCTTGCGGATGGGCGTTACCCAAATGAAGGCCGCGTAGAGGTTCTCCCGCCAGGCGAAGACACGTGGGGGACCTACTGCTCTAATGATAACCCGTTCGAAGTAGGCCGTGTGGCGTGTCGTCAACTCGGCTTTCCCGCCCTACTCTCGGCAACTTCCACCGGGGAGTTTGGCTGGGCCACCGGTCCCATCTGGTTCCAGTTGATTTTGTGTAGCGATTCCGAGGACGTGATGACTGTAGATGAATGTTCGTCATTAGAATGGCGGCCAAGCTACGAGGTGTGCGATCACAGATTCGATGTAGGTCTTACCTGCTTCACAGGTAAATAACAATTTGCCAAACTATAGGTTTTCCCGGCTATTCTAAAACATTTTCTATTCAAATTTAACAACTCAGTAGTGCATATCATCTGTATAGTCGATATGACGTCATCATTTTAACTTCTCGACCAATCACAATCAGAACGCCGAATGGTGATCTGAATGATCTTTCAATGATCTTTGTATAGGCATAACTAGGGCATTTCCTATTGAATAATATATTTACCTCATGCCTTTGTTATTGTTTGTTAAAGGTAGGGTACACCATTGGTAATTGCTTGAATTATTATGAATGAGTAGATTTGGGGGTTGTATTTTATAGCAAATATCGTTTAACTGAGCTGTCCGAAGTTTTACAATCATTGATGCCGAGAAAAGCACGAAAAACAGCGGTTTGTTTCAACCGGCGTCGAGCAGTTATTCTTATGTTATCTTTGTTTTTTCGCGATCGCCGTCCGGCGATCGCGAATTTTTCATTATAAAATTCAATTTTTCGGAATAATTACAGGATATCTAGCGCAATCATTTTGCTGGATGCCTAGAATCAACATTTACTTTCAAATGAGTAAGATATTTCTGAATAATTCGGTAGTAACCATTTTCGATATCTGCAAATGGTGTATCCTACCTTTAAATCAAGCAAGCAACATGTTTTAAATAAATTTTTTCAACTCGGCCACTTTTGGTTTCAGTCACCCTGTTTGTATGGCACGAATCTCATTTATGTGGGTTTTTGTTATCCAGAAAAGAACAAGCGGAAACGTTTTGGATGGGACACAGTTTCCCGAAACTCAAAATTGTTAACTAAGGCCAAATATTAAAAAAAACATGTTTAGCGTCACCGCCCGCTTCCTTTTGGGGGCCGCCTCCTTTTTTCTTTTTCTTTTCTTTAAAAAAAAATAAATAAATTTGACAATTTTGGCCCTTTTTTTTCTTCATTTTTTTAAAGATAATACAATTTTAAGATCGTATTTTTGACTTTAGCATCACTGTGTACATGCTCTGGAAATATATTTGTTCTAATAGGAAGGCCAGGGCGTGACGTGTAGTCGTGTACGGTGCATACTTGATCGACCCACATGAATTTTTATTTCTAATCGTGGCTGAACCATGTTTTAATTTTAAATTGGAAGATAGGGTGCGACATGTTTACTGCATGACTCGAATTAGGACGTGTCGGGCGGCCATTTAAAAAAGGAAAAAAAAAAGAAAAAAAGGGCCTCCTCCTTCCTTTAAAAAAAAAGGCATGACGCTAAACATTTGTTTTTATATTTATTTGGCATAACTGCAAAAAGGCTTTTGTGTTCATTTTACTTTCTATTTTCTTCAATTGAACCAAAATGTTAGGGGAAAATGGTTATTCAGTAATTGTGTGCGTTGTTTATTTTGGCTGAAACACAATACCTTGAAAATACTCAGGGCTGAACAAAAATGGCATCAAGTGGATTTGGGTTGGACGGTATTTCATTAACAATCCCTAAATGTTCAAAGAATGTACCCGAAATTGCACATGGGACATGATTCAGTTTGGACCACAAGACTATAACCCTTGTAACAGGGTTAGTTCATAAATACGATGTCCAAAAGTGTTATATTTGTGTGTGTGTCTCGTTTAAGCATGACCTGTGTGATTCCCACATTTCCCAGTAAAATTTACTTCACACTTTTCTTGATTTATGTTAATTGGTAAATTGCTTTATGAAATCGCTATTTGAGATAATAATTATCGGGTTTCCCTTAACTTTTTTTTTCCTTGGCCCGCCGGGCTACCCAATTAAAGTTTTCAGTGGCCCGCAAGCATTTTCAGTGGCTCACGTGTGCATTTTCAGTGGCCCACTAATTGTCCGACCTTCCGGTAACGAAAGCGCGCGCGTGCGGGAAAATTGCCGTAACGCGGCACGGCACGGCACTTTACAGCCCACTGCTTGTTGTAATCGCTGATCTTGCGGGAAGATTTAATTTGCATCCGCCACAAAAGCTATCAAAACTAAACCTTACCAGTGACAACAAAACTGGCGGAGTTATTGTAAAAGCATATTAAATGTTTAAGGTTGAAAACTTGTTGGAAAAAAAATACGGAGAATGTTGGCCTAAATCTTTCACACGATGAACGCCGAGTAAACAAACCACACAAGCGTAAACTTAATGCAGGAAACATCATGCCGCGGTAGAACATTTTGCAGAAACACGCTACATCGCTCAAGAAGGACGAGCGTTACTACCTCGAAAGAAATACATTAAAACAGAAAATACAAAAACAGAAAAGGGCGACCATGATCTGATAATTAACCTGCAGGATATGACTTTCTTCATCGACGTTTGTTTGCCGGGCATTTTTACATCTTACGATGTCAAATTCGACCATTTCGCGTAACGGAAAAATACATGCATGTCGGCCATGGACTGGTTTCGGTCCTTAACTTTGTCCATTAAAGCGTGCGGCGGAAACCAATCCATCAATGTGCCTGCATTATGCATGCTTTGCATGGGGCGAGCACATGGCTTTTTGGCACCATCACCGTACCGCACCGTACCGCACGGGAAGACAAAGCATTAAGTTGTTGATTTATCAGGGCATATTGGGTGCAAAAACAGCGGAGCGCTCCTTAAAAATTCCACAGGAGAAGTAATTTCTTCAGTTTGATTTGTAACGCGAACCGGAACGACGTCCATTGATTTTGTGTCATGGAAAAACCTAAACTACATGTGTATGTACATGTACCTGTACTATAAGGCCAAAAAAAAAATGTTTAGCGTCATGCCCTTTTTTAAAAAGGAAGGGGGAGGCCCTTTTTTTTTCTTTCTTTTTTTCAAAATGGTCGCCCGACACATCTTTAATTCGAGTCATGCAGTAAATAGGCGGGGGGCCAAAATGGTCAAATCTATCATTTTTTTCAAAAAGAAAACAAAAGAAAAAGGAGGCGGCCCCCCAAAAGGAAGCGGGCATTGACGCTAAACATGTTTTTTTTTTTTTTTGGCCTAAAGGTACTTTTTTTTTTACGTAAGCGCGGTATACATGTACATGTACTCTAACTCACAAAGTACATGTACATGTACATGTACATGTATAAGCCCCTTTCACACTAGACGATTTCTCCGGCGATTCCCCGGGAAAAGGGCTTTAGTGTGCCGCGCAGGCCATGCGCGCCAATGTACGCGCTAGCTTCAGCTAGCCGGCCATTAACATCGCGAATCTAATGTACAGGAATGACACGATCCTATATCTCTGCAATGCACGTGCGCGTGCACTGTTGTGTAAATGTATAACTGATGTACATGTACTGGTAAACAGTTGATCTGGGAAATCACATGTAATGTATTCAATATTTTAACTCGCCGGCCGGACGACCTAGGGAAGTGTTTTGAGTCGTCCGTGTCTGTTTTGGGTCGCATTTGGCGACCGGGCGACCGCTAAAGGGAAACCCGATAATCGCATCAAAGAATGTGTTCTACAACTCCCCAATTATGTCAGACGTAATAAGGAAAATGGACCCCTTATTTATTGGACAGAGTTTACCCAACAACAAACACGAACCTCTGATTATTTGTATTTGGACCACAGGGAACCTGCGCTTAGTCGGAGGACGGAGGGAGACAGAGGGAAGAGTGGAGCTTCACGTTGGGGGAGATGAGTGGGTTCTGTTATCATTCCCACGATCGGGGTTGACTTTTATGCACGCCGACAGCGCCTGCCAATACCTTGGGTACCCATTCGCAGTTGGGCCTACACAAGAGCCAGCGGTTAACAACCACCAGAGGGTATTGTGTTCATTCTCTCACTGTCCACATTATGGCGACTCAAGTGGCTTCTTTGAATGCTTGGATGAGCTAACTCTGAAGTTCTGCCCAGATAAGACTACCACCTTGGTTGGAGCAGTTTGCGCAACAGGTGCGACATAATTAGTTAAACATTGGATGCATTATTTGCATTGTTTATCTTGGTTTTGTTCAATAGGTGGTGGTATTTTTGTCATAACTACACCGAGGATATTCTAGTTAAAAAAACTCCAAAGACAAACAAAAAATGCTTTACATTTACATTCCTGCCCAAAGCAACATTTAGCCGTTTTAAACTTGATGACAATGATAGGACAGTTCATGGTCAGAGATCAGTAGCACGTACAGATATGGCCCGAGGAAAATCTAACCGGTTGAAAGAATGTGATACGTACACGATGTTTTTCAATTCGTGATATTATGCACCAACGCCTTCAACTAGCCCACCTTCTCATTCGATGCAAAGTCTACAACGGCGGCGCATGTCAGCCAAAGCTCATCTCACCACTGCAGGATCATCACGTATTAAGATTTCGACCTAAAAATAAAATATCACCAATTATTAAACATCTTAGATTCCCCTCGGCCATATCTGAATACGCTGCTCATTCCTACCCGAAGCAACTATTATCTGTTTTAAACTTGATGAATTGTGGTTATCTGCGTTCAGGATGTAAAATATCGATTTGTGTTTATAATCAATGCACCTACAAATTTGCTCACACTGCTGCAGCGCACGGGTCTCAATATTAATAGTTGTTTATTTCTCATTTTCCATCCAAAGAAAACGACGTACTTCCCTCTGACGCTAGCTTCGAGTATCGTCTAATAGGCCAAACCACCAACGGATCTCAACACATGTATAAGGGCATAATAGAGGCCAGGTACAATGGATCATCTTGGGCAACAGTTTGTCTGCAAGTTATCAACGATTACCGGGCAAAAATGGTTGCTCGCCAAGTATGCCAAAGTCTCGGGTATCCCTGGACTTTCGTTTCAAAAATGATCCCATACTCCGAGTCTCCTGGCTACGTCAGCACCGGAGAGGAGCTGATCATGAGAGAGCTTGTCATGGGCCAGCGATGGGTACGAGGACAGAACGCTTGCCAGCGCCATGAATATGAACTTCTTTACGTCGAATGTGAAACAGGTATACAGACAACGAATTTACGAAAACAATATTAGCTTGCTCAAACTCTCTCGTCAGGAAAATCAGCGATAGTGGAAAGGCTAATACAAACTGTTTTTATGTGAGTGAAATATTATTTCCCCTTAAAACAGCATAGCGATAAAACTAAAGGCTTCTTTATTAATACAATAACACACGTCTCCATCTTAATGGGAAACTATATTAGTTAATCCAATTGCTTCCCTAATTGGCTCTTAATCAAGTCAATTGTGTGTTTTTGTTAGCTTTCATACCCTTAGACCTACATATACAAAACAAAAAATACGTCTGAGAAGTAAACTATATAAATATGCTTTTAGATGGCTAAAATCGTTAGGATTAGTTCTCGTATTATTTTCTTTTCAATGTTTAAAGATGTTTTTTTTTTATTGATTCAGGTGTTACGATGTATGGGCTGACGGTGTTCCCCTGTGCCGAACAAACGTGCCTTGGACGTTGTGGACGTCCTGCTACGGATGAATTGTGTGGCTGTGATGCGGTCTGTTCGCAGTGTACCGACTGCTGCTACGACTACATGGATCGATGTTCTCTCCAAAAAGACCCAGACAATCGCACATCACTGTCATTAGGCTCATTCGTTTGTAGGCTCGTCGATGGGGATCGGGTGTTGATAGTGGAAGGATGTAGCCCAGGTTGGAATGACACCCATGTGGTTCAACAGTGCGCCAATAATTTCTACCCTGGTCCGATACGATACCAAGAGAGAGTGTTGCTTAAGAATCTACATTGTGCCGAATGTAACGGCTTAGCAAGCTCAGAATTAATTCAAGACCTTAGTATTTATAGCATTGACGAGTACGACGTAGGGCTCGAAGTATGTACTTTGGAAGATGTGGATCCAGAGATAGCTCTTGGATGTCGGGCATACTCTGCGATTATCGACACACCTGGTTGGTTGAAATTCAAGAATCCCCACTGTGCATACTGCAATGGAGCGAATATCTCTAACCTGGATTACTGTCCATTCCACCTCTCGGCCATTTTGCCAGGACATTTTGAGATACTGCTAGGCAGGGTACCTGAACCATGGGCTCCCAAATCATCCACGAGTCTCCAGTTGCAGGACGAAATCAAGTGCTATGACAAGCACACCAAACTGCACGTACTGCCAACGTACAGAGGGAATTATTCAGTACTGACGGAGGCTGTGGAATGTTTTTTAAACACACTTGGCTGGCAGAACATTCAGCTGACATGGCCATTCTATTCTTTATTTATCGACCATCTACAACAAGCCCTTGCTGCAGAAATGACAGTGCTGGTCACGGAGTTTGTATCAAATATCACAGATTTTGAGGAAATCTTGGACATGACAGTTTTGCCTCCCCACGAGGAAGGTAGCTCAAGGGATTGGGTAGTCAGATGCGGAGTCGAGCAAGTTGATTTAGTGGAGATTTGTGGTACAGCTGCGAATGAGACAATACATGGAACCTTCAATGAACTCCCGTGTGAACATTCCGTTTTCACTACTCGGGCATCAGACACCAGAGTGTTCAGTATGGGTGGCGTCCAGGTCATTTATGTCGGTGGAGGAGTACTTGTTGAAGCCAAGTCAGTTTCCTTCTTTCGTAGCTACAACTACCAAATAGCAGTCTCCAATGGCTCAGCAAAAGACACCGGGGTATCTGTATGCGGACAAATGTTTGAGAACAAGGAGTGCCGCCTACCCCATGCTGGAGAAACAAAGACTGTGAAAGTGGAAGACGGTGAACCAGGGCTGGAGTACAAAGGGAGGACGTTTTTGCAAGACCGTGTAACGCACCTGCCCGATGGTTGGGTTCTCATCTGCTCAAGTATCTTCTCTGATCCAAAAGAACCATATATTTCATTCTCAGACCCGCTTACTCTTGTGAATTTTATCGGTTACCTCTTATCTCTGGTAGCTCTCTTGGTAACTTTCACCAATTACTGTGTGTTCCCAGTTCTGAGAAACGTGCCTGGTGGAGCCATCATGAGTCTGACAGCAGCCCTGTTCTTGGCTCAGCTTCTGACCCTTACAGTATTGGACAAGGCGGAGAACCAAACAGTGTGCATCAGTATGGCCGTCTTGGTGCACTTCCTATGGCTAGCTACCTTCGCTTGGATGAACGTACTAGCCTTTGATCTCATGAGGACCTTCACATCTAGACACGTTGCTCGTCCTAACAAGCGAGTCTTCTTCACTTACTGCTTGTATGGATGGGGTCTACCGCTTCTGGCTGTCACCACGTGCCTCGTTATCCACTTCGTCGACGGTCAGCGTGTCGGGTTTCGGTATGGTGGAGTTGATTCCTGCTGGGTGATTGGCAAATACGCAGTGCTCGGTGCGTTTATAGCTCCGATGGTATGCAGCCTGATTGCTAACGCAATGCTGTTTGTTTTGACAGTGCGTAGCGTGCACGCATCGCTTGCTGCAGCGGCGATGGTTCGGCAGGACAAATCCAAATCACAGGAGACGCTCGGAGAGCTGTGTATTTATTTCAAGGTAGGTGGAAACTCTTTTAAATTTGCGGTTCATATTTTGTAAACTATTTTGATTGATTTTAAGGAAATACAAGATATTTGAGGGGTCATTGATACGTACGTGTCCTGACCGAGGTAGGAGTCAGTTAAAAAAACACCAAACATTCATTTTTTCAACATAGTCCCATAGTCTGTGTATAGGCTGTGTTGTCTTAAGCTCCCAGGAAGTGGTCCACATTATCAATGGCCTCACCATCTGAGGCAAAATGGCGACCATCGAGCTCCTTCAACCTCGGGGAGAGGTATACTAATCAGAGGGTGCAAATTCAGGAGAATAGGGTTCGGCCAGCTGGAATACATGTTCTGGATGGAAAAATCACATACAGGTGCTTTTTCTGAACTGGCTGCAATTTTGAAATCCAAGATGGCCACCGGCAGCCATATTGAAAAACTAGATGTTGAACTACATCACCATCTAAGTATGTGTAATACCTTGTTTGATGGGTATTTGGGTGCGGGGAATCCATTTCTGACATCATTTTTATGATTGGAGGTCAAGATGTTTTGGGCTGCGATTAGCTCAAAGGGATAACAATCCGAGATGGCTGCCGGTTGCCATTATTACAAATACTGATTCACTGAATTCATTTGTGATAGCATTTTCATAATTGGTAGTTCATGAGCCAGCTAAATTATCGGTACCATTTTTAGGGACAAAGTCTAATAAGATTTTTGCAATAGAGAAAAATATGAAAAGTACAGCAAAATATGATAGACCTTCTAAAACGGTAGCTTATGACTAGTTTTTGAAAGATTGTTAACGTAAATGTTTAATTTCTGACAGCCTCTTAGTTTTACTTTCACGCAACATACGGCTGTTTGAGGATTCTGTCAAATGTCGCACAGTATAGTTTCATGTGTTGAAGAAATTAAAAAAGCCAACAGTAAACAGCCGTAGTTCAACATGTGCTGTGTCCGTGACATGTTTACTTTGAGCTGATGAGAAAGGTTGAGATAAAATACTCTGAAATGCCGAAGTGTTTTATTTAGGAAATAACAGGGTGAGGACCCGGTCATTACTGCGTGATAATTGCTAGCCGAAGGCGAGGTCTATTACCAGCGGTCATCGCCCAACCCGGTCAATTATCACGCAGTAATGACCGGGTCCTCACCCTGTTATTTCTTTCAATAAATACCTTTTTATTTAGGAACAAAACAGTGAATTTGCTTCAATTTTTTAAAGCCCGGTCAATTACTGCGTGATAATGCCCTCCACGTGATCGAGTCTCGACCAATCAGAAGCTTTGAACTCTCCTAGGTATTTATTAAAATAGATTGAAAGGTTTAAAGTATTTAACAGGTCAGTGATGGATTTGGAAGTATTTAGGGCTTGATTGGGTGCTCTTGCACCACATAACGACCGAGGGGCGAGACACAAAGGAGAACAAAGGAAACAAAAGCCCCTCGGTCGGCGGTATGAATGGACAAATTCGGTCCTCGATCGACGGTGCAAGCGCAAAGCAATGGGGATTGGGTATAACATAGGAATAAAGGAAAACACAATATCGAGCCTCGATCGTTATGTGGTTCACGACCCTGTGTGCTTGTATAGGTGTACTCGATTGTATCATCACCACCGTATGAGCTGATTAATGTAACTTTACGTACTGTATCGCTGGTCGCTGCGTATGTTAGTATGTCTACGCACGATCGGTTCTTTATTTTTCCTGTGAAAAACAACATAACTGGGCTTTTATTTAACTATATGCATTGGGAGGATCTTGAACTAGTTCAGATTCTTTCGGCGGAGACTGATTATTCTCACTCGGGAATTTGTTGTGTCTGCCTGTATAGTCTAGATTCGGCCTTGTTAGCATGGCCCCATCTAGTACCGTGCTGGGGGCATGGTCTGGACTGCTACCCTGGTGAATTGCTTACGTACGTGTGATCAGCTATATATCTTCATAAATCCGTGGTCCCACAATTCTATTGTAATTTAGATTAAGTTAAGGAGAATGGGCCAGGACTGTATAGATTCGTAAAAAGAATGTACGAGGCGAAGCCGGGCGCCTTCTTTGCATGAATCTACAGTTCTGAATCTATTCTCTGACTTAATCTAATTTTTTTTAACAACAAATGTTTATTCGAATGAGCCCTGGCGTCACCTTCATCGCCAGGTTTTTGAATAAGTGTATATCTTATTGTTATCGAACTTAGTGCTTTGTAAATTAAAGTACGCATACAAAGTATAGTCAGAGTCTTTGTTAACTTAATCTACAGTCTTTGTCAACGTACAGTCAGAGTAGATTCGTAACTTAATCTACTATTGGCTGTAGATTAGGTTGACAAAGACTCTGATTGTATTCTTTCAAATAATCTACAGTTTCAACAATAGTATGAAGTCACATAAATAGATTAATACAGTTGTGTTCAAGGTAGTACTTATTGCACATATTATTGAGTTGCCCTATACATTTACGTGTCAATCTATTTCATGTAAGAAGTGTGATGGGACTGCTGTTGCAAACAGAATATTTCACTTGAGTTACCCTTCAGCTGGCGAACATGTCTTTGTACAACAAACGAAATGTCACAAATGAAAAGTGATAAGGAAGAATAAAAGCCCGAATTCCATATCCACCCTCAAAACCTTGCACGACTATGACAATTTCCCAATCCAAAGGTGTGACCAAAACACATACTTGTATTATTATAACAAGACAATATCTGATTGTTGTTTGAGAAACCCCAGTGATGTCGGTGTGCATAAAACTTGGTCCTGAACATTGTTGAATTTACACTGTTTTCAATGGGAGTTGAATTAGGCTAGTGTACCCCTGTACATATGTAGCGAAGAAAAATCCTAATAGTAGGATCAAAATATGACATGTACCTACACTCGCCCCAAAAAAATTGCAACAGAAGGTTTAATGGTATTTTCTGGTAGTATAAGGTCAGGTTAACAACATATCAAAAGTTGACCAAAATCGAAGTCACAGAAAGTGTTTAAACTAAGATAAAAACAAAATGGCCGCCATCCGCCATTTTGAAAGAAATAAATCTTCATATCTCTGGCAATAAATGGGCTAAAATGACAAACAAAATGTCATTTCCTACTAATTCTAGCATAACAAATCCATTAGAATGGCTATCATGAAGTTTCGAAGTCACCATTGACTCGAAATACAATATGTCCGATATCCGCCATATTGAAAAAAATATAAGTCATCATACTGGCACCAGATGGACCAAAATGATAAATGAGATGTTGGTTTCAGTAAATTATAGCATAGCAAATGTTAGAATGATTTCTGTACAGATTTAGAATCATCTTTACCTCTTAAGCCAAAACGGGGCACCATCCGCCATCTTGTAAAAAACATAAAACATCATTATCAGTTTTAGCTAAAGTGATATTTTGACATATCCACTAGAATGGTTTGTGTATAATAACAAAGTTATGGTTTTAATAATAAACATAATAATAAATAATACCTACTTCATACTAGCTTCACGACAGACTACGCGCGACGTCTCCTTGAACTCATTATGCGTCGAAACACGTTTGAATTTAATGGCAAGTTTTTCAGACAAAAAATTGGCGTGGCCATGGGCAGCGAATGCAGTCCGGAGATTTGTGACATAACTCTATTCAAATACGAACAAGACAAAATCCTCCCTCACAATCCCTCAATTGTGAGCTACATGAGATATAGAGACGATGTTCTTATAATCTTTAACGGAAATGAAAAGCAGGCTGCTGACCTAGTGCAATCACTTAATAAAATTCACCCTACGCTGAAGTTCACCTCTGAGATCTCGCACCGCCAAGTCACTTTTCTCGACCTTATTATCTACAAAGGCGAACGATTCATACAAGAAGGGATATTGGATACTCGAGTCGCTACCAAAAAAACTGATACATTTCAGTACCTAGCTCGAGATTCAGCACATCCTAAGTCGGTATTTGGCGGATTAATCAAGGGCGAAGTGACCAGATACAAACGTATATGTACCCATTCAAAAGACTTTGAGGAGAGGGTTGAATTCTTCAAAGACAAACTTCAAAAGCGCGGATACACAAACGAAGACCTAGCTCTCCTTTCTCAAAGGGGAAAGACTCCCGCTGACCCTAAGCGTGAAAAAAACAAAAACAATATCCCACTGGTGTTCGTCCTACCATACTACCCACATGTCGCGCACCCAGCCCTGAAACGGGCTATCCTCAAACACTGGCCTTTGATTAGCGAAAACGAATATCTGAATAGGCTATTTGATACCCAACCCATCCTGGCATACAAACGGCACAAAAACATAAAAGATGAACTTGTTCGATCTAGGACTAAAGCGTCTCCACAATCCAACCAAGAGGAACAAAATCTTGATGAGGAGAATCTGCAAATTCTATTGGAACTATTGAAAGAACAAAACAATGATCAAAGAAATGGATCTCAAGACTAAAACAAAATAAATAAGTCAAACCCCACCACCCCCCCCCCCCCCTTGTTCTTGCCATGCGTCATATAAACCGACACACAAATAAAAACAAGGAAAGCAAAATGAACTATATAAGAGGTTGACTGATGAAGTGCATGATATAGCACAGAAAATATGCACTGCTCCCCTTCCAAAAAAAGAAAAAAAAGAGGGGACGGCATATTATCACCGGTAAAAATCAATCACTGTGTGAACTAAAAACAAAGGGACCACTGTGGCAATACACAAACCAGTCATCGCGTCGCCAAAACCAGAGACAGGGTTTGAAACTCCCGCTTTTAGGGAATGTCTAACCCAATTGGCCTGCAGACGTTTGATGTATTTGCCCGTCCACGAACTCCAACCACGGACTGTCATCTAGCAGAGATAAGGTGGCTAAAACTGACCCCCAGATGCGTGTCTTACGAAAAAAAAGGAAAAAAAGAGTTAAAAATCACGCTCTGGAGAGACCAGTCAAACAGCCACTTTCTAGCATACCCACTAGTTAACGTACAATTACAGATTTATCTTCGGCAGAACAGTCACAAATACAATCCATATGATACTTGTCAGCAGAACCTTTTCCGCGTCTCAAAAAAATAACGAAAAGCACGGAGGGGTTCTGTTGAAACTTGTACACGAAACACCCCCTCCCCCCCCCCCCCCCCCCCCCCACCCCCCATTCCTACAGACTGCAATCTCGCAGAAAAAAAGTGGCCTAAACTGACCTCCCATGAAGCGTATATCACTGGGAAAAAAACTTAAATTAGGAATTACGCTCTGGGCGGGATAGTTACGCAACCACACTGCTGGCATACCAGCACACAATAAATCATGCAGATTTATCTCTGTAGACCAAAAACTACCTAAAATCCAATGATACCTTACGCAGCAGAACTGCTTCAGCATCTCAAAAAAAATAACGAAAACGATGAGAAAAAGTTCTGACTTGTGAAAACTCCCATAAAACACCCTCTCCTTCCCAAATAGAATGAGTTCTGATTCACTGCAGCTAACTCTGGAATTGATAAAAAAAAAAAAAAAAATATTAACTGATCATTCCTTGAAGTATGCGTGCATAAACCGGTTTCTCTGTGCTATACCTTCTTGCAAAAGCACTCCATTAGAATTTAAAAACCTAATAGCCTCACAGAAAAAGAAAGAAAATTCCACAAAACCCAGTGTTACACGTCCTTCACGTTAATGTCCTTCCCAGGTGACCGAGAATCGCTCTAAAAATTAAAAAACCTTGAGTGACATGTATGATTACGCTGCTTCCCAATAAACACAACTAAATTGTAATATAATGTTGTCGATGTCATCTACTGCAAACTAGGGTGTCGCTGCCACATTTTGGTATACTTGAGGTGAATAATGTGAACTTGTACTTTATGTTATTTTAAGCATTACACTTTAAGACACATAATATAAGATGGGTAATATAGCTTATAAAAATCAATATGGCTGCCATTACCCAAAATTCATTCTAATAGCTTTGTAATACTGATCTTAATAGAAAATGACACCTCTTTTGCCATAGTTAAGAGGATTTATAATTTTTTTCTAACATGGCGGATGGTGGCCATTTTGGAGTTAGACATCAAGATGCTCTCAAAACTGCAAAAAAACTGTTTAAATGCATTTCTCATGCCATAATTAACTGAAAGTAACACCTCATTTATCGTTATGGCTCATCTGGTGCCAGAGATACAAGGATTTTTACTTTTCAATATGGCGGATGGCGGCCATATTGGATTTAGAGGTCAAGGTGATATGTAATGTTCTTCAAACCCATTCTAATGGATTTGTTATGCAAGAATTATTAGGAAATTATATCTTGTTTGTCCTTTTAGCCCATGTATTGCCAGAGATATAAGCATTTAGGTTTTTCAAAATGGCGGATGGCGGCCATTTTGTTCATGTCATAATTTTAACACTTTCTGTGACATCAATTTTGGTCAACTTTTGATATATTGTTGAATTGACCTTATACTATCAGAAAATGTCAAAAAACCTTCTGTTGCAATTTTTTTGGGGTCATGTGGTATTTTGATCCTACTATAATGGCGATTAGCCCCTGGAGATGGTACCAATAATGTCAAACTTCAGCCCCTGGCTCATGGACTATGAAGGATAGGGTTACATGCTAAAATCAAGGTCGGAAATGCATCAAAACTGATCAAAATCCCAGTTTTATGTTTACTGTTTATAAAAAACTCATTTGGCTCACAATTTGTCAGAGTTGTAGTCGAGTTCGAGTCCGAGTCTCAAGTCACTCGGGTCGAGTTCGAGTCCGAGTCTCAAGTCACTCGGGTCGAGTCCGAGTTTCGAGTCTCGAGTCACTTGGTCCGAGTCCGAGTCCGAGTCACGAGTCACTTGTTTAAATAATTAAATAGTTAGAATACTTCAACCAGTTTACTTAGATGACTGAATCATCATTATTGATTGCAAACCAAATGTCGTAAAATAAGAATTGGAAATGACAAAATAAAACACATTTAATTTAAACAAAGTTCTGTACCTTTATTTTAGGTTCTAACATTAAAAAGAGGTAGCGATATAGCCGCAGCCATCCAAAGCCGCCATTCAGATTCCGGAGACGAATTCCAATTCCCCTGGTAATATTATGCATCAAGCACAAGCAGTGGCTATAGTGTTAATACCAGCGTTAATGTTGGTGTCGTGCACAATAATGCTTTTACATAAATATATTGCAGTGTTATTATATGCGTGCGGCTGTACATGGACACTACACAATAATCACGAACACTATTACTTGCAACATCATACGACAGTGTACTTATCTCGTGTGCTAAACGTTAATATTCCTCCATGTGCATGACGATCGGATCATCGGAATTGTTTTTAAAGGGTACTTGAAATTCAAAATTTTAATATGGCGAAATATACGTTTTAATAATGCTATATACTTAACAACTAAAATAAAAAGCAATATGCGCCGTGCCCCGCCCATAAAAGATGACGTCACGGTAAGAATAGAGCGTGGCTGTACCAGGCTAAGCCTAGCCTTGAATACAAGGCTATGCTGTATCCGCAACGTGGGATCATCGTTTGCCACAACACTAAACGTGTACATAGCCCGCAATGCATTATTATACATACTCGGCTGGTTCTCTATAATAATGCATTGCGGGCTATGTACACGTTTGGTGTTGTGACAAACGATGATCCACGTTGTGGATACAGTGCAGCCTTGTATTCAAGGCTAGGCTTAGACTGGTATAGCCACGCTATATTCTTACCATGACGTCATATTTTGTGGGCGGGGCACGGCGCATATTGCTTTTCAATTTAGGGTCACAATTAATGAGCAAACCTAAACAAATAAGAAGTTTTTGCAGTTGTTAAGTATTCAGCGTTATTAAAGCGTATATTTCGCCATATTAAAGTTTTGAATTTGAGTTACCCTTTAATATTAAAACAAAGTATTGTTGGTGAAAATACGTGACTCGCGAGTCACGAGTTCTCGGGTGCAAGTCCGAGTCGTGATAGTCGAGTCCGAGTCTTTTGCCGACGTGACTCGAGTCAAGTCCGAGTCACCGAAATTGTGACTCGAGACGGACTCGAGTCCGAGTCCTGGACTCGAGTCATACAACTCTGCAATTTGTAGGTATACACATTGTTTGTTTATGAGTTTGAACAATTTTATCTTCCTTTGAAACACACAATACATTAGGATTGCAGAAGAATAGTTGGACAAATCTTTTGTATTTATACCAAAGTTGAAGACAGTTGGCAAATTCATGTGTTAGTTCCCCACTAACGTTTAGTTGGTGAAAATGCAGAAAGGTTCACCAACCTACTAGAGAGTTGGTGACATCTTCTGCAAAATTGTTTGCATAATCCAGACTGCTGAGCCTGTCTAATATCTGAAATTTCGTCAGTGTGTTTTTAGTCACTTTTTACCAGGATTCGATCATCCTTTAATTTGTTCATCAATCATTGTTTGTTTTGGCCAAGTTTGTATTGGTAATTTGCAGACAATATAACTCTGTTGTTCGATCAGAACAACTTAATTCCTTAACAACTTAACAACTTAACAACCCTCACTTAGTTTAGTGTAATAAATAATTATGTTATTGCAAATAGTTATCACTATTGGAGATATTTATCGTAAACTTTTGCAAAGCTTGCCCCAGTTTACTTTTCCTCCATCTTAAAACCGTGACGTAACTCGCGAGTGACTAGAGAAACCATGGCTAGGTTGGTCTAGTTGGGCTAGGGAGTCAAACCACACAGCGTTTGATCGTGTGACAACTAGATTGGTTAAGTCCAGTCGATCTAGTCGCCCAACCGAACTTGCTCATAATATAGAAATAACTAGATCGACAGCGCGTACAGGCGCGCATTCTGAGGGCGCAACATTTTAGCGCGTTGGGCAAACGTTGCGTTATTACGCGCACCTTTATTCCCGTCTGTTTCTGCGCAAACATGTATTTTTACGACCGTAAAAGTAACCGTTTTTTGTCTGTATTAATTATGTCCACAACAAAATTTAAAGTAGGTTATCAAGCTGGACATTCATCGCAATTGTATCAATGTTTCCCTCCAATTTTTACTTTGTTTCAAAATACTGGTGCGCGTTGCCCAATAAACCTTGAAGCCAGTTGTTTTTAGTGCTACCCATGACGTTTACTTCAACCTTTTAAACGGTGTATATCGTTACGATGTTACGGTGTAACTTTCAAAAAAGGCTATTCTTGTTTTCAAAAGTCTCAACAAAATGACTCCTTTGTACATGACAAATATTTTCACACCACTTACAGTTATTTGCGAAACAAGACAATCAACCCACACGGCACTAAAAATTCCTTTCGCCAAAAAAGAATGCTACGCCACAAGTTTCGCTTTGAGTGGTGCAAATGTTTGGAATAATCTGCCCGAACAATTGCGAACATTGGACTCATTAAGCACATTTACATCGGAGCTCCGACATGTCGTCCGTTAAATATTACGCCAATTGCGCTGATCTACGGAGTTATAACTTGGTTGCCACTATAATGTTGATCCGGATGTGAATTCTCTTTTTTGCGGGTTTTCAGAACTAGTAAATCAGAACTAGTACCAATGTTTTGGATTCCTGTAAATATCCTTGTACGTCTGTAAATATTATGTTTGTAACTTTCTGTAAATGTTGTTGTATTTATATATGTACTTTTATATTATTTAATGATGTATGCAGGGCCCTAATAAAAACCAGTTTTAAACTGTTTGTGCACAACCTGGGTAAAGAAATGGAATAAATATATAAGGCACCCTCACAGATGATTATATTTTACAGATGGATTTTTTTTATATATTACTTCTTTGTTGTAACCGAGCTTTAAACTCACTCTGTGTTTTAAAGTAATTAAATAACGAGGTGCTCTCCTCAAATGGCGTATTAGTATCTTAGAATTTTCAAGAATCGTCAGTTGTGTTTTGCCGTTGCATTTGTTACCGTTTATCTCATTTCCGTTGTCCTGGTTTATATGCACTCTATAGCTTCTGATTTTAATTCTAAAATCTCCATCCTATATGTTAGTATGTCCATTGCAACTATTCAGTTCCCGGCTATAGCTACGCCACTTTTCTAATAGTCGCCAAATGAGGTCTATATCACGCATGCGTTTTACACAAAACGCCTCCGCCTCCTGACTGTTTTAAAACACTGTTCCAATGTATTACATTTATTTAGTCCATATTCTATTTGCAATACATATCCGACAGCCAGCTATAGTCTTGTTTCCTAACCTGTCGATTCCCCGGACGTCTATACAGGGTGGATACAAAAACATGCACTACAAAATATAGCGGAATACTACACGTAGATTGTATAACTAACATCGTATAATTATAATATATTTATATATGGTTTCAAAGATACTGGTTTCCACTTTAAAATGAGACATCAGACGTCCAAATCTGACAATGTTTGACACGGTTATTAATAATGTTCCAAGAGGGGTCGAATTCACCATGGGAACAATTTTTTTGATTTTGTTTGGATACTGTGCAAGTGTAGACTTGAAATCAAGTCGCCACCGCCGAAACGAACCAGCGCTAAGCCACCATGCCCGCTGTCGTCAGTACATAATAATTACCATAACATACCTCAATACTTTAGATTAATTAGATCACTAACCAGTACCTAAATAAATCGTGTTGTCTATCAAACAGTGCTGCATGCCATCTTGCACTCGGCGTCTGGATTGGCAATTCAATCACTTACACATATTATAATAAATAAAGCCATGCTATATCGCCTATGCGTCAACCATGACGAAAGGTAACAATAAAGTCAGCATTATAATAATCATCTTGGTTTTGGAAATTGACGGTCGCTTTGAATGGTTGTGTCATGTCAGATTCGAGGCCGTGTCGCCTCGGTGATGAACGCTATCATTAAAACTAGACAGGTGTATATTATTATTAATTTCAAGCTAGCTGTCCATTTACAAACGTCCTTTTCTCCCAGGCATCAGCTTCAATTGAAGTAAACAAGACGGCATTATCAAAAGAAGACAAAAACCACGATGCGAAATAGAAATTAGTGCAGGTCGTTGAGCATCCTGAGCCACGCAGCGCTTTTACGCGCTTTCTACTAGCACTCAAACCCCTGCAGTATTCGGCCAGATCCGTGGTTATTAGCACAACAAGTCATGCGCCCAATCAGAGCCTCGTTACAAACAGACCAAGGCCATTTCCCAATTAACGTACATAACGTGAAATAAATGCTATTATATAGATATATTATACAGAATAAGAAACATAAAAGACTAAAAAGCTACGTAAACGCCAATCAAATTAAGAATAAAGTCGCCTTTTACCAGGGGTGGTCGTTCATATCAATATTGGCCAACTTGTTTAATGATTGCTACAAAATGGTTAGAAAGTCGAGCACGTTTTTTTCAAAATGCTCTCATTTTAACCACGATTAATTTCCTATGTTGAAATTTCGACCCAATATACCCTATATTATACCCTAACCCAAACACTAACCCTAACCCACATCCTAACCCTAGTTTTTGAGTAATTTAAGTAAAATTCAAAACTCTAATTCGTGAAATGAATAGTGGAGACCTATTCATCTATAGAAATTACCCTTTGGAGACCTTTTCACTCCCTTTGTCCACATTGTGTTCACGTCTCCAGAGGGTACCGTACACTCCATTAAACTATTATATCGTTCTGTGTTTTCAACCAGATATCCTGCGTCATGGGTTTCACCTGGCTCTTCGGTTGCCTTGGCAACTTTGTTGGTAACCAGGCCATTTGGTACATCTTCGTCATTCTGAACTCGCTGCAGGGGGTCTTCATCTTCGCGTCTTTTGGATGCAACGCCCGCGTTCGGAATCTTTGGAGAGTCAAGCTGGGCACCAAGGCAAAAGAGAAGAACAAGAAAGCTCCGAATAGCTCCACCATCTCAAGCAGTTTGACGAATCATACCTCTGCCGAAAGTCGTGCTCAAATAATGACGTCAGAAGTCGCCATTGGAATGCAGGAAGTACACATATCAACTCATAATTAATGACTATGTTAAAATATTCATGTATAGAAGTAGAGCGCAATGTTACATAACATAAGAAAGTCGTCACTTTTAGTGATTGGGATATTGTTGTTATATTGGTATTTTCTTTTAAGTCACTTATTCTTGAAATTTTGGCAGGGGTTGGGGTTAGCGTTATAGCGTTACGGGTAGGGTTAGTTTTTGTGCAGAAGTATATAAAAGTGTCGACATATTTTATGTGGAAAGTAAAAGTATTTTAACAAAATGTGAAAATAGAGTAAAATCTTACCATTATTTGTATATATAGACCAAAACAATTCCCAGCACTGAGAAACTACTATACAAAATAATTGAGACTCGCACTCAACTCACAGCTTCCGTCCCAGCGTCACGACCCGCGGTACAGCTCGGTAGGATTGTCGGTCACTTCGACACCTAGCCAACTGACTTTCCAAAAAACCTCGGTACGACGTATACGTCCGTGGCCGTGCCCAAGCCTCCCCCAGAACCTATTGTTTCGTCGAGTTTTAATTCACTGACGACTTATTCTTGAGGGCGCTATCACATTTCATCTCGTAGATCGACGCATCAGAAACTGAACTACACGAGGGTTTTACTGGGCTAAAAGGTTAGCTAAATCACTGTTTCTTTAACTGATACTGTGTTAAGTTACCGAATAGCGTTGAGGGTGAGTGTTCTAGAATTGTGTTATCAAGTTAAATATGTTATATTAACAGTAGTTTTTGAATAATGAATGATAATTCATTGTATTTTGCTAATATTTTAAGATTCGTGGTTTAGGTGTTGTTGTAGGACTTGTAGCGCGCTACGGTCAAAGGTCAAATATTGGAGTTAGATTAAAATAAGTGCTTTCAAGTAGCGAATAATAAGCTTTATTGATGGAATTAATCAATGTTCCTAGAGTTTATCAGTTTTTGCTTGAATACTGATCATGGTTCTTGGTTTGTAATTGTATTGGATTTTAGGGTGTTTATTGTAGTTTAAATACTGAATTTAGTATTATCATGTACAGTATGTATTAGAATGTTATTCATCATTAATAAATACCTAGGAGAGTTCCTGGCTTCTGATTGGTCGAGACTCGATCACGTGGAGTGGATTATCAGGTAGTAATATCATGGGCTCTCAAGAAGAAGCGAATAAATGTTCCCTGAACCAGCATTGATCAAGCATCATGTAAGCCAATGATTAGCCGAATGCAACAGTTCTACGGTAACTTGCAACAAGGACACGTCAAATCTTGATACTGCGTGCTATAAATGTACGCGTAGAACGTTTGTATCTATACGCGCAGCATTTTTCAAAATGCGCGTGTCGTCTGTTGCTATGCACGGTAGGCATCAGTGGTCAGCTAGCCTGGTCTCAAAGTATGGGTTATCATAACAACACATATTGAAGAGACAGGGTACCATGCATAAGCTAAAACATGGCCCCTAAACATGAACACAAAACGCTGGAAATATCGCCGAATATAAAGTCACAAACTTTGGAGCATTTTTACCATTTTTCTTGTTAAAAAGGTTTTTATTAAAGGTAATAATTATCAGTGCGAAGACCCGGTTATTACTGCGTGATAATTACCGGGTTGGGGATGACTGCTGGTAATGGACCTCACCTTCGGCTCGATCCATTACTAGCGGTCATCCCCCAACCCCGGTCATTATCACGCAGTAATAACCGGGTCCTCGCACTGTTATTACCTAATTAATTTTAGGATCACCTAGGTACTGAACAGAACTGCACTGAATGTTAACTGAACTTCTGTAGTTGTATCCGGTCACAGTAGTAAGTTTGATTTTATATGAAAAATGTGTGCTTTATACAAGATTTATGAAACTACATGTTTTTAGTTTTCTAAATGGCATTTGACAGATGTTTGCACTGTAACAATATTTAGTAATTTCATGTGTTAAAACTGTTAATTAAGAAGCAAATTTAAGATCTGGATTTTACACTAAAAACTCCTTTTATTCATTCTTTACAGAATTGAATGCTGATTTTTACAATTAAAATCTTTATACATTAACCCTAACTCCCTCACCATTGTTATTGAACAATACAATTCCTTCAAAATCCTCCAACTTCCTTTGTTGTGTAAGGAGTTAGGGTTAAACACCGGCTACAACTTCATTCTTGAATCCATGTCACGAGCCTTATGCTTTCTATGTACATGTATATACCTTTCTCCCATGCGGGCATAGGCTATAATTTTGCTAATATTTTAAGATTCGTGGTTCAGGTGTTGTTGTAGGACTTGTAGCGCGCTACGGTCAAAGGTCAAATATTGGAGTTAGATTAAAATAAGTGCTTTCAAGTAGCGAATAATAAGCTTTATTGATGGAATTAATCAATGTTCTTAGAGTTTATCAGTTTTTGCTTGAATACTGATCATGGTTCTTGGTTTGTAATTGTATTGGATTTTAGGGTGTTTATTGTAGTTTAAATACTGAATTTAGTATTATCATGTACAGTATGTATTAGAATGTTATTCATCATTAATAAATACCTAGGAGAGTTCCTGGCTTCTGATTGGTCGAGACTCGATCACGTGGAGTGGATTATCAGGTAGTAATATCATGGGCTCTCAAGAAGAAGCGAATAAATGTTCCCTGAACCAGCATTGATCAAGCATCATGTAAGCCAATGATTAGCCGAATGCAACAGTTCTACGGTAACGTATATAAACGCAAACATTTCCCTAAATTCAAAACGGATGACGCATAAACACGCCAAGTTCAAGTTCGGAAATGTATGTCAGCAGCGCGCAAGGCCGGAAATGCGTGGGTGTGCTTCCCGGCACTATCAGCCTGAACCCGCTTCGGATCGAGTTTCGTTTAAAATAATCCCGCCCCTCGGCTCGGCGATGTTAAAATAATCCCGGCGCGAACTGGTTAAGAAGCAAATTTAAGATCTGGATTTTACACTCAAAACTGCTTTTATTCATTCTTTACAGAATTGAATGCTGATTTTTTAAATTAAAATCTTCATACATTAAACACCGGCTACAACTTAATTTAATTATTTAATCCTCTTAAGCCTTCCACCTATTAAACCCTCTATAATACCGATTCAGCAACGGGTACAGACCTATTATATGCCTATATGCCGGGTGTTCCGTTTGGTACCCGGTACCGGGAGGGCTGGCCGGCTTCCAACCCCAGCTCGTGACACGCAAACCTGTGCGGCACGCTTTTTTTTTTCCGTAGGATGCGGCGGCGCTGGCGAGGCCGCCAGTGTGGTGTAGCGTGCAGTTCCACAAGCTCCAAACTTTAACTGTGACAACTTGCTGACGAGAGCTGGACTTGTGTACCAATTTTCCATGAAAGTTAATGTCCCTTATGTTCGAGTCCTCTAATTGGGTCTAGGACTACATGCCCAGCAGATGTAACATTGGGTAGGTGGTGTGTTGAAGCATAATCAATGGAGGGTCGACTATATTCCTTTGGTGTTGGCTGGGAGCCGGTGAACACCTTCCAAGCACATGTAAAACCAGTTTCTGACTCGTTCAATGACAAATATTTAAATCCCCATTTGGCAGACTTTCGTGGCATGTTTGAAACAAAGTCGAACTTTGAACTTGATCATTGTCTCATCCGGTGAGAGGTTTCGGCCTGGCTTGTAAATGCGAGGAAAGGATGACAGCAGCGTGCGGACCTTGGATAGTTTGTCAGGGGGAGCATCACCTGGTTGAGCTATGTTGTTAGCAAGGTCGAGAAATCGAAGGATCGCAGTGAATCGATTGCGAGACATGGTCGCCGAATACAGGGGACTTCGCAGAACTTCGGACCTGGACCAGTGCATGCTGTAGCGAGGCCTTTTTGTTGATACCCATGCACAGAAGCAAGGCCACGAATGTCATAATTCCAGGAACAGTAGTTAGAGTCCAGGCAGGCTGATGATTGGCCACATCTGCACATATTGTTTGGTCGGCATAGCGATTGGTCTCATCCACCATCCACCTCCACACTGCTTGGCAGAAGAAGAGCTGAAAGATTTGCATGGGCGACAGGTGACTGAAATCTTCTGTACAGCCAGTTTCTTCACTGAATTGCATCGGTGGGCGCTTGCTGTAGGAGGTGCTTGCTTTATTCCATCCACACCTGAAATAGGAACATTCAGAAAGGTTAATGGGACACTATTCATTTCACGGCACATTTTGTTTTAAGGGTAGTATACGACATTAGTTGTTTTTTGGGGGGTTTTTTTTTGGGGGGGGGGGGCAAACGGATTTATCCGGGGATTAGTTTTTTGTGGACGACGGTTGGCCGACCATCTTTGGAAATTGTTAAACAATGTCAGTTTTGTTAAAACAGAACAGCACACCAGGTGCCCTGATTTCACAGCATGCTCGAGACCATTCGTGACTATCAAATAATATGGTCATTCATTAAATAAAGTAGTTTTGTTCTTGTTTTGTTGTTGTTGTTGTTGTTGTTGTTGTTGTTGTTTGGTTTGAGGTGCGGTGGTCGCAAATGTTGTATTACCTTTAATGACAAACTGTCCTTACAATGCTGTTTGGATGCTCATATCTAGTGTTCCCACTTAAAAGTCTCCTTTTTTAACAAAATACAATTTCCTGAAATAAAATCTCGTTTTTAAAGATTATTATTATTGCCGCCTGTCTTTTCAGTAGGAAGGCCCGATTCAGTGGAATTGAATTTGTTGTCATTACATTTGCAGTCACCATTACATTTGCAGTCCCATCTGAAATAAGATTTGGATGCAAATTCATCGCACTTGACTTTGCATAATTCAGGTTAATATTTTTTTTAACTTAATTTTATTTATTATTTCGCAGGGCACAAAAAGAAAAATAGATACAAATTTACAATCAATAGAAAGTTAAGAATATCTGAACAAAAAACATGTTCAAAAAGAACAAAGAACATCTTCTTTCCAATCAATATAAAATCAATAAATCAATAACAAATCAATATTTTCATCAATTTCTAATTGGATTCAATCGGATTATGCAATGCAAACTGAAACGTTCAGTGCTTTTGAAGATTTTTCCTGCAAAAGGACATCAAAAAGCAAAGGTTACATAACAGTAGCCTATGAATGTCGGGATGCGAAACATTTCGAGAATAGCCAAGTTGAACTCTTTTTAGTAACCTCCCTACCTGTAGTTTGGCTTTCCCGACGAAGTTGAAGAAGTTTGTGTTGCCTCTTCATCTCTTTCGTCAGATGTTGCTACAGAAGATTCATCATCGGACATATCTGAACCGCTATCTGCGAAGATTTCCTCCAAAATCTTGGAAGCGTTTTCGGCCATAATGGCAGCTAAGTGGCGTGGGCATGCAAAGTGCTAGTGCTTTTCGCACGCGCGCGTCCTGGCCTTTTGATCAGTTAGAAACCAATAATAAACCACACAGCGCTGCCAAAAGTGAGGGCGCTGTTCACCTTTCAATTGCAAACAATACAGCTCGTGCCAACAGAGAACGCTGCTCACGTAACGACTATTATAATGGGGACATACAAGCTCCTTGGTTGCGAACGTCCATGCAACTTTGAGCCCAGGTGGCGCGCTCGGTACTGATAGGGTTACGCACAGCTAGGTACAGCCACATGACCTCGACCGAAAACAAAACAAAAGTCATGCATAATGCATGACCATTCGTGAAACCGTCAAATCAGGATGCGCCCATAGCTAGTATGTGGTACGGGAAAACAAATCGCGGCCGGTCTAGCGGCGCAGCCGGGCCCGTCCACCCGGCCCGCCCGGCCGCGCGGCCGCGGGGAAAATACCATGACGCGCGGTGCGTGTTTCAATAAAGGACATGACAGGATTATCACATTTCTGCAATGTATTCACTAAAGGTTTCACTTGTTTTATTCGCTTTGCATGATACACCAGTATAGCGCCACCGGCGAAGACCGGACCCTTAAAACCAGTTCGCGCCGGGATTATTTTAACATCGCCGAGCCCACGGGCGGGATTATTTTTAACGAAACTCAATCCGAAGCGTGTTCAGGCTGATAGTGCCGGGAAGCACACCCACGCATTTCCGGCCTTGCCCGCTGCTGACGTACATTTCCGAACTTGAACTTGGCGTGTTTATGCGTCATCCGTTTTGAATCTGGGGAAATGTTTGCGTTTATATACGTCATCCGGCGCGAACTGGTTAGGAATCGTTTCAAACTGTCAGGTTGGCGTAGCGACTAGCGGTTAATTCTGTTTTTTATGTTCTTGTTTTTTTCGCGATCGCCGATTTTTTTTTACAGTTAAAATTTATTTGTTGTTTACTATTACAGAATGTCTAGCGCAATACTTTTGCTGGATGCCTACAATCATTATTTACTTTCAAATAAGTAAGATATTTCTAATAATTCGGTAGTAAATATTTTGGATGTCTTCAAATGATGTTTGATTTAGTGAAAGCATACTCTATATATTTCGGAGAAAAGCAATCGAATAAAAAAACATTTCGGCTCTATAATGCATCTTTGCCTTGTTTGTTGTATATGTTTGCATGGTCATCAAGTGGAGGAAATTTCAGGTATTCATCGAAATGTCGGGTATATTTTGACGGTTATGTGCAACCGCCTACACATCCGATTTATAAAACATTTTAGAAAAGGTGAAAGTTGCTTTTAAAAATACCCCGGGCGCTTTTTGCGTGGTTATCTTATCTCGAAAGGTTGTTACTACTGTAAAAACCTTTAAAATACGACCATAAAATAGAAAAGCCGTTTTCATTTATAAAAATGTGAATTAGGGACTGTGCCTTAGCAAGAGCGACCTCATTCGTTCTTTTATAATTGTATGCATCACGTATAATCATGTAAGATTGACGTACCTCATTTGCACTATATCTGGGTGATTTGCGTATATCCGTATACAACTTTGTTGATAACCTTTGTGCAGGTAACAGTCGTCTTCGTCAACATTATACAAAAACAAATATTGTTGATTGCTACGATGTCGGATAACTTGGATATGACATTTTGAACACCCGAAGAACGCATAGCGCCGAAGCCGCGGTTGATATGTGTCCCCGAGGATGTTCAAAACGGCATATCCCTCATCACAGCAGTACACAATTATTGATTTGTTATACATCTGTCTTGAAACTTCATCAGATATTTTTTAGGCCTGAAGATACGAAACGGTCTAGTAAACATTTTGTTTGTACTGTAGTAATGTTAACGCAAACGAAAATGAACTCATAAACTTCGTCTGCTCGTTCGCTGCTCCACTACAATTTACTATCGTTAACAGTGTGCAGGTGAAAATTGCGCGGGTACCAGTGATATACAGCTCGAGGGTCCGGGTAGGCGAGATAACTGCGGCTGCTGTGTGATATCACAACGGGGGTGGGATGTGCGTTGTATGTACAATATCCATATATCCAAGACAGAAGTATAACAAGAGAACTTAGTTCTTAGACTGGGTCTATCGATTATGATTGATTTGGGCTTATTATACACTATAGTATAATAAGCCCAAATCAATTATGTACATGTACCGTTATACTTATATTTGCTGATATTGCATGCCTGTAAAATTGTAGGTTTATTAGTTGAAGTCTCAACGTCTGAGACGTTTGCCTTAGCGTATAAATATTCAGACGAGTGACTTGGCAACACCTGGAAACTTTACACTTTTTCGGTCTTTTGTTTTGGAAGTCGACCTGTCACATTATTTTGAGTGAAGTCTGTTGAGGTATACTCAGGCTCCCATAATTTCTGTGTAATTATAACAGCAATGATTTTTGCAAGGAAAAAATACGTTCACACTCCAATGCTTCTTGCACTGCTTATTACGCATGCGCATTGTAATAGCGGACTGGTGTATAATGTACGCACCTGTAACTGATTTCGTAATTATACCATCGCTGGAATCGCTTGTCGTTGAGACGTTTTTGTCACAGCGAACAGATGCGCTCTATATAGAGTGAATCTTTATCCAGCTGCTCACAGTCAATGTGCATCGGCCCAGGCTATTCTGGTCATGGAATCAACACATCTTTTGTGTGGTTTGGTGGTGTCAGTGCTTGGATGTGTCTGTTTCCGGGTGGTTTCTACAGGTAGGTCGTATATTTAAACAATTGTATTTATATCTTCAATATGCAAACCTTAACTTCTTTTCGAGCTACATGTCTACAAAGTTTATAAGAAGAAAAATGCCACAAAACATATTTCAAAAAAAAAATCCTCTAAATGCCGACATTGTAAAGATCATAATACAAGATAGAATTAATTCCATTGCCATATTTGTGAGCCAGGGGCCAGAAGTTACAATAATATTTCCTGACGAGTGGAGGTATATCACAAAAGTGTATAGGTCTCTGAATAGTGGAAGTATGGGGTTGCGTTTTTATTTGACCGTGCACCCTGTATATATGTGACGCAATTAAACCGAAAGTTAGGTACCCACACCTATACATGTACTGAGTGTATTCGTTGTACATTATATGTTTTTAACTTGGTTTTCTGTTTTTTGCAACATAAACGTAGTGTACATGTACACCGTTTGCAAACATAAAAAACTACTAAATTAGTATAAAATATCTTACTTGACTTCAAGTTAATAGCAGTCTCAATCATCCTGAAAAATCCTAGCTTCTGGTGTGCTGTGATTTTCAATTCGAGTGGAATTTTGTATCATTTTCCAAAGATTGCCGGTCGCAATCGTTGGAAAACTAATTATTTGTAAACACTGCCCCAAATTTGTAACTGTAGCCTACATTTAGTTAGTCTACATTTTATTTGCAATTCCGTTACACATCTGTGTTGGAGAAAGCCAACTAGTCTGGTTTCCTATTAAACCTGACGTCTATAAATTGCTCTGTTTCGTATGAAGGAATTTAAAGAAACCAGAAAAACGTTCTTTTTTTGGTTTTTCAGCATCTATGAACACAAAACATTAAAAAAGTTCAGAGACATAATATATGAAATACCCATCCATTTTCGAAAATTACAGCAAAAACAAATGGTGTATATAAAGTTACTCACGAGGAAGCCATTTTTGTCGTGTTCCCTGACTGAAATTGTAAACTGTAAATGGGATGGTGCCAGCTGCCAGGCTATTTTTGCATTCTAGCCTCACTGTCAATACTTATTATTAATGTGGCTTCAAACAATAAATTGCTTTTATTTCTACCCTCAAGTTCAACAAATTAATAGTTTACCTCACTTTCAATATATTATGGCCGACACGTTAATACAGCTAAAGCCCTTACCTTTATTTGGGCAATATCATTACGAAAACAATTCTTAAAAAATTCTGGCAGTTTTGACCATGGATAATTTTGTTTCATCCTCTGTGGCATGCTCTACAAAACAGTTTTAGCGGCTCTCCACATAGTTCAAGGCTGCACTTAAGTATTGCTGGACACCAACAACTAAACTCAAGTATAATGTCGTTCTCGGCTGATTATTGATCAATTATTGTTCACAGTTCAAAAAAGAAAACAAAGTAATATTTCACTCGCATTTTAATATTGCTATCAGCTCGCATGATGAAATGCAGTTGTAAACTAGAGATAGTAGTTGTGAACAAACACAAAGCTGTTCCCGGAATTTATTGGATTGTAATTACATACATGTAGTAGAGAATGACTATACCACAATAAAAACTAAAACAATTACTGTAGATATTGTGTATCTGTTACACATCCTAATCAAAGTTCCTACCAACTTGCACTCAAATCAGACTCACAGTTCAATAGTTATTAACTAGAGCTCAAGTGCTTCAAGAAGCACGGATATCAGCCTAAATGGCCTTTTCAATAGGTTTGTGTAAACCGAATTACACTGACCACTAGGTTACATTGGCCAAATTGTGACCCCTACTGGCTATTAGGTGACCATTGCTAAATTAATTGGATAAAGACTGTCGGAGAAAATCATTGAGTAATTTTGAAGAAAATGACCCCTACTGATCATTAGGTGACCACTGGTAAATTAATTGGATAAAGACTGCCGCGGTGAAAAACATTGAGTAATGTTGAAGAAAATGACCCCTACTGATCATTAGGTGACCATTGGCAAATTCTGACTCCATCTGACCATTAGCAAATTCTGACTCCATCTGACCATTAGCAAATTCTGACTCCATCTGACCATTAGATGATCATCGGCCAAATTAAATGGAACAAGACTTCGAGAGAAGAAGCATTTCGTAATTGTTAAAGAAAATGAGCCCCACTGACCATTAGGCGACCACTGGTAACATTCTGACCCAACTGACCATTATGTGTCCATTGGCCAAATTACTGGATCAAGACTGTGAGAGAAGAAGCATTTCGTAATTTTGAAGAATAGAATGATCGCTGCTGGCCATTAGGTGACCGGCATTGGCAACATTATCGGTGTACACCTTCCTTATACGAGGCTTGGTCCAGGGATGCAACTGACGAAGTTTGACATTATTTGGATCAATTAGACCTTTTGAGAAAAAGCATTTTGTGATTTTGAAGAAAATGACCCCTACTGACCATTTGGTGACCACTGGCCAAATTATGTGAACATCTTTTATGAGGCTTGGTCCAGATAGATGTTACTGACAAGTTTGAATATAATTGGACTCATACTATATCGGAGACATAGGACCAAATGTACAGGGTGTCCCAGGAAAAAAACGTAATTCTGACAATAATGGTTAAGTTGACATAGATATGCATTGTATGGCTGAGAAAAACACTTTCCGGTGATACCTAGATTGCATTCCTCCTGCCACGCACAACTGATGTGAGCACAATTGTTCGGAAAATGGTGTGTAAAAACCCCGTTACGGCCAGTTTGTGGTCACAGATGAGCAGTACGTACCGGCATGGCCCGAGGGAAATCTAACCGGTTGAAAGCAGGTGATACGTACAAGATGTTTATCAATTGGTGATATTAAACTGACCTATGCACCAACACCTTCAACAAGCCCACTTCCTCCTTTCGATGCCCAGTCCACAACGGCGGCGCATGTCCGCCAAAGCTCATCTCACCATACTGCAGGATCATCACGTAAACTTTCGACCTCAAATTAATAAACATCTTTCAAAGGATTAGATTTCTCTCGGGCCATATCTGAATACGCTGCTCATCTCTGACCATGAACTGTCCTAAAGGGTATTTTTGACACACCATTTTCCAAACAATGGTGCTCAGTGATGCAAAACTTGGGGATATAATCAAAGTATAACTGAAAAGCATGTTGCCCCTAATTTATGGTAAAATAGCCATACAATGATTATCTTTGTTAAAATCAGCCTATTGTCAGAATTACCTTTTTATGGGACACCCTGTATTGCGTGAAAAAAACGTGTACAAATTATATAGCGAAAACTGCACATTTAATGTGACGTCACATGAACCACGACGACGTCATTATGACGAAAAGTTTCGAGGACCATCTCTGAATGATGGTCTAACTGTATGCCAAGTTTGAACTCGATCAGGTTTACTTTCCGTCCACCTTCCCTCTTAACCCCAAGGCCCTCTGGACGAAAAAGTTTGGTCTTCTTTCAACGCAATTGAGCCAAAGGATTGCTCGGGTTGGTGTTTAAACGGATGACTCATAAACACGTCACGAGCAAAGCCGGAAATGTCTGTCAGCAGCGAGCAAGGTCGGAAATGCGTGGGTGTGCTTCCCGGTACCATCGGCATGAACCCGCCTCGGCTCGGTTATGTTAAAATAACCCCGGTATGAACTGGTTAAAAGCCTGTTCCCGTAATGTTTAATGAAAAATGTGTCTGCCCGATCACCCTGCATTTGTCACTCAATAAACGAATTTCTAATTGTGTTGTTATATCACAGCTGATATGATCGGGCTTCGTCTTGCGGATGGGCGTTACCCAAATGAAGGCCGCGTAGAGGTTCTCCCACCAGGCGAAGACACGTGGGGGACCTACTGCTCTAATGATAACCCGTTCAAAGTAGGCCGTGTGGCGTGTCGTCAACTCGGCTTTCCCGCCCTACTCTCGGCAACTGCAACCGGGGAGTTTGGCTGGGCCACCGGTCCTATCTGGTTCCAGTTGATTGTGTGTAGCGATTTCGAGGACGTGATGTCTGTAGACGAATGTTTGTCATTAGAATGGTGGCCAAGCTACGGGGTGTGCGATCACAGATTCGATGTAGGTCTTACCTGCTTCACAGGTAAATAACAATTTGCCAAACTATAGGTTTTCCCGGCTATTCTAAAACATTTTCTATTCAAATTTAACAACTCAGTTGTGCATATCATATGTATAGTCGATTATGACGTCATCATTTTAACTTCTCGACCAATCACAATCAGAACGCCGAATGGTGATCTGAATGATCTTTCATCTTTGTATAGGCATAACTAGGGCATTTCCTATTGAATAATATATTTACCTCATGCCTTTGTTATTGTTTGTTAAAGGTAGGATACACCATTGGTAATTGCTTGAATTATTATGAATGAGTAGATTTGGGGGTTGTATTTTTATTTTATAGCAAATATCGTTTAACTGAGCTGTCCGAAGTTTTACAATCATTGATGCCGAGAAAAGCACGAAAAACAGCGGTTTGTTTCAACCGGCGTCGAGCAGTTATTCTTATGTTATCTTTGTTCTTTCGCGATCGCCGTCCGGCGATCGCGAATTTTTCATTATAAAATTCAATTTTTCGGAATAATTACAGGATATCTAGCGCAATCATTTTGCTGGATGCCTAGAATCAACATTTACTTTCAAATGAGTAAGATATTTCTAAATAATTCGGTAGTAACCATTTTCGATATCTGCAAATGGTGTATCCTACCTTTAAATCAAGCAAGCAACATGTTTTAAATATTTTTTTCCAACTCGGCCACTTTTGGTTTCAGTCACCCTGTTTGTATGGCTCGAATCTCATTTATGTGGGTTTTTGTTATCCAGAAAAGAACAAGCGGAAACGTTTTGGATGGGACACAGTTTCCCGAAACTCAAAATTGTTAACTAAGGCCAAATATAAAAAGAAACATGTTTAGCGTCACCGCCCGCTTCCTTTTGGGGGGCCGCCTCCTTTTTTCTTTTTCTTTTCTTTTTAAAAAAATTATAAATTTGACAATTTTTGCCCTTTTTTTTTTCTTCATTTTTTTAAAGATAATACAATTTTAAGATCGTATTTTTGACTTTAGCATCACTGTGTACATGCTCTGGAAATATATTTGTTCTAATAGGAAGGCCAGGGCGTGACGTGTAGTCGTGTACGGTGCATACTTGATCGACCCACATGAATTTTTATTTCTAATCGTGGCTGAACCATGTTTTAATTTTAAATTGGAAGATAGGGTGTGACATGTTTACTGCATGACTCGAATTAGGACGTGTCGGGCGGCCATTTTAAAAAGGAAAAAAAACAGGAAAAAAAGGGCCTCCTCCTTCCTTTAAAAAAAAAGGCATGACGCTAAACATTTGTTTTTATATTTATTTGGCCTAACTGCAAAAGGCTTTTGTGTTCATTTTACTTTCTATTTTCTTCAATTGAACCAAAATGGTAGGGGAAAATGGTTATTCAGTAATTGTGTGCGTTGTTTATTTTGGCTGAAACACAATACCTTGAAAATACTCACTAATTGTCCGACCTTCCGGTAACGAAAGCGCGCGCGTGCGGGAAAATTGCCGTAACGCGGCACGGCACGGCACTTTACAGCCCACTGCTTGTTGTAATCGCTGATCTTGCGGGAAGATTTAATTTGCATCCGCCACAAAAGCTATCAAAACTAAACCTTACCAGTGACAACAAAACTGGCAGAGTTATTGCAAAAGCATATTAAATGTTTAAGGTTGAAAACTTGTTAGAAAAAAATACGGAGAATGTTGGCCTAAATCTTTCACACGATGAACGCCGAGTAAACAAACCACACAAGCGTAAACTGAATGCAGGAAACATCATGCCGCGGTAGAACATTTTGCAGAAACACGCTACATCGCTCAAGAAGGACGAGCGTTACTACCTCGAAAGAAATACATTAAAACAGAAAATACAAAAACAGAAAAGGGCGACCATGATCTGATAATTAACCTGCAGGATATGACTTTCTTCATCGCCCTTTGTTTGCCGGGCATTTTTACATCTTACGATGTCAAATTCGACCATTTCGCGTAACGGAAAAATACATGCATGTCGGCCATGGACTGGTTTCGGTCCTTAACTTTGTCCATTAAAGCGTGCGGCGGAAACCAATCCATCAATGTGCCTGCATTATGCATGCTTTGCATGGGGCGAGCACATGGCTTGTTGGCACCATCACCGTACCGCACCGTACCGCACGGGAAGACAAAGCATTAAGTTGTTGATTTATCAGGGCATATTGGGTGCAAAAATAGCGGAGCGCTCCTTAAAAATTCCACAGGAGAAGTAATTTCTTCAGTTTGATTTGTAACGCGAACCGGAACGACGTCCATTGATTTTGTGTCATGGAAAAACCTAAACTACATGTGTATGTACTTGTACCTGTACTATAAGGCCAAAAAAAACAAACATGTTTAGCGTCATGCCCTTTTTTAAAAAGGAAGGGGAGGCCCTTTTTTTTTTTTTTTTTTTCAAAATGGTCGCCCGACACATCTTTAATTCGAGTCATGCAGTAAATAGGCGGGGGGCCAAAATGGTCAAATCTATCATTTTTTTCAAAAAGAAAACAAAAGAAAAAGGAGGCGGCCCCCCAAAAGGAAGCGGGCATTGACGCTAAACATGATTTTTTTTGGCCTAAAGGTACTGTTTGTTTACGTAAGCTCGGTATACATGTACATGTACTCTAACTCACAAAGTACATGTACATGTACATGTATAAGCCCCTTTCACACTAGACGATTTCTCCGGCGATTCCCCGGGAAAAGGGCTTTAGTGTGCCGCGCAGGCCATGCGCGCCAATGTACGCGCTAGCTTCAGCTAGCCGGCCATTAACATCGCGAATCTGATGTACAGGAATGACACGATCCTATATCTCTGCAATGCACGTGCGCGCGCACTGTTGTGTAAATGTATAACTGATGTACATGTACTGGTAAACAGTTGATCTGGGAAATCACATGTAATGTATTCAATATTTTAACTCGCCGGCCGGACGACCTAGGGAAGTGTTTTGAGTCGTCCGTGTCTGTTTTGGGTCGCATTTGGCGACCGGGCGACCGCTAAAGGGAAACCCGATAATCGCATCAAAGAATGTGTTCTACAACTCCCCAATTATGTCAGACGTAATAAGGAAAATGGACCCCTTATTTATTGGACAGAGTTTACCCAACAACAAACACGAACCTCTGATTATTTGTATTTGGAACACAGGGAACCTGCGCTTAGTCGGAGGACGGAAGGAGACAGAGGGAAGAGTGGAGCTTCACGTTGGGGGAGATGAGTGGGTTCTGTTATCATTCCCACGATCGGGGTTGACTTTTATGCACGCCGACAGCGCCTGCCAGTACCTTGGGTACCCATTCGCAGTTGGGCCTACACAAGAGCCAGCGGTTAACAACCACCAGAGGGTATTGTGTTCATTCTCTCACTGTCCACATTATGGCGACTCAAGTGGCTTCTTTGAATGCTTGGATGAGCTAACTCTGAAGTTCTGCCCAGATAAGACTACCACCTTGGTTGGAGCAGTTTGCGCAGCAGGTGCGACATAATTAGTTAGAAATTGGATGCATTATTTGCATTGTTTATCTTGGGTTTTTTCAATAGGTGGTGGTATTTTTGTCATAACTACACCGATGATATTCTAGTAAAAAAACTCCAAAGACATTCCTGCCCAAAGCAACAATTAGCCGTTTTAAACTTGATGACAATGATAGGACAGTTCATGGTCAGAGATCAGTAGCACGTACAGATATGGCCCGAGGGAAATCTAACCGGTTGAAAGCATGTGATACGTACACGATGTTTTTCAATTCGTGATATTATGCACCAACGCCTTCAACTAGTCCACCTTCTCATTCGATGCAAAGTCTACAACGGCGGCGCATGTCAGCCAAAGCTCATCTCACCACTGCAGGATCATCACGTATTAAGATTTCGACCTAAAAATAAAATATCACCAATTATTAAACATCTTAGATTTCCCTCGGCCATATCTGAATACGCTGCTCATTCCTACCCGAAGCAACTATTATCTGTTTTAAACTTGATGAATTGTGGTTATCTGCGTTCAGGATGTAAAATATCGATTTGTGTTTATAATCAATGCACCTACAAATTTGCTCACACTGCTGCAGCGCACAGGTCTCCATATTTATAATTGTTTATTTCTCATTTTCCATCCAAAGAAAACGACGTACTTCCCTCTGACGCTAGCTTCGAGTATCGTCTACTAGGCCAAACCACCAACGGATCTCAACACATGCATAAGGGCATAATAGAGGCCAGGTACAATGGATCATCTTGGGCAACAGTTTGTCTGCAAGTTATCAACGATTTCCGGGCAAAAATTGTTGCTCGCCAAGTATGCCAAAGTCTCGGGTATCCCTGGACTTTCTTTTCAAAGATGATCCCATACTCCGAGTCTCCTGGCTACGTCAGCACCGGGGAGGAGCTGGTCATGAGAGAGCTTGTCATGGGCCAGCGATGGGTACGAGGACAGAACGCTTGCCAGCGCCATGAATATAATCTTCTTTACGTCGAATGTGAAACAGGTATACAGACTACGAATTTACGAAAACAATATTAGCTTGCTCAAACTCTCTCGTCAGGAAAATCAGCGATAGTGAAAAAGGCTAATACAAACTGCTTTTATGTGAGTGAAATATTATTTCCCCTAAAAACAACATAGCGAGAAAACTAAAGGCTTCTTTATTAATACAATAACACACGTCTCCATCTTAATGGGAAACTATATTAGTTAATCCAATTGCTTCCCTAATTGGCTCTAAATCAAGTAAATCATGTGTTTGTGTTAGCTTTCATATCCTTAGACCTACATAAACAAACAGAAAAAGACGTCTGAGAAGTAAACTATGTAAATATGCTTTTAGATGGCTAAAATCGTTAGGATTAGTTCTCATATTTTTTTCTTTTCAATGTTTAAACCATTTTGATTGTTTTCACTTGATTAAGGTGTTACGATGTATGGGCTGACGGTGTTCCCCTGTGCCGAACAAACGTGCCTTGGACGTTGTGGACGTCCCGCTACGAATAAATTGTGTGGCTGTGATGCGGTCTGTTCGCAGTGTACCGACTGCTGCTACGACTACACGGATCGATGTTCTCTCCAAGAAGACCCAGACAATCGCACATCGCTGTCGTTAGGCTCATTCATTTATAGGCTCGTCAATGGGGATCGGGTGTTGATAGTGGAAGGATGTAGCCCAGGTTGGAATGACACCCATGTGGTTCAACAGTGTGCCAATAATTCCTACCCGGGTCCGATACAATACCAAGAGGGAGTGTTGCTTAAGAATCTACATTGTGCCGAATGTAACGGCTTAGCAAGCTCAGAATTATTGCAAGACCTTAGTATTTATAGCATTAAAGAGTACGACGTAGGGCTCGAAGTATGTACTTTGGAAGATGTGGATCCAGAGATAGCTCTTGGATGTCAGGCATACTCAGCAGTTATCGAGACACCTGGCTGGTTGAAATTCAAGAATCCCCACTGTGCATACTGCAATGGAGCGAATATCTCTAACCTGGATTACTGTCCATTCCACCTCTCGGCCGTTTTGCCAGCCCATTTTGAGATACTGCTAGGCAGGGTACCTGGGCCATGGGCTCCCAAATCATCCACGAGTCTCCAATTGCAGGACGAAATCAAGTGCTATGACAAGCACACCAAACTGCACGTACTGCCAACGTACAGAGGGGATTCTTCAGTGCTGACGGAGGCTGTGGAATGTTTTTTAAACACACTTGGCTGGCAGAACATTCAGCTGACATGGCCATTCTATTCTTCATTTATCGACCATCAACAGCAAGCCCTTGCTGCAGAAATGACAGAGCTGGTCACGGAATTTGCATCAAATATCACAGATTTTGAGGAAATCTTGGACATGACAGTTTTGCCTCCCCACGAGGAAGGTAGCTCAAGAGATTGGGTAGTCAGATGCGGAGTCGAGCAAGTTGATTTTGTGGAGATTTGTGGTACAGCTGCAAATGAGACAATAAATGGAACCTTCAATGAACTCCCGTGTGAACATTCCGTTTTTACTACTCAGGCATCAGACACCAGAGTGTTCAGTATGGGTGGCGTCCAGGTCATTTATGTCGGTGGAGGGGTACTTGTTGAAGCCAAGTCAGTTTCCTTCTTTCGTAGCTACAACTACCAAATAGCAGTCTCCAATGGCTCAGCAAAAGACACCAGGGTATCTGTATGCGGACAAATGTTTGAGAACAAGGAGTGCCGTCTACCCCATGCTGGAGAAACAAAGACTGTGAAAGTGGAAGACGGTGAACCAGGGCTGGAGTACAAAGGGAGGAAGTTTTTGCAAGACCGTGTAACGCACCTGCCCGATGGTTGGGTTCTCATCTGCTCAAGTATCTTCTCTGATCCAAAAGAGCCATACATTTCATTCTCAGACCCGCTTACTCTAGTGAATTTTATCGGTTACCTTTTATCTCTGGTAGCTCTCTTGGTAACTTTTACCAATTACTGTGTGTTCCCGGCTTTGAGAAACGTGCCTGGTGGAGCCATCATGAGTCTGACAGCAACCCTGTTCTTGGCTCAGCTTCTGACCCTTACAGTATTGGACAAGGCGGAGAACCAAACAGTGTGCATCAGTATGGCCGTCTTGGTGCACTTCCTATGGCTAGCTACCTTCGCTTGGATGAACGTTCTAGCCTTTGATCTCATGAGGACCTTCACATCTAGACACGTTGCTCGTCCTAACAAGCGAGTCTTCTTCACTTACTGCTTGTATGGATGGGGTCTACCGCTTCTGGCTGTCACCACGTGCCTCGTTATCCACTTCGTCGGCGGTCAGCGTGTCGGGTTTCGGTATGGTGGAGTTGATTCCTGCTGGGTGATTGGCAAATACGCAGTGCTCGGTGCGTTTATAGCTCCGATGGTATGCAGCCTGATTGCTAACGCAATGCTGTTTATTTTGACAGTGCGTAGCGTGCACGCATCGCTTGCTGCAGCGGCGATGGTTCGGCAGGACAAATCCAAATCACAGGAGACGCTCGGAGAGCTGTGTATTTATTTCAAGGTAGGTGGAAACTCTTTTAAAGTTTGCGGTTCATATTTTGTAAACTATTTTGATTGATTTTAAGGAAATACAAGATATTTGATGGGTCATTGATACGTACGTGTCCTGACCGAGGTAGTAGTCAGTTAAACAAAACACCAAACATTCATTTTTCAACATAGTCCCATAGTCTGTGTATAGGCTGTGTTGTCTTAAGCTCCCATGAAGTGGTCCACATTATCAATGGCCTCACCATCTGAGGCAAAATGGCGACCATCGAGCTCCTTCAACCTCGGGGAGAGGTATACTAATCAGAGGGTGCAATTTCAGGAGAATAGGGTTCGGCCAGCTGGAATACATGTTCTGGATGGAAAAATCACATACAGGTGCTTTTTCTGAACCGGCTTGAAATCCAAGATGGCCACCGGCTGCCATATTGAAAAACTAGATGTTGAACTACATCACCATCTAAGTATGTGTAATACCTTGTTTGATGGGTATTTTGGTGCGGGGAATCCATTTCTGACATCATATTTATGATTGGAGGTCAAGATGTTTTGGGCTGCGATTAGCTCAAAGGGATAACAATCCAAGATGGCTGCCGGTTGCCATTATTACAAATACTGATTCACTGAATTCATTTGTGATAGCATTTTCATAATTGGTAGTCCATGAGCCAGCTAAATTATCGGTACCATTTTTAGGGACAAAGTCTAATAAGATTTTTGCAATAGAGAAAAATATGAAAAGTACAGCAAAATATGATAGACCTTCTAAAACGGTAGCTTATGACTAGTTTTTGAAAGATTGTTAACGTAAATGTTTAAGTTCTGACAGCCTCTTAGTTTTACTTTCACGCAACATACGGCTGTTTGAGGATTCTGTCAAATGTCGCACAGTATAGTTTCATGTGTTGAAGAAATTAAAAAAGCCAACAGTAAACAGCCGTAGTTCAACATGTGCTGTGTCCGTGACATGTTTACTTTGAGCTGATTAGAAAGGTTGAGATAAAATACTCTGAAATGCCGGAGTGTTTTATTTAGGAAATAACAGGGTGAGGACCCGGTCATTACTGCGTGATAATTGCGAGCCGAAGGCGAGGTCTATTACCAGCGGTCATCGCCCAACCCGGTCAATTATCACGCAGTACTGACCGGGTCCTCACCCTGTTATTTCTTTTAATAAATACCTTTTTATTTAGGAACAAAACGGTGAATTTGCTTCAATTTTTGAAAGCCCGGTCAATTACTGCGTGATAATGACCTCCACGTGATCGAGTCTCGACCAATCAGAAGCTTTGAACTCTCCTAGGTATTTATTAAAATAGATTGAAAGGTTTAGAGTATTTAACAGGTCAGTGATGGATTTGGAAGTTAGGGCTTGATTGGGTGTGCTTGTATAGGTGTACTTGATTGTATCATCACCGCCGTATGGGCTGATCAATGTAACTTTACGTACTGTATCGCTGGTCGCTGCGTATGTTAGTACGTCTACGCACGATCGGTTCTTTATTTTTCCTGTGAAAAACAACATAACTTGGCTTTTATTCAACTATATGCATTGGGGGATCTTGAACTAGTTCAGATTCTTTGGGCGGAGACTGATTATTCTTACTCGGGAATTTGTTGTGTCTGCCTGTATAGTCTAGATTCGGCCTTGTTAGCATGGCCCCATCTAGTACCGTGCTGGGGGCATGGTCTGGACTGCTACCCTGGTGAATTGCTTACGTACGTGTGATCAGCTATATGTCTTCATAAATCCGTGGTCCCACAATTCTATTGTAATTTAGATTAAGTTAAGGAGAATGGGCAAGGACTGTAGATTCGTGAAAAGAATGTACGAGGGGAAGCCGAGCGCCTTCTTTGCATGAATCTACACTGAGTTCCGAATCTATTCTCTGACTTAATCCAATTTTTTAACAACAAATGTTTATTGGAATGAGCCCTGGCTTCACCTTCATCGCCAGGTTTATATCTTATTGTTATCTTATTGTTATCAAACTTAGTGCTTTGTAAATTAAAGTACGCATACAAAGTATAGTCAGAGTCTTTGTTAACTTAATCTACAGTCTTTGTCAACGTACAGTCAGAGTAGATTCGTAACTTAATCTACTATTGGCTGTAGATTAGGTTGACAAAGACTCTGATTGCATTCTTTCAAATAATCTAAAGTTTCAACAATAGTATGACGTCACATAAATAGATTAATACAGTTATGTTCAAGGTAGTACTTGTTGCACATAATTGAGTTGCCCTGCATGTACGTATCGATCTATTTCATGTAAGAAGTGTGATGGGACTGCTGTTGCAAACGGAGAAGATTTCACTTGAGTTACCCTTCAGCTGGCGACCATGTCTTTGCACAACAAACGAAATGTCACAAACGGAAAGTGACAAGGAAGAATAAAAGCCCGAATTCCATATCCACCCTTAAAATAACCTCGCATGACTTTGACAATTTTCCAATCCGAAGGTGTGACAAAAACACATACTTGTATTATTATGTTTGGCAGGAGACAACATACAGAACTTGTAGGCCCCAACAATTTGTCTTCATGTGTCCACACTAGATAATGCTTCAAAACATGTGCCTTTGAGCCCATTCTGCAGGTTTCATCATCGGATACATCTGTCCCAGACTTATATTATCATAGGAATTGTAGAAGTACATTTACACTGAAAGCAAAGGTCTTTGCACTATACTGCCCAAAGTTGAGAGTGATGATGGTTTGGCAGGTTAGAGCAGAGGAGGTAGGCCCTATACAAGTACAAGGGAACAACTTATTACCAAATCACGTGTTTATCAGAAGGTGTGCATTTTTACTATGACAAAAGCAGAAAATACATGAAGCGTAGCCGAACCGAAGTCAGCTGTACGTTAACGCAACAAAATTATATTTAATTATCAAGAAGACCAACAATTACTTAATTGCGTTTTCTATGAAAACTCACATTTTCTGTGCTGTGAATTATGTACTCACAGTAATTTTATTGAAATACGTGTGCACTTGTTTATATATCAGATAATGTAAACCATTTGTTGTTGATATCTTTGTCATTATGGTCTACTAATAGTTATTGTTTCTTGAAAATAAAACCTGCCAATTATAGTACAGGAAAACAACCATGGCCTTCAGAAAATTCAGCCCTCCAAAATGGAAATGTTCTTTTAAAATTACACATTCGACTTATTTACCAATATTAATACATGTTCTGTTCACCCATCAACATGTAAAATGTAGCCTAAAGCTAATTTTAAACAAACCTTTCTTCACCTCCCCCCCCCCAAAAAAAAAAAAAAAATTGACATGGATTGACATAATACACAGTTGGCCTCAATACAGTGTTTAGCCGAATACATGTGAATTAAGTGTAACTCTTTAAGGGCATTTAATGCTGGGACACCATAGAGGAAGTGTTTTGTGGGGTAAAATAAAGTTTGTTGTTATTGTTTGATGAAAACAAAAAGTGACGTCATAGAAAATGCCCCAAATTCCACTTTAAGCTATACCACTTACAAAAGTCTATCATACTTTTCTGACAACTGTGGGTGCACTACCCTAATTGAAGAGAGAATTTCTACGCGGTTTCATGTGCCCCCCCCCCCCCCCCCCTCACCCCTCACCCCTGGTTTTTGAGCTTCAATCTGAGGGCAAACTTTATAAAATTACGGTTAAAAAATGGGTCCTATATATTGCCCGAGAACGTGGAGGGATGTCATAACATGGCTGCTTGTAGGCTCGGGAAGTATCACTTTTCGGGAGGTGAGTTTCTTTTGGTGTGAATAATAAAAAAAATGTAATTGGTTAACCCACTCAAAATTGAAAAGAAACGGAAATATAAAGAACAAGACAATAATCTGATTGTTGTTTGAGAAACCCCAGTGATGTCGGTGTGCATGAAACTTGGTCTTGAACATTGTTGATTTTACACTGTTTTCAATGGGAGTTGAATTAGGCTAGCGTACCCCTGTACACATGTAGCGAAGAAAAAATCCTAATGGCGATTAGTCCCTTGAGATGGTACCAATATGTAAAAAATTCAGCCCCTGGTTCATGGACTATGAAGGCTAGGGCTACATTCTAAAGTGAAGGTCGGAAATGCATCAAAACTGATCACAATCCCAGTTTTATGTTTACTGTTTATACAAAAAATCATTTGGCTCACAATTTGTAGGTATACAAATTGTTTGTTTATGAGTTGGAACAATTTTATCTTCCTTTGAAACACACAATACATATTTAGCAGTTAGGATTGCAGAAGAATAGTTGGAAAAATCTTGTGTATTTATACCAAAGATGAAGACGGTTGGCAAATTCATGTGTTAGTTCCCCACTATCGTTTAGTTGGTGAAAATGCAGAAAGGTTTACCAACTAGACAGTTGGTGACATCTTCTGCAAAATCGTTTGCATAATCAAGACTGCTGAGCCTGTCTAATATCTGAAATTTCGTCAGTGTGTTTTTAGTCACTTTTTACCAGGATTCGATCATCCTATAATTTGTTTATCAATCATTGTTTGTTTTGGCCAAGTTTGTTTTGGTAATTTGCAGACAATATAACTCTGCTGTTTAATCAGAACAACTTATTCTTAACAACTTAACAACCTTCACTTAGTTTAGTGTAATAAATAATTATGTTATTGCAAATAGTTATCACAATTGGAGATATTTATCGTACTTTTGCAAAGCTTGCCCCAGTTTACTTTTCCTCCATCTTAAAACTGTGACGTAACTCGCGAGTGACTAGAGAAACCATGGTCCCGGGCTAGGTTGATCTAGTTGGGCTAGGGAGTCAAACCACACAGCGTTTGATCGTGTGACAACTAGATTGGTTAAGTCCAGTCGATCTAGTCGCCCAACCGAACTTGCTCATAATATAGAAATAACTAGATCGACAGCGCGTACAGGCGCGCATTCTGAGGGCGCAACATTTTAGCGCGTTGGGCAAACGTTGCGTTATTACGCGCACCTTTATTCCCGTCTGTTTCTGCGCAAACATGTATTTTTACGACCGTAAAAGTAACCGTTTTTTGTCTGTATTAATTATGTCCACAACAAAATTTAAAGTAGGTTATCAAGCTGGACATTCATCGCAATTGTATCAATGTTTCCCTCCAATTTTTACTTTGTTTCAAAATACTGGTGCGCGTTGCCCAATAAACCTTGAAGCCAGTTGTTTTTAGTGCTACCCATGACGTTTACTTCAACCTTTTAAACGGTGTATATCGTTACGATGTTACGGTGTAACTTTCAAAAAAGGCTATTCTTGTTTTCAAAAGTCTCAACAAAATGACTCCTTTGTACATGACAAATATTTTCACACCACTTACAGTTATTTGCGAAACAAGACAATCAACCCACACGGCACTAAAAATTCCTTTCGCCAAAAAAGAATGCTACGCCACAAGTTTCGCTTTGAGTGGTGCAAATGTTTGGAATAATCTGCCCGAACAATTGCGAACATTGGACTCATTAAGCACATTTACATCGGAGCTCCGACATGTCGTCCGTTAAATATTACGCCAATTGCGCTGATCTACGGAGTTATAACTTGGTTGCCACTATAATGTTGATCCGGATGTGAATTTTCTTTTTTGCGGGTTTTCAGAACTAGTAAATCAGAACTAGTACCAATGTTTTGGATTCCTGTAAATATCCTTGTACGTCTGTAAATATTATGTTTGTAACTTTCTGTAAATGTTGTTGTATTTATATATGTACTTTTATATTATTTAATGATGTATGCAGGGCCCTAATAAAAACCAGTTTTAAACTGTTTGTGCACAACCTGGGTAAAGAAATGGAATAAATATATAAGGCACCCTCACAGATGATTATATTTTACAGATGGATTTTTTTTATATATTACTTCTTTGTTGTAACCGAGCTTTAAACTCACTCTGTGTTTAAAGTAATTAAATAACGAGGTGCTCTCCTCAAATGGCGTATTAGTATCTTAGAATTTTCAAGAATCGTCAGTTGTGTTTTGCCGTTGCATTTGTTACCGTTTATCTCATTTCCGTTGTCCTGGTTTATATGCACTCTATAGCTTCTGATTTTAATTCTAAAATCTCCATCCTATATGTTAGTATGTCCATTGCAACTATTCAGTTCCCGGCTATAGCTACGCCACTTTTCTAATAGTCGCCAAATGAGGTCTATATCACGCATGCGTTTTACACAAAACGCCTCCGCCTCCTGACTGTTTTAAAACACTGTTCCAATGTATTACATTTATTTAGTCCATATTCTATTTGCAATACATATCCGACAGCCAGCTATAGTCTTGTTTCCTAACCTGTCGATTCCCCGGACGTCTATACAGGGTGGATACAAAAACATGCACTACAAAATATAGCGGAATACTACACGTAGATTGTATAACTAACATCGTATAATTATAATATATTTATATATGGTTTCAAAGATACTGGTTTCCACTTTAAAATGAGACATCAGACGTCCAAATCTGACAATGTTTGACACGGTTATTAATAATGTTCCAAGAGGGGTCGAATTCACCATGGGAACAATTTTTTTGATTTTGTTTGGATACTGTGCAAGTGTAGACTTGAAATCAAGTCGCCACCGCCGAAACGAACCAGCGCTAAGCCACCATGCCCGCTGTCGTCAGTACATAATAATTACCATAACATACCTCAATACTTTAGATTAATTAGATCACTAACCAGTACCTAAATAAATCGTGTTGTCTATCAAACAGTGCTGCATGCCATCTTGCACTCGGCGTCTGGATTGGCAATTCAATCACTTACACATATTATAATAAATAAAGCCATGCTATATCGCCTATGCGTCAACCATGACGAAAGGTAACAATAAAGTCAGCATTATAATAATCATCTTGGTTTTGGAAATTGACGGTCGCTTTGAATGGTTGTGTCATGTCAGATTCGAGGCCGTGTCGCCTCGGTGATGAACGCTATCATTAAAACTAGACAGGTGTATATTATTATTAATTTCAAGCTAGCTGTCCATTTACAAACGTCCTTTTCTCCCAGGCATCAGCTTCAATTGAAGTAAACAAGACGGCATTATCAAAAGAAGACAAAAACCACGATGCGAAATAGAAATTAGTGCAGGTCGTTGAGCATCCTGAGCCACGCAGCGCTTTTACGCGCTTTCTACTAGCACTCAAACCCCTGCGGTATTCGGCCAGATCCGTGGTTATTAGCACAACAAGTCATGCGCCCAATCAGAGCCTCGTTACAAACAGACCAAGGCCATTTCCCAATTAACGTACATAACGTGAAATAAATGCTATTATATAGATATATTATACAGAATAAGAAACATAAAAGACTAAAAAGCTACGTAAACGCCAATCAAATTAAGAATAAAGTCGCCTTTTACCAGGGGTGGTCGTTCATATCAATATTGGCCAACTTGTTTAATGATTGCTGCGACATCTCAAGAGCCCGTTAATATTATCGCTGCGTGGCACAGGATGGCATCCAATGTCCAAGCGAATGGACCAATAGAAATGCGCGTTGGTTCGCATTTCTTTGGCTGTTTCTCGAGCCCCAGATTTGTCTTCGTCTCAGGCTTCATTCATACAGTTTAGCAATAGACTGTAGCCGGAGACGGATCCCAAAACAGGGTTTGGGAAATGGCCTCGGTCTGTTTGTAACGGAGGCTCTGATTAAGCGCATGATTTGTTTGCGCTAATAACCACGGATCTGGCCGAAATTACCGCAGGGGTTTGAGCGTTATTAGTAGAAAGCGAGTAAAAGCGCTGCGTGGTTCAGGGTGGTCGTTAAGGGGATGAATGTTCAAAAACGTAATTTGTTTCTTCCGCTCGCATTTTAAGCCCCAGGCGTTTATATGAACGACATACTCGTTGCTATCAACCATTCTATAATTTTTGCTTTGAAACAATTTGGGGGAAAGAAGGTGCGCTTCATTTATTACAGATACATGCATAATCACAAATATCAGGTTTTCTTTGTCATCCATCATAGCCATTAATGACCATCTCTGCCAGGTTTCGTGACATTATACCAGGCTCTATTAATCGAGACAAAAAACAGTTTGGTTACCATAATTTAACGAATTATGGTAATTCAGTGGCCTTCCTTCTGGTTAAACTGTGGGGGTGTATCCACCCACCCCAGGATTGACTTCCCCTGTGACAATTTGTTCGTGTATCCAAACCTAAGGCTTAAAGTCAATGGTTCATAATATAGTCATTATTTTATACATCATTTACACACAGTAGAAGAAAATGCCAGCGTAATGTGTTAAAATCATCCCACATTCTATGGAAACAAATCACGAGGATAATTGTAGGATAATTGAGGATAAACGACAAGTTGTCATGATCTTGGTATATCATTATGCGAAACTGACAAAATCATTGTTTCAGTTGACATGAATAAACAGTGAAATAAGCCTGTTTCACGTTCTAGTTCACATATTCGCATTAACACTGTGGAGACATGGCTTTGTTCTCGTGTACAAAATGGTTAGAAAGTCGAGCACGTTTTTTTCAAAATGCTCTCATTTTAACCACGATTAATTTCCTATGTTGAAATTTCGACCCAATATACCCTATATTATACCCTAACCCAAACACTAACCCTAACCCACATCCTAACCCTAGTTTTTGAGTAATTTAAGTAAAATTCAAAACTCTAATTCGTGAAATGAATAGTGGAGACCTATTCATCTATAGAAATTACCCTTTGGAGACCTTTTCACTCCCTTTGTCCACATTGTGTTCACGTCTCCAGAGGGTACCGTACACTCCATTAAACTATTATATCGTTCTGTGTTTTCAACCAGATATCCTGCGTCATGGGTTTCACCTGGCTCTTCGGTTGCCTTGGCAACTTTGTTGGTAACCAGGCCATTTGGTACATCTTCGTCATTCTGAACTCGCTGCAGGGGGTCTTCATCTTCGCGTCTTTTGGATGCAACGCCCGCGTTCGGAATCTTTGGAGAGTCAAGCTGGGCACCAAGGCAAAAGAGAAGAACAAGAAAGCTCCGAATAGCTCCACCATCTCAAGCAGTTTGACGAATCATACCTCTGCCGAAAGTCGTGCTCAAATAATGACGTCAGAAGTCGCCATTGGAATGCAGGAAGTACACATATCAACTCATAATTAATGACTATGTTAAAATATTCATGTATAGAAGTAGAGCGCAATGTTACATAACATAAGAAAGTCGTCACTTTTAGTGATTGGGATATTGTTGTTATATTGGTATTTTCTTTTAAGTCACTTATTCTTGAAATTTTGGCAGGGGTTGGGGTTAGCGTTATAGCGTTACGGGTAGGGTTAGTTTTTGTGCAGAAGTATATAAAAGTGTCGACATATTTTATGTGGAAAGTAAAAGTATTTTAACAAAATGTGAAAATAGAGTAAAATCTTACCATTATTTGTATATATAGACCAAAACAATTCCCAGCACTGAGAAACTACTATACAAAATAATTGAGACTCGCACTCAACTCGCAGCTTCCGTCCCAGCGTCACGTCCCGGTACAGCTCGGTAGGATTGTCGGTCACTTCGACACCTAGCCAACTGACTTTCCAAAAAACCTCGGTACGACGTATACGTCCGTGGCCGTGCCCAAGCCTCCCCCAGAACCTATTGTTTCGTCGAGTTTTAATTCACTGACGACTTATTCTTGAGGGCGCTATCACATTTCATCTCGTAGATCGACGCATCAGAAACTGAACTACACGAGGGTTTTACTGGGCTAAAAGGTTAGCTAAATCACTGTTTCTTTAACTGATACTGTGTTAAGTTACCGAATAGCGTTGAGGGTGAGTGTTCTAGAATTGTGTTATCAAGTTAAATATGTTATATTAACAGTAGTTTTTGAATAATGAATGATAATTCATTGTATTTTGCTAATATTTTAAGATTCGTGGTTCAGGTGTTGTTGTAGGACTTGTAGCGCGCTACGGTCAAAGGTCAAATATTGGAGTTAGATTAAAATAAGTGCTTTCAAGTAGCGAATAATAAGCTTTATTGATGGAATTAATCAATGTTCCTAGAGTTTATCAGTTTTTGCTTGAATACTGATCATGGTTCTTGGTTTGTAATTGTATTGGATTTTAGGGTGTTTATTGTAGTTTAAATACTGAATTTAGTATTATCATGTACAGTATGTATTAGAATGTTATTCATCATTAATAAATACCTAGGAGAGTTCCTGGCTTCTGATTGGTCGAGACTCGATCACGTGGAGTGGATTATCAGGTAGTAATATCATGGGCTCTCAAGAAGAAGCGAATAAATGTTCCCTGAACCAGCATTGATCAAGCATCATGTAAGCCAATGATTAGCCGAATGCAACAGTTCTACGGTAACTTGCAACAAGGACACGTCAAATCTTGATACTGCGTGCTATAAATGTACGCGTAGAACGTTTGTATCTATACGCGCAGCATTTTTCAAAATGCGCGTGTCGTCTGTTGCTATGCACGGTAGGCATCAGTGGTCAGCTAGCCTGGTCTCAAAGTATGGGTTATCATAACAACACATATTGAAGAGACAGGGTACCATGCATAAGCTAAAACATGGCCCCTAAACATGAACACAAAACGCTGGAAATATCGCCGAATATAAAGTCACAAACTTTGGAGCATTTTTACCATTTTTCTTGTTAAAAAGGTTTTTATTAAAGGTAATAATTATCAGTGCGAAGACCCGGTTATTACTGCGTGATAATTACCGGGTTGGGGATGACTGCTGGTAATGGACCTCACTTTCGGCTCGATCCATTACTAGCGGTCATCCCCCAACCCCGGTCATTATCACGCAGTAATAACCGGGTCCTCGCACTGTTATTACCTAATTAATTTTAGGATCACCTAGGTACTGAACAGAACTGCACTGAATGTTAACTGAACTTCTGTAGTTGTATCCGGTCACAGTAGTAAGTTTGATTTTATATGAAAAATGTGTGCTTTATACAAGATTTATGAAACTACATGTTTTTAGTTTTCTAAATGGCATTTGACAGATGTTTGCACTGTAACAATATTTAGTAATTTCATGTGTTAAAACTGTTAATTAAGAAGCAAATTTAAGATCTGGATTTTACACTAAAAACTCCTTTTATTCATTCTTTACAGAATTGAATGCTGATTTTTACAATTAAAATCTTTATACATTAACCCTAACTCCCTCACCATTGTTATTGAACAATACAATTCCTTCAAAATCCTCCAACTTCCTTTGTTGTGTAAGGAGTTAGGGTTAAACACCGGCTACAACTTCATTCTTGAATCCATGTCACGAGCCTTATGCTTTCTATGTACATGTATATACCTTTCTCCCATGCGGGCATAGGCTATAATTTTGCTAATATTTTAAGATTCGTGGTTCAGGTGTTGTTGTAGGACTTGTAGCGCGCTACGGTCAAAGGTCAAATATTGGAGTTAGATTAAAATAAGTGCTTTCAAGTAGCGAATAATAAGCTTTATTGATGGAATTAATCAATGTTCTTAGAGTTTATCAGTTTTTGCTTGAATACTGATCATGGTTCTTGGTTTGTAATTGTATTGGATTTTAGGGTGTTTATTGTAGTTTAAATACTGAATTTAGTATTATCATGTACAGTATGTATTAGAATGTTATTCATCATTAATAAATACCTAGGAGAGTTCCTGGCTTCTGATTGGTCGAGACTCGATCACGTGGAGTGGATTATCAGGTAGTAATATCATGGGCTCTCAAGAAGAAGCGAATAAATGTTCCCTGAACCAGCATTGATCAAGCATCATGTAAGCCAATGATTAGCCGAATGCAACAGTTCTACGGTAACGTATATAAACGCAAACATTTCCCTAAATTCAAAACGGATGACGCATAAACACGCCAAGTTCAAGTTCGGAAATGTATGTCAGCAGCGCGCAAGGCCGGAAATGCGTGGGTGTGCTTCCCGGCACTATCAGCCTGAACCCGCTTCGGATCGAGTTTCGTTTAAAATAATCCCGCCCCTCGGCTCGGCGATGTTAAAATAATCCCGGCGCGAACTGGTTAAGAAGCAAATTTAAGATCTGGATTTTACACTCAAAACTGCTTTTATTCATTCTTTACAGAATTGAATGCTGATTTTTTAAATTAAAATCTTCATACATTAAACACCGGCTACAACTTAATTTAATTATTTAATCCTCTTAAGCCTTCCACCTATTAAACCCTCTATAATACCGATTCAGCAACGGGTACAGACCTATTATATGCCTATATGCCGGGTGTTCCGTTTGGTACCCGGTACCGGGAGGGCTGGCCGGCTTCCAACCCCAGCTCGTGACACGCAAACCTGTGCGGCACGCTTTTTTTTTTTCCGTAGGATGCGGCGGCGCTGGCGAGGCCGCCAGTGTGGTGTAGCGTGCAGTTCCACAAGCTCCAAACTTTAACTGTGACAACTTGCTGACGAGAGCTGGACTTGTGTACCAATTTTCCATGAAAGTTAATGTCCCTTATGTTCGAGTCCTCTAATTGGGTCTAGGACTACATGCCCAGCAGATGTAACATTGGGTAGGTGGTGTGTTGAAGCATAATCAATGGAGGGTCGACTATATTCCTTTGGTGTTGGCTGGGAGCCGGTGAACACCTTCCAAGCACATGTAAAACCAGTTTCTGACTCGTTCAATGACAAATATTTAAATCCCCATTTGGCAGACTTTCGTGGCATGTTTGAAACAAAGTCGAACTTTGAACTTGATCATTGTCTCATCCGGTGAGAGGTTTCGGCCTGGCTTGTAAATGCGAGGAAAGGATGACAGCAGCGTGCGGACCTTGGATAGTTTGTCAGGGGGAGCATCACCTGGTTGAGCTATGTTGTTAGCAAGGTCGAGAAATCGAAGGATCGCAGTGAATCGATTGCGAGACATGGTCGCCGAATACAGGGGACTTCGCAGAACTTCGGACCTGGACCAGTGCATGCTGTAGCGAGGCCTTTTTGTTGATACCCATGCACAGAAGCAAGGCCACGAATGTCATAATTCCAGGAACAGTAGTTAGAGTCCAGGCAGGCTGATGATTGGCCACATCTGCACATATTGTTTGGTCGGCATAGCGATTGGTCTCATCCACCATCCACCTCCACACTGCTTGGCAGAAGAAGAGCTGAAAGATTTGCATGGGCGACAGGTGACTGAAATCTTCTGTACAGCCAGTTTCTTCACTGAATTGCATCGGTGGGCGCTTGCTGTAGGAGGTGCTTGCTTTATTCCATCCACACCTGAAATAGGAACATTCAGAAAGGTTAATGGGACACTATTCATTTCACGGCACATTTTGTTTTAAGGGTAGTATACGACATTAGTTGTTTTTTTGGGTTTTTTTTTGGGGGGGGGGGGGGGGGGGCAAACGGATTTATCCGGGGATTAGTTTTTTGTGGACGACGGTTGGCCGACCATCTTTGGAAATTGTTAAACAATGTCAGTTTTGTTAAAACAGAACAGCACACCAGGTGCCCTGATTTCACAGCATGCTCGAGACCATTCGTGACTATCAAATAATATGGTCATTCATTAAATAAAGTAGTTTTGTTCTTGTTTTGTTGTTGTTGTTGTTGTTGTTGTTGTTGTTGTTTGGTTTGAGGTGCGGTGGTCGCAAATGTTGTATTACCTTTAATGACAAACTGTCCTTACAATGCTGTTTGGATGCTCATATCTAGTGTTCCCACTTAAAAGTCTCCTTTTTTAACAAAATACAATTTCCTGAAATAAAATCTCGTTTTTAAAGATTATTATTATTGCCGCCTGTCTTTTCAGTAGGAAGGCCCGATTCAGTGGAATTGAATTTGTTGTCATTACATTTGCAGTCACCATTACATTTGCAGTCCCATCTGAAATAAGATTTGGATGCAAATTCATCGCACTTGACTTTGCATAATTCAGGTTAATATTTTTTTTAACTTAATTTTATTTATTATTTCGCAGGGCACAAAAAGAAAAATAGATACAAATTTACAATCAATAGAAAGTTAAGAATATCTGAACAAAAAACATGTTAAAAAAGAACAAAGAACATCTTCTTTCCAATCAATATAAAATCAATAAATCAATAACAAATCAATATTTTCATCAATTTCTAATTGGATTCAATCGGATTATGCAATGCAAACTGAAACGTTCAGTGCTTTTGAAGATTTTTCCTGCAAAAGGACATCAAAAAGCAAAGGTTACATAACAGTAGCCTATGAATGTCGGGATGCGAAACATTTCGAGAATAGCCAAGTTGAACTCTTTTTAGTAACCTCCCTACCTGTAGTTTGGCTTTCCCGACGAAGTTGAAGAAGTTTGTGTTGCCTCTTCATCTCTTTCGTCAGATGTTGCTACAGAAGATTCATCATCGGACATATCTGAACCGCTATCTGCGAAGATTTCCTCAAAAATCTTGGAAGCGTTTTCGGCCATAATGGCAGCTAAGTGGCGTGGGCATGCAAAGTGCTAGTGCTTTTCGCACGCGCGCGTCCTGGCCTTTTGATCAGTTAGAAACCAATAATAAACCACACAGCGCTGCCAAAAGTGAGGGCGCTGTTCACCTTTCAATTGCAAACAATACAGCTCGTGCCAACAGAGAACGCTGCTCACGTAACGACTATTATAATGGGGACATACAAGCTCCTTGGTTGCGAACGTCCATGCAACTTTGAGCCCAGGTGGCGCGCTCGGTACTGATAGGGTTACGCACAGCTAGGTACAGCCACATGACCTCGACCGAAAACAAAACAAAAGTCATGCATAATGCATGACCATTCGTGAAACCGTCAAATCAGGATGCGCCCATAGCTAGTATGTGGTACGGGAAAACAAATCGCGGCCGGTCTAGCGGCGCAGCCGGGCCCGTCCACCCGGCCCGCCCGGCCGCGCGGCCGCGGGGAAAATACCATGACGCGCGGTGCGTGTTTCAATAAAGGACATGACAGGATTATCACATTTCTGCAATGTATTCACTAAAGGTTTCACTTGTTTTATTCGCTTTGCATGATACACCAGTATAGCGCCACCGGCGAAGACCGGACCCTTAAAACCAGTTCGCGCCGGGATTATTTTAACATCGCCGAGCCCACGGGCGGGATTATTTTTAACGAAACTCAATCCGAAGCGTGTTCAGGCTGATAGTGCCGGGAAGCACACCCACGCATTTCCGGCCTTGCCCGCTGCTGACGTACATTTCCGAACTTGAACTTGGCGTGTTTATGCGTCATCCGTTTTGAATCTGGGGAAATGTTTGCGTTTATATACGTCATCCGGCGCGAACTGGTTAGGAATCGTTTCAAACTGTCAGGTTGGCGTAGCGACTAGCGGTTAATTCTGTTTTTTATGTTCTTGTTTTTTTCGCGATCGCCGATTTTTTTTTACAGTTAAAATTTATTTGTTGTTTACTATTACAGAATGTCTAGCGCAATACTTTTGCTGGATGCCTACAATCATTATTTACTTTCAAATAAGTAAGATATTTCTAATAATTCGGTAGTAAATATTTTGGATGTCTTCAAATGATGTTTGATTTAGTGAAAGCATACTCTATATATTTCGGAGAAAAGCAATCGAATAAAAAAACATTTCGGCTCTATAATGCATCTTTGCCTTGTTTGTTGTATATGTTTGCATGGTCATCAAGTGGAGGAAATTTCAGGTATTCATCGAAATGTCGGGTATATTTTGACGGTTATGTGCAACCGCCTACACATCCGATTTATAAAACATTTTAGAAAAGGTGAAAGTTGCTTTTAAAAATACCCCGGGCGCTTTTTGCGTGGTTATCTTATCTCGAAAGGTTGTTACTACTGTAAAAACCTTTAAAATACGACCATAAAATAGAAAAGCCGTTTTCATTTATAAAAATGTGAATTAGGGACTGTGCCTTAGCAAGAGCGACCTCATTCGTTCTTTTATAATTGTATGCATCACGTATAATCATGTAAGATTGACGTACCTCATTTGCACTATATCTGGGTGATTTGCGTATATCCGTATACAACTTTGTTGATAACCTTTGTGCAGGTAACAGTCGTCTTCGTCAACATTATACAAAAACAAATATTGTTGATTGCTACGATGTCGGATAACTTGGATATGACATTTTGAACACCCGAAGAACGCATAGCGCCGAAGCCGCGGTTGATATGTGTCCCCGAGGATGTTCAAAACGGCATATCCCTCATCACAGCAGTACACAATTATTGATTTGTTATACATCTGTCTTGAAACTTCATCAGATATTTTTTAGGCCTGAAGATACGAAACGGTCTAGTAAACATTTTTTTTGTACTGTAGTAATGTTAACGCAAACGAAAATGAACTCATAAACTTCGTCTGCTCGTTCGCTGCTCCACTACAATTTACTATCGTTAACAGTGTGCAGGTGAAAATTGCGCGGGTACCAGTGATATACAGCTCGAGGGTCCGGGTAGGCGAGATAACTGCGGCTGCTGTGTGATATCACAACGGGGGTGGGATGTGCGTTGTATGTACAATATCCATATATCCAAGACAGAAGTATAACAAGAGAACTTAGTTCTTAGACTGGGTCTATCGATTATGATTGATTTGGGCTTATTATACACTATAGTATAATAAGCCCAAATCAATTATGTACATGTACCGTTATACTTATATTTGCTGATATTGCATGCCTGTAAAATTGTAGGTTTATTAGTTGAAGTCTCAACGTCTGAGACGTTTGCCTTAGCGTATAAATATTCAGACGAGTGACTTGGCAACACCTGGAAACTTTACACTTTTTCGGTCTTTTGTTTTGGAAGTCGACCTGTCACATTATTTTGAGTGAAGTCTGTTGAGGTATACTCAGGCTCCCATAATTTCTGTGTAATTATAACAGCAATGATTTTTGCAAGGAAAAAATACGTTCACACTCCAATGCTTCTTGCACTGCTTATTACGCATGCGCATTGTAATAGCGGACTGGTGTATAATGTACGCACCTGTAACTGATTTCGTAATTATACCATCGCTGGAATCGCTTGTCGTTGAGACGTTTTTGTCACAGCGAACAGATGCGCTCTATATAGAGTGAATCTTTATCCAGCTGCTCACAGTCAATGTGCATCGGCCCAGGCTATTCTGGTCATGGAATCAACACATCTTTTGTGTGGTTTGGTGGTGTCAGTGCTTGGATGTGTCTGTTTCCGGGTGGTTTCTACAGGTAGGTCGTATATTTAAACAATTGTATTTATATCTTCAATATGCAAACCTTAACTTCTTTTCGAGCTACATGTCTACAAAGTTTATAAGAAGAAAAATGCCACAAAACATATTTCAAAAAAAAAATCCTCTAAATGCCGACATTGTAAAGATCATAATACAAGATAGAATTAATTCCATTGCCATATTTGTGAGCCAGGGGCCAGAAGTTACAATAATATTTCCTGACGAGTGGAGGTATATCACAAAAGTGTATAGGTCTCTGAATAGTGGAAGTATGGGGTTGCGTTTTTATTTGACCGTGCACCCTGTATATATGTGACGCAATTAAACCGAAAGTTAGGTACCCACACCTATACATGTACTGAGTGTATTCGTTGTACATTATATGTTTTTAACTTGGTTTTCTGTTTTTTGCAACATAAACGTAGTGTACATGTACACCGTTTGCAAACATAAAAAACTACTAAATTAGTTTAAAATATCTTACTTGACTTCAAGTTAATAGCAGTCTCAATCATCCTGAAAAATCCTAGCTTCTGGTGTGCTGTGATTTTCAATTCGAGTGGAATTTTGTATCATTTTCCAAAGATTGCCGGTCGCAATCGTTGGAAAACTAATTATTTGTAAACACTGCCCCAAATTTGTAACTGTAGCCTACATTTAGTTAGTCTACATTTTATTTGCAATTCCGTTACACATCTGTGTTGGAGAAAGCCAACTAGTCTGGTTTCCTATTAAACCTGACGTCTATAAATTGCTCTGTTTCGTATGAAGGAATTTAAAGAAACCAGAAAAACGTTCTTTTTTTGGTTTTTCAGCATCTATGAACACAAAACATTAAAAAAGTTCAGAGACATAATATATGAAATACCCATCCATTTTCGAAAATTACAGCAAAAACAAATGGTGTATATAAAGTTACTCACGAGGAAGCCATTTTTGTCGTGTTCCCTGACTGAAATTGTAAACTGTAAATGGGATGGTGCCAGCTGCCAGGCTATTTTTGCATTCTAGCCTCACTGTCAATACTTATTATTAATGTGGCTTCAAACATTAAATTGCTTTTATTTCTACCCTCAAGTTCAACAAATTAATAGTTTACCTCACTTTCAATATATTATGGCCGACACGTTAATACAGCTAAAGCCCTTACCTTTATTTGGGCAATATCATTACGAAAACAATTCTTAAAAAATTCTGGCAGTTTTGACCATGGATAATTTTGTTTCATCCTCTGTGGCATGCTCTACAAAACAGTTTTAGCGGCTCTCCACATAGTTCAAGGCTGCACTTAAGTATTGCTGGACACCAACAACTAAACTCAAGTATAATGTCGTTCTCGGCTGATTATTGATCAATTATTGTTCACAGTTCAAAAAAGAAAACAAAGTAATATTTCACTCGCATTTTAATATTGCTATCAGCTCGCATGATGAAATGCAGTTGTAAACTAGAGATAGTAGTTGTGAACAAACACAAAGCTGTTCCCGGAATTTATTGGATTGTAATTACATACATGTAGTAGAGAAAAAACTGTCCTTACAATGCTGTTTGGATGCTCATATCTAGTGTTCCCACTTAAAAGTCTCCTTTTTTAACAAAATACAATTTCCTGAAATAAAATCTCGTTTTTAAAGATTATTATTATTGCCGCCTGTCTTTTCAGTAGGAAGGCCCGATTCAGTGGAATTGAATTTGTTGTCATTACATTTGCAGTCACCATTACATTTGCAGTCCCATCTGAAATAAGATTTGGATGCAAATTCATCGCACTTGACTTTGCATAATTCAGGTTAATATTTTTTTTAACTTAATTTTATTTATTATTTCGCAGGGCACAAAAAGAAAAATAGATACAAATTTACAATCAATAGAAAGTTAAGAATATCTGAACAAAAAACATGTTAAAAAAGAACAAAGAACATCTTCTTTCCAATCAATATAAAATCAATAAATCAATAACAAATCAATATTTTCATCAATTTCTAATTGGATTCAATCGGATTATGCAATGCAAACTGAAACGTTCAGTGCTTTTGAAGATTTTTCCTGCAAAAGGACATCAAAAAGCAAAGGTTACATAACAGTAGCCTATGAATGTCGGGATGCGAAACATTTCGAGAATAGCCAAGTTGAACTCTTTTTAGTAACCTCCCTACCTGTAGTTTGGCTTTCCCGACGAAGTTGAAGAAGTTTGTGTTGCCTCTTCATCTCTTTCGTCAGATGTTGCTACAGAAGATTCATCATCGGACATATCTGAACCGCTATCTGCGAAGATTTCCTCAAAAATCTTGGAAGCGTTTTCGGCCATAATGGCAGCTAAGTGGCGTGGGCATGCAAAGTGCTAGTGCTTTTCGCACGCGCGCGTCCTGGCCTTTTGATCAGTTAGAAACCAATAATAAACCACACAGCGCTGCCAAAAGTGAGGGCGCTGTTCACCTTTCAATTGCAAACAATACAGCTCGTGCCAACAGAGAACGCTGCTCACGTAACGACTATTATAATGGGGACATACAAGCTCCTTGGTTGCGAACGTCCATGCAACTTTGAGCCCAGGTGGCGCGCTCGGTACTGATAGGGTTACGCACAGCTAGGTACAGCCACATGACCTCGACCGAAAACAAAACAAAAGTCATGCATAATGCATGACCATTCGTGAAACCGTCAAATCAGGATGCGCCCATAGCTAGTATGTGGTACGGGAAAACAAATCGCGGCCGGTCTAGCGGCGCAGCCGGGCCCGTCCACCCGGCCCGCCCGGCCGCGCGGCCGCGGGGAAAATACCATGACGCGCGGTGCGTGTTTCAATAAAGGACATGACAGGATTATCACATTTCTGCAATGTATTCACTAAAGGTTTCACTTGTTTTATTCGCTTTGCATGATACACCAGTATAGCGCCACCGGCGAAGACCGGACCCTTAAAACCAGTTCGCGCCGGGATTATTTTAACATCGCCGAGCCCACGGGCGGGATTATTTTTAACGAAACTCAATCCGAAGCGTGTTCAGGCTGATAGTGCCGGGAAGCACACCCACGCATTTCCGGCCTTGCCCGCTGCTGACGTACATTTCCGAACTTGAACTTGGCGTGTTTATGCGTCATCCGTTTTGAATCTGGGGAAATGTTTGCGTTTATATACGTCATCCGGCGCGAACTGGTTAGGAATCGTTTCAAACTGTCAGGTTGGCGTAGCGACTAGCGGTTAATTCTGTTTTTTATGTTCTTGTTTTTTTCGCGATCGCCGATTTTTTTTTACAGTTAAAATTTATTTGTTGTTTACTATTACAGAATGTCTAGCGCAATACTTTTGCTGGATGCCTACAATCATTATTTACTTTCAAATAAGTAAGATATTTCTAATAATTCGGTAGTAAATATTTTGGATGTCTTCAAATGATGTTTGATTTAGTGAAAGCATACTCTATATATTTCGGAGAAAAGCAATCGAATAAAAAAACATTTCGGCTCTATAATGCATCTTTGCCTTGTTTGTTGTATATGTTTGCATGGTCATCAAGTGGAGGAAATTTCAGGTATTCATCGAAATGTCGGGTATATTTTGACGGTTATGTGCAACCGCCTACACATCTGATTTATAAAACATTTTAGAAAAGGTGAAAGTTGCTTTTAAAAATACCCCGGGCGCTTTTTGCGTGGTTATCTTATCTCGAAAGGTTGTTACTACTGTAAAAACCTTTAAAATACGACCATAAAATAGAAAAGCCGTTTTCATTTATAAAAATGTGAATTAGGGACTGTGCCTTAGCAAGAGCGACCTCATTCGTTCTTTTATAATTGTATGCATCACGTATAATCATGTAAGATTGACGTACCTCATTTGCACTATATCTGGGTGATTTGCGTATATCCGTATACAACTTTGTTGATAACCTTTGTGCAGGTAACAGTCGTCTTCGTCAACATTATACAAAAACAAATATTGTTGATTGCTACGATGTCGGATAACTTGGATATGACATTTTGAACACCCGAAGAACGCATAGCGCCGAAGCCGCGGTTGATATGTGTCCCCGAGGATGTTCAAAACGGCATATCCCTCATCACAGCAGTACACAATTATTGATTTGTTATACATCTGTCTTGAAACTTCATCAGATATTTTTTAGGCCTGAAGATACGAAACGGTCTAGTAAACATTTTTTTTGTACTGTAGTAATGTTAACGCAAACGAAAATGAACTCATAAACTTCGTCTGCTCGTTCGCTGCTCCACTACAATTTACTATCGTTAACAGTGTGCAGGTGAAAATTGCGCGGGTACCAGTGATATACAGCTCGAGGGTCCGGGTAGGCGAGATAACTGCGGCTGCTGTGTGATATCACAACGGGGGTGGGATGTGCGTTGTATGTACAATATCCATATATCCAAGACAGAAGTATAACAAGAGAACTTAGTTCTTAGACTGGGTCTATCGATTATGATTGATTTGGGCTTATTATACACTATAGTATAATAAGCCCAAATCAATTATGTACATGTACCGTTATACTTATATTTGCTGATATTGCATGCCTGTAAAATTGTAGGTTTATTAGTTGAAGTCTCAACGTCTGAGACGTTTGCCTTAGCGTATAAATATTCAGACGAGTGACTTGGCAACACCTGGAAACTTTACACTTTTTCGGTCTTTTGTTTTGGAAGTCGACCTGTCACATTATTTTGAGTGAAGTCTGTTGAGGTATACTCAGGCTCCCATAATTTCTGTGTAATTATAACAGCAATGATTTTTGCAAGGAAAAAATACGTTCACACTCCAATGCTTCTTGCACTGCTTATTACGCATGCGCATTGTAATAGCGGACTGGTGTATAATGTACGCACCTGTAACTGATTTCGTAATTATACCATCGCTGGAATCGCTTGTCGTTGAGACGTTTTTGTCACAGCGAACAGATGCGCTCTATATAGAGTGAATCTTTATCCAGCTGCTCACAGTCAATGTGCATCGGCCCAGGCTATTCTGGTCATGGAATCAACACATCTTTTGTGTGGTTTGGTGGTGTCAGTGCTTGGATGTGTCTGTTTCCGGGTGGTTTCTACAGGTAGGTCGTATATTTAAACAATTGTATTTATATCTTCAATATGCAAACCTTAACTTCTTTTCGAGCTACATGTCTACAAAGTTTATAAGAAGAAAAATGCCACAAAACATATTTCAAAAAAAAAATCCTCTAAATGCCGACATTGTAAAGATCATAATACAAGATAGAATTAATTCCATTGCCATATTTGTGAGCCAGGGGCCAGAAGTTACAATAATATTTCCTGACGAGTGGAGGTATATCACAAAAGTGTATAGGTCTCTGAATAGTGGAAGTATGGGGTTGCGTTTTTATTTGACCGTGCACCCTGTATATATGTGACGCAATTAAACCGAAAGTTAGGTACCCACACCTATACATGTACTGAGTGTATTCGTTGTACATTATATGTTTTTAACTTGGTTTTCTGTTTTTTGCAACATAAACGTAGTGTACATGTACACCGTTTGCAAACATAAAAAACTACTAAATTAGTTTAAAATATCTTACTTGACTTCAAGTTAATAGCAGTCTCAATCATCCTGAAAAATCCTAGCTTCTGGTGTGCTGTGATTTTCAATTCGAGTGGAATTTTGTATCATTTTCCAAAGATTGCCGGTCGCAATCGTTGGAAAACTAATTATTTGTAAACACTGCCCCAAATTTGTAACTGTAGCCTACATTTAGTTAGTCTACATTTTATTTGCAATTCCGTTACACATCTGTGTTGGAGAAAGCCAACTAGTCTGGTTTCCTATTAAACCTGACGTCTATAAATTGCTCTGTTTCGTATGAAGGAATTTAAAGAAACCAGAAAAACGTTCTTTTTTTGGTTTTTCAGCATCTATGAACACAAAACATTAAAAAAGTTCAGAGACATAATATATGAAATACCCATCCATTTTCGAAAATTACAGCAAAAACAAATGGTGTATATAAAGTTACTCACGAGGAAGCCATTTTTGTCGTGTTCCCTGACTGAAATTGTAAACTGTAAATGGGATGGTGCCAGCTGCCAGGCTATTTTTGCATTCTAGCCTCACTGTCAATACTTATTATTAATGTGGCTTCAAACATTAAATTGCTTTTATTTCTACCCTCAAGTTCAACAAATTAATAGTTTACCTCACTTTCAATATATTATGGCCGACACGTTAATACAGCTAAAGCCCTTACCTTTATTTGGGCAATATCATTACGAAAACAATTCTTAAAAAATTCTGGCAGTTTTGACCATGGATAATTTTGTTTCATCCTCTGTGGCATGCTCTACAAAACAGTTTTAGCGGCTCTCCACATAGTTCAAGGCTGCACTTAAGTATTGCTGGACACCAACAACTAAACTCAAGTATAATGTCGTTCTCGGCTGATTATTGATCAATTATTGTTCACAGTTCAAAAAAGAAAACAAAGTAATATTTCACTCGCATTTTAATATTGCTATCAGCTCGCATGATGAAATGCAGTTGTAAACTAGAGATAGTAGTTGTGAACAAACACAAAGCTGTTCCCGGAATTTATTGGATTGTAATTACATACATGTAGTAGAGAAAAAACTGTCCTTACAATGCTGTTTGGATGCTCATATCTAGTGTTCCCACTTAAAAGTCTCCTTTTTTAACAAAATACAATTTCCTGAAATAAAATCTCGTTTTTAAAGATTATTATTATTGCCGCCTGTCTTTTCAGTAGGAAGGCCCGATTCAGTGGAATTGAATTTGTTGTCATTACATTTGCAGTCACCATTACATTTGCAGTCCCATCTGAAATAAGATTTGGATGCAAATTCATCGCACTTGACTTTGCATAATTCAGGTTAATATTTTTTTTAACTTAATTTTATTTATTATTTCGCAGGGCACAAAAAGAAAAATAGATACAAATTTACAATCAATAGAAAGTTAAGAATATCTGAACAAAAAACATGTTAAAAAAGAACAAAGAACATCTTCTTTCCAATCAATATAAAATCAATAAATCAATAACAAATCAATATTTTCATCAATTTCTAATTGGATTCAATCGGATTATGCAATGCAAACTGAAACGTTCAGTGCTTTTGAAGATTTTTCCTGCAAAAGGACATCAAAAAGCAAAGGTTACATAACAGTAGCCTATGAATGTCGGGATGCGAAACATTTCGAGAATAGCCAAGTTGAACTCTTTTTAGTAACCTCCCTACCTGTAGTTTGGCTTTCCCGACGAAGTTGAAGAAGTTTGTGTTGCCTCTTCATCTCTTTCGTCAGATGTTGCTACAGAAGATTCATCATCGGACATATCTGAACCGCTATCTGCGAAGATTTCCTCAAAAATCTTGGAAGCGTTTTCGGCCATAATGGCAGCTAAGTGGCGTGGGCATGCAAAGTGCTAGTGCTTTTCGCACGCGCGCGTCCTGGCCTTTTGATCAGTTAGAAACCAATAATAAACCACACAGCGCTGCCAAAAGTGAGGGCGCTGTTCACCTTTCAATTGCAAACAATACAGCTCGTGCCAACAGAGAACGCTGCTCACGTAACGACTATTATAATGGGGACATACAAGCTCCTTGGTTGCGAACGTCCATGCAACTTTGAGCCCAGGTGGCGCGCTCGGTACTGATAGGGTTACGCACAGCTAGGTACAGCCACATGACCTCGACCGAAAACAAAACAAAAGTCATGCATAATGCATGACCATTCGTGAAACCGTCAAATCAGGATGCGCCCATAGCTAGTATGTGGTACGGGAAAACAAATCGCGGCCGGTCTAGCGGCGCAGCCGGGCCCGTCCACCCGGCCCGCCCGGCCGCGCGGCCGCGGGGAAAATACCATGACGCGCGGTGCGTGTTTCAATAAAGGACATGACAGGATTATCACATTTCTGCAATGTATTCACTAAAGGTTTCACTTGTTTTATTCGCTTTGCATGATACACCAGTATAGCGCCACCGGCGAAGACCGGACCCTTAAAACCAGTTCGCGCCGGGATTATTTTAACATCGCCGAGCCCACGGGCGGGATTATTTTTAACGAAACTCAATCCGAAGCGTGTTCAGGCTGATAGTGCCGGGAAGCACACCCACGCATTTCCGGCCTTGCCCGCTGCTGACGTACATTTCCGAACTTGAACTTGGCGTGTTTATGCGTCATCCGTTTTGAATCTGGGGAAATGTTTGCGTTTATATACGTCATCCGGCGCGAACTGGTTAGGAATCGTTTCAAACTGTCAGGTTGGCGTAGCGACTAGCGGTTAATTCTGTTTTTTATGTTCTTGTTTTTTTCGCGATCGCCGATTTTTTTTTACAGTTAAAATTTATTTGTTGTTTACTATTACAGAATGTCTAGCGCAATACTTTTGCTGGATGCCTACAATCATTATTTACTTTCAAATAAGTAAGATATTTCTAATAATTCGGTAGTAAATATTTTGGATGTCTTCAAATGATGTTTGATTTAGTGAAAGCATACTCTATATATTTCGGAGAAAAGCAATCGAATAAAAAAACATTTCGGCTCTATAATGCATCTTTGCCTTGTTTGTTGTATATGTTTGCATGGTCATCAAGTGGAGGAAATTTCAGGTATTCATCGAAATGTCGGGTATATTTTGACGGTTATGTGCAACCGCCTACACATCCGATTTATAAAACATTTTAGAAAAGGTGAAAGTTGCTTTTAAAAATACCCCGGGCGCTTTTTGCGTGGTTATCTTATCTCGAAAGGTTGTTACTACTGTAAAAACCTTTAAAATACGACCATAAAATAGAAAAGCCGTTTTCATTTATAAAAATGTGAATTAGGGACTGTGCCTTAGCAAGAGCGACCTCATTCGTTCTTTTATAATTGTATGCATCACGTATAATCATGTAAGATTGACGTACCTCATTTGCACTATATCTGGGTGATTTGCGTATATCCGTATACAACTTTGTTGATAACCTTTGTGCAGGTAACAGTCGTCTTCGTCAACATTATACAAAAACAAATATTGTTGATTGCTACGATGTCGGATAACTTGGATATGACATTTTGAACACCCGAAGAACGCATAGCGCCGAAGCCGCGGTTGATATGTGTCCCCGAGGATGTTCAAAACGGCATATCCCTCATCACAGCAGTACACAATTATTGATTTGTTATACATCTGTCTTGAAACTTCATCAGATATTTTTTAGGCCTGAAGATACGAAACGGTCTAGTAAACATTTTTTTTGTACTGTAGTAATGTTAACGCAAACGAAAATGAACTCATAAACTTCGTCTGCTCGTTCGCTGCTCCACTACAATTTACTATCGTTAACAGTGTGCAGGTGAAAATTGCGCGGGTACCAGTGATATACAGCTCGAGGGTCCGGGTAGGCGAGATAACTGCGGCTGCTGTGTGATATCACAACGGGGGTGGGATGTGCGTTGTATGTACAATATCCATATATCCAAGACAGAAGTATAACAAGAGAACTTAGTTCTTAGACTGGGTCTATCGATTATGATTGATTTGGGCTTATTATACACTATAGTATAATAAGCCCAAATCAATTATGTACATGTACCGTTATACTTATATTTGCTGATATTGCATGCCTGTAAAATTGTAGGTTTATTAGTTGAAGTCTCAACGTCTGAGACGTTTGCCTTAGCGTATAAATATTCAGACGAGTGACTTGGCAACACCTGGAAACTTTACACTTTTTCGGTCTTTTGTTTTGGAAGTCGACCTGTCACATTATTTTGAGTGAAGTCTGTTGAGGTATACTCAGGCTCCCATAATTTCTGTGTAATTATAACAGCAATGATTTTTGCAAGGAAAAAATACGTTCACACTCCAATGCTTCTTGCACTGCTTATTACGCATGCGCATTGTAATAGCGGACTGGTGTATAATGTACGCACCTGTAACTGATTTCGTAATTATACCATCGCTGGAATCGCTTGTCGTTGAGACGTTTTTGTCACAGCGAACAGATGCGCTCTATATAGAGTGAATCTTTATCCAGCTGCTCACAGTCAATGTGCATCGGCCCAGGCTATTCTGGTCATGGAATCAACACATCTTTTGTGTGGTTTGGTGGTGTCAGTGCTTGGATGTGTCTGTTTCCGGGTGGTTTCTACAGGTAGGTCGTATATTTAAACAATTGTATTTATATCTTCAATATGCAAACCTTAACTTCTTTTCGAGCTACATGTCTACAAAGTTTATAAGAAGAAAAATGCCACAAAACATATTTCAAAAAAAAAATCCTCTAAATGCCGACATTGTAAAGATCATAATACAAGATAGAATTAATTCCATTGCCATATTTGTGAGCCAGGGGCCAGAAGTTACAATAATATTTCCTGACGAGTGGAGGTATATCACAAAAGTGTATAGGTCTCTGAATAGTGGAAGTATGGGGTTGCGTTTTTATTTGACCGTGCACCCTGTATATATGTGACGCAATTAAACCGAAAGTTAGGTACCCACACCTATACATGTACTGAGTGTATTCGTTGTACATTATATGTTTTTAACTTGGTTTTCTGTTTTTTGCAACATAAACGTAGTGTACATGTACACCGTTTGCAAACATAAAAAACTACTAAATTAGTTTAAAATATCTTACTTGACTTCAAGTTAATAGCAGTCTCAATCATCCTGAAAAATCCTAGCTTCTGGTGTGCTGTGATTTTCAATTCGAGTGGAATTTTGTATCATTTTCCAAAGATTGCCGGTCGCAATCGTTGGAAAACTAATTATTTGTAAACACTGCCCCAAATTTGTAACTGTAGCCTACATTTAGTTAGTCTACATTTTATTTGCAATTCCGTTACACATCTGTGTTGGAGAAAGCCAACTAGTCTGGTTTCCTATTAAACCTGACGTCTATAAATTGCTCTGTTTCGTATGAAGGAATTTAAAGAAACCAGAAAAACGTTCTTTTTTTGGTTTTTCAGCATCTATGAACACAAAACATTAAAAAAGTTCAGAGACATAATATATGAAATACCCATCCATTTTCGAAAATTACAGCAAAAACAAATGGTGTATATAAAGTTACTCACGAGGAAGCCATTTTTGTCGTGTTCCCTGACTGAAATTGTAAACTGTAAATGGGATGGTGCCAGCTGCCAGGCTATTTTTGCATTCTAGCCTCACTGTCAATACTTATTATTAATGTGGCTTCAAACATTAAATTGCTTTTATTTCTACCCTCAAGTTCAACAAATTAATAGTTTACCTCACTTTCAATATATTATGGCCGACACGTTAATACAGCTAAAGCCCTTACCTTTATTTGGGCAATATCATTACGAAAACAATTCTTAAAAAATTCTGGCAGTTTTGACCATGGATAATTTTGTTTCATCCTCTGTGGCATGCTCTACAAAACAGTTTTAGCGGCTCTCCACATAGTTCAAGGCTGCACTTAAGTATTGCTGGACACCAACAACTAAACTCAAGTATAATGTCGTTCTCGGCTGATTATTGATCAATTATTGTTCACAGTTCAAAAAAGAAAACAAAGTAATATTTCACTCGCATTTTAATATTGCTATCAGCTCGCATGATGAAATGCAGTTGTAAACTAGAGATAGTAGTTGTGAACAAACACAAAGCTGTTCCCGGAATTTATTGGATTGTAATTACATACATGTAGTAGAGAATGACTATACCACAATAAAAACTAAAACAATTACTGTAGATATTGTGTATCTGTTACACATCCTAATCAAAGTTCCTACCAACTTGCACTCAAATCAGACTCACAGTTCAATAGTTATTAACTAGAGCTCAAGTGCTTCAAGAAGCACGGATATCAGCCTAAATGGCCTTTTCAATAGGTTTGTGTAAACCGAATTACACTGACCACTAGGTTACATTGGCCAAATTGTGACCCCTACTGGCTATTAGGTGACCATTGCTAAATTAATTGGATAAAGACTGTCGGAGAAAATCATTGAGTAATTTTGAAGAAAATGACCCCTACTGATCATTAGGTGACCACTGGTAAATTAATTGGATAAAGACTGCCGCGGTGAAAAACATTGAGTAATGTTGAAGAAAATGACCCCTACTGATCATTAGGTGACCATTGGCAAATTCTGACTCCATCTGACCATTAGCAAATTCTGACTCCATCTGACCATTAGCAAATTCTGACTCCATCTGACCATTAGATGATCATCGGCCAAATTAAATGGAACAAGACTTCGAGAGAAGAAGCATTTCGTAATTGTTAAAGAAAATGAGCCCCACTGACCATTAGGCGACCACTGCTAACATTCTGACCCAACTGACCATTATGTGTCCATTGGCCAAATTACTGGATCAAGACTGTGAGAGAAGAAGCATTTCGTAATTTTGAAGAATAAAATGCCCGCTGCTGGCCATTAGGTGACCGGCATTGGCAACATTATCGGTTTACACCTTATACGAGGCCTGCTTGGTCCAGGGATGCAACTGACGAAGTTTGACATTATTTGGATCAATTAGACCTTGTGAGGAAAAGCATTTTGTGATTTTGAAGAAAATAACCCCTACTGACCATTTGGTGACCACTGGCCAAATTCTTTGAACACATTTGTTATGAGGCTTGGTCCAGATAGATGTTACTTACCAAGTTTGAATATAATCGGACTAATACTATCGGAGACATTGGGCCAAATGTACAGGGTGTCCCAGGAAAAAACGTAATTCTGACAATAATGGTTAATATGACAAAGATATGCATTGTATGGCTATTAATTATGTTTTACCGAAAAGTAGGAGAAAAACACTTTCCATTGATACCTTGATTGCATTTCTCCTGCCACGCATTACTGATCACAATATTGTTTGGAAAATGATGTGTAAAAACCCCGTTACGGACAGTTCGAGGTCAGAGATCAGTAGCACGTACAGACATGGCCCGAGGGATATCTATCCGGTTGAAAGTAGTGATACGTACACGATGTTTATGAATTGGCGATATTAAACTGACCTATGCACCAGCACCTTCAACAAGCCCACCTCCCCCTTTCGATGCCCAGTCCACAACGGCGGCGCATGTCCGCCAAAGCTCATCTCACCATACTGCAGGATCATCACGTAAACTTTCGACCTCAAATTAATAAACATCTTTCAAAGGATTAGATTTCCCTCGGGCCATATCTGAATACGCTGCTCATCTCTGACCATGAACTGTCCTAAAGGGTATTTTTGACACACCATTTTCCAAACAATGGTGCTCAGTGATGCAAAACTTGGGGATATAATCAAAGTATAACTGAAAAGCATGTTGCCCCTAATTTATGGTAAAATAGCCATACAATGATTATCTTTGTTAAAATCAGCCTATTGTCAGAATTACCTTTTTATGGGACACCCTGTATTGCGTGAAAAAAACGTGTACAAATTATATAGCGAAAACTGCACATTTAATGTGACGTCACATGAACCACGACGACGTCATTATGACGAAAAGTTTCCGAGGACCATCTCTGAATGATGGTCTAACTGTATGCCAAGTTTAAACTCGATCGGGTTTACTTTCCGTCCACTTTCCTTCCTAACCCCAAGGCCCTCTGGACGAAAAAGTTTGGTCTTCTTTCAACGCAATTGAGCCATAGGATTGCTCGGGTTGGTGTTTAAACGGATGACTCATAAACACGTCACGAGCAAAGCCGGAAATGTCTGTCAGCAGCGAGCAAGGTCGGAAATGCGTGGGTGTGCTCCCCGGTACCATCGGCATGAACCCGTCTCGGCTCGGTTATGTTAAAATAACCCCGGTGTGAACTGGTTAAAAGCCTGTTCCCGTAATGTTTAATGAAAAGTGTGTCTGCCCAATCACCCTGCATAACTCAATAAACGAATTTCTAATGTTGTTGTTACATCACAGCTGATATGATCGGGCTTCGTCTTGCGGATGGGCGTTACCCAAATGAAGGCCGCGTAGAGGTTCTCCCACCAGGCGAAGACACGTGGGGGACCTACTGCTCTAATGATAACCCGTTCAAAGCAGGCCGTGTGGCGTGTCGTCAACTCGGCTTTCCCGCCCTACTCTCGGCAACTGCCACCGGGGAGTTTGGCTGGGCCACCGGTCCCATCTGGTTCCAGTTGATTTGGTGTAGTGATTCCGAGGACGTGATGTCTGTAGACGAATGTTTGTCATTAGAATGGTGGCCAAGCTACGAGGTGTGCGATCACAGATTCGATGTAGGTCTTACCTGCTTCACAGGTAAATAACAATTTGCCAAACTGTAGGTTTTCCCGGCTATTTTAAAACATGTTGTATTCATATTTACCAACTCAGTAGTGCATATCATATTCGATATGACGTCATCATTTTAATTTCTCGACCAATCAGAACGCCGCATAATGATCTGAATGATCTTTCAATGATCTTTAGGCATAACTAGGTAATTTCCTATTGGATAATATATTTACCCCATGCCTTTGTTATTGTTATTAAATCGAGCAAGCAACATGTTTTAAATAATGTTTTCCAATTCGGCCACTTTTGGTTACTGTTTGTATGGCACGAATCTCATTTATGTGGGTTTTTGTTATCCAGAAAAGAACAAGTGGAAACGTTTTGGATGGGACACAGTTTCCCGAAACTCACAATTGTTAACTAACTGCAAAAAGTCTTTATAGAATTTAATGACTGCTTTTGTGTTCATTTTTCTTTCTATTTTCTTCAATTGAACCAAAATGGTAGGGGGAAAATGGTTATTCATTAATTTTGTGCGTTGTTTATTTTGGCTAAAACACAATACCTTGAAAATACTCAGGACTGAAAAAAATGGCATCAATGTGCCCGAAATTGCACATGGGACATGATTCAGTTTGGACCGCAAGACTAACAGGGTTAGCTCATAAATAAGAGTGTTATATTTGTGTGTGTCTCGTTTAAGCATGACCTGTGTGATTTCCCACATTTCCCAGTAAAATTTACTTCGAACTTTTCTTTATTTATGTTTATTGGTAAATTGCTTTATGTAATCGCTATTTGAGATAATCGCATCAAAGAATGTGTTCTGAAACTCCAACTATGTCAGACGTAACAAGGACACGACAAAATGAACCCCTTATTTATGGACAGAGTTTACCCAACAACAAACCTCTAATTTGTATTTGGAACACAGGGAACCTGCGCTTAGTCGGAGGACGGAGGGAGACAGAGGGAAGAGTGGAGCTTCACGTTGGGGGAGATGAGTGGGTTCTTTTATCATTCCCACAATCGGGGTTGACTTTTATGCACACCGACAGCGTCTGCCAGTACCTTGGGTACCCATTCGCAGTTGGGCCTACACAAGAGCCAGCTGTTAACAACCACCAGAGGATATTGTGTTCATTCTCTCACTGTCCACTTTATGGCGAATCAAGTGGCTTCTTTGAATGCTTGGATGAGCTAACTCTGAAGTTCTGCCCAAAAAAGACTACCACCTTGGTTGGAGCAGTTTGCGCGACAGGTGCGACATAATTAGTTAGAAATTTGATGCATTATTTGCATTGTTTATCTTGGGTTTTTTTAATAGAAGGTGTTATTTTTGTCATAACTACACCGAGGATATTCTAGTAAAAAAACAACAAAGACAAACAAAAAATGCTTTACATTTACATTCCTGCCCAAAGCAACAATTAGCTGTTTTAAACTCGATGAAAATTATGTGTAAAAACCCGTTTAGGAAAGGTTATGGACAGAGATGAGTAGCACGTACAGATCATGGCCCGAGGGAAATCTATCCGGTTGAAAGCATGTGATATGTACACGATGTTTATCAATTGGTGATATTAAACTGACCTAACACCTTCAACTAGCCCCGCACCTGCTCTTTCGATGCAAAGTCCACAACGACCTCAAAATAATTATCACCAATTATTACACATCTTAGATTTCCCTCGGGCCATATCTGAATACGCTGCTCATTCCTGCCCGAAGTAACTATTATCTGTTTTAAACTTGATGAATTGTGGTTATCCGCGTTCAGGATGTAAAATATCGATTTGTTTTCATAATCAATGCACCTACAAATTTGCTCACACTGCTGCAGCGCACGGGTCTCCATATTTATGGTTGTGTATTTATCATTTTCCATCCAAAGAAAACGACGTACTTCCCTCTGACGCTAGCTTCGAGTATCGTCTACTAGGCCAAACCACCAACGGATCTCAACACATGTATAAGGGCATAATAGAGGCCAGCTACAATGGATCATCTTGGGCAACAGTTTGTCTGCAAGTTATGAACGATTTCTGGGAAAAAATTGTTGCTCGCCAAGTATGCCAAAGTCTCGGGTATCCCTGGACTTTCGTTTCAAAAATGATCCCATACTCCGAGTCTCCTGGCTATGTCAGCACCGGGGATGAGCTGATCATGAGAGAGCTTGTCTTGGGTGTGGCATTTGGCAACGTGCGATGGGTACGAGGGCATAACGCTTGCCAGCGCCACGAGTATAATCTTCTTTACGTCGAATGTGAAACAGGTATACAGACTACGAATTTACGAAAACAATATTAGCTTGCTCAAACTCTCTCGTCAGGAAAAAACAGCGATAGTGGAAAGGCTAATACAAACTGTTTTTATGTGAGTGGAATATTATTTCCCCTTAAAACAGCATAGCGAGCAAACTAAAGGCTTCTTTATGAATACAATAACACACGTCTCCGTCTTAATAGGAAACTATATTAGTCAATCCAATTGTTTCCTTAATTGGCTCTAAATCATGTAAATCATGTGTTTTTGTTAGCTTTCATACCCTTAGACCTACATATACAAAACGAAAAATACGTCTGTGAAGTAAACTATATAAATATGCTTTTAGATGGCTAAAATCGTTAGGATTAGTTCTCGTATTATTTTCTTTTCAATGTTTAAACCAATTTGATTGTTTTCACTTAATTAAGGTGTTACGATGTATGGGCTGACGGTGTTCCCCTGTGCCGAACAAACGTGCCTTGGACGTTGTGGACGTCCTGCTACGGATGAATTGTGTGGCTGTGATGCGGTCTGTTCGCAGTGTACCGACTGCTGCTACGACTACACGGATCGATGTTCTCTCCAAGAAGACCCAGACAATCGCACATCACTGTCATTAGGCTCATTCGTTTGTAGGCTCGTCGATGGGGATCGGGTGTTAATAGTGGAAGGATGTAGCCCAGGTTGGAATGACACCCATGTGGTTCAACAGTGTGCCAATAATTCCTACCCGGGTCTGATACAATACCAAGAGGGAGTGTTGCTTAAGAATCTACATTGTGCCGAATGTAACGGCTTAGCAAGCTCAGAATTAATTCAAGACCCTAGTATTTATAGCATTGACGAGTACGACGTAGGGCTCGAAGTATGTACTTTGGAAGATGTGGATCCAGAGATAGCTCTTGGATGTCGGGCATACTCTGCGATTATCGACACACCTGGTTGGTTGAAATTCAAGAATCCCCACTGTGCATACTGCAATGGAGCGAATATCTCTAACCTGGATTACTGTCCATTCCACATCTCGGCCGTTTTGCCAGCCCATTTTGAGATACTGCTAGGCAGGGTACCTGAACCATGGGCTCCCAAATCATCCACGAGTCTCCAGTTGCAGGACGAAATCAAGTGCTATGACAAGCACACCAAACTGCACGTACTGCCAACGTACAGAGGGAATTATTCAGTGCTGACGGAAGCTGTGGAATGTTTTTTAAACACACTTGGCTGGCAGAACATTCAGCTGACATGGCCATTCTATTCTTTATTTATCGACCATCAACAGCAAGCCCTTGCTGCAGAAATGACAGAGCTGGTCACGGAATTTGTATCAAATATCACAGATTTTGAGGAAATATTGGACATGACAGTTTTGCCTCCCCACGAGGAAGGTAGCTCAAGGGATTGGGTAGTCAGATGCGGAGTCGAGCAAGTTGATTTTGTGGAGATTTGTGGTACAGTTTCGAATGAGACCATAAATGGAACCTTCAATGAACTCCCGTGTGAACATTCCGTTTTCACTACTCGGGCATCAGACACCAGAGTGTTCAGTATGGGTGGCGTCCAGGTCATTTATGTTGGTGGAGGAGTACTTGTTGAAGCCAAGTCAGTTTCCTTCTTTCGTAGCTACAACTACCAAATAGCAGTTTCCAATGGCTCAGCAAAAGACACCAGGGTATCTGTATGCGGACAAATGTTTGAGAACAAGGAGTGCCGCCTACCCCATGCTGGAGAAACAAAGACTGTGAAAGTGGAAGACGGTGAACCAGGGCTAGAGTACAAAGGGAGGAAGTTTTTGCAAGACCGTGTAACGCACCTGCCAGATGGTTGGGTTCTCATCTGCTCAAGTATCTTCTCTGATCCAAAAGAACCATACATTTCATTCTCAGACCCGCTTACTCTAGTGAATTTTATCGGTTACCTCTTAATTCTGGTAGCTCTCTTGGTAACTTTCACCAATTACGGTGTGTTCCCGGCTTTGAGAAACGTGCCTGGTGGAGCCATCATGAGTCTGACAGCAGCCCTGTTCTTGGCTCAGCTTCTGACCCTTACAGTATTGGACAAGGCGGAGAACCAAACAGTCTGCATCAGTATGGCCGTCTTGGTGCACTTCCTATGGCTAGCTACCTTCGCTTGGATGAACGTTCTAGCCTTTGATCTCATGAGGACCTTCACATCTAGACACGTTGCTCGTCCTAACAAGCGAGTCTTCTTCACTTGCTGCTTGTATGGATGGGGTCTACCGCTTCTGGCTGTCACCACGTGCCTCGTTATCCACTTCGTCGGCGGTCAGCGTGTCGGGTTTCGGTATGGTGGAGTTTATTCCTGCTGGGTGATTGGCAAATACGCAGTGCTCGGTGCGTTTATAGCTCCGATGGTATGCAGCCTGATTGCTAACGCAATGCTGTTTATTTTGACAGTGCGTAGCGTGCACGCATCGCTTGCTGCAGCGGCGATGGTTCGGCAGGACAAATCCAAATCACAGGAGACGCTCGGAGAGCTGTGTATTTATTTTAAGGTGGGTGGACATTTTTCCCTTTTGAAGTTTGCGGTTCATATTTTGTAAACTATTTTGTGATTGATTTTAAGGAAATGCAAGATTCGAGGGGTTATTGATAAGTACGTGGCCTGACTGAGGTAGGAGTCGGTTGAAAAAAACAGCAAACATTCATTTTTCAACATAGTCCCATAGTCTGTGTATAGGCTGTGTCGTCTTAAGCTCCCAGCAAGTGGTCCACATTATCAATGGCCTCACCATCTGAGGCAAAATGGCGACCATCGAGCTCCTTCAACCTCGGGGAGAGGTATACTAATCAGAGGGTGCAAATTCAGGAGAATAGGGTTCGGCCAGCTGGAATACATTATCTGGATGGAAAAATCACACAGGTGCTTTTTCTGAACCGGCTGCAATTTTTGAAATCCAAGATGGCCACCGGCAGCCATATTGAAAAACTAAATGTTGAACTACATCATCATCTAAGTATGTGTAATACCTTGTTTGATGGGTATTTGGGTGCGGGGAATCCATTTCTGACATCATTTTTATGATTGGAGGTCAAGATGTTTTGGGCTGCGATTAGCTCACATGGATAAACATCTGAGATGGCTGCCGGTTGCCATATTACAAAAACTGAACCACTGAATTCATTTGTGACTTACAGCATTTTCATGATTGGTAGTCCATGAGCCAGCTAAATTATCGGTACCATTTTGAGGGACAAAGTCTAATAAGATTTTTGCAATAGAGAAAAATATGAAAAGTACAGCAAAATATGATAGACCTTCTAAAACGGTAGCTTATGACTAGTTTTTGAAAGATTGTTAACGTAAATGTTTAAGTTCTGACAGCCTCTTAGTCTTACTTTCACGCAACATACGGCTGTTTGAGGAATCTGTCAAATGTCGCACAGTATAGTTTCATGTGTTGAGCTGATGAGAAAGGTTGATATGAAATACTCTGAAATGCCGAGAGTGTTTCATAATAGATTGAAAGGTTTAGAGTATTTAACAGGTCAGTGATGGATTTGGAAGTATTTAGTGCTTGATTGGGTGTACTTGTATAGGTGTACTCGATTTGTATCATCCCCGCCGTATGGGCTGATCAACTTACTTTACGTACTGTATCGCTCGTCGCTGCGTATGTTAGTATGTGTCTTATTTCTCCATGGTATGTCTAAGCACGATCGGTTCTTTATTTTTCCTGTGAAAAACAACATAACTTGGCTTTTATTTAACTATATGTATTGGGGAATCTTGTACTAGTTCAGACTCTTCGGACGGAGATTGATTATTCTCACTCGGGAATTTGTTGTGTCTGTCTGTATAGTCTAGATTCGGCCTTGCTAGCATGGCCACATCTATAGTACCGTGCTGGGTGCATGGTCTGGGGCCGGTTGCACCAAACATGTCCTACATGCTTGTCGTAAAATAAGAAATTTAGGACAACCCTAGGACATGTCGTAACTGCGGTTGCACCAAAAAGCTTTTAGGCCTGTCCTAAAATGCATATCTTACCACACGCCGTAGGACATGTAGGCCTACTACTAGTGTATAATTATAACTGAATTGGGACCGACGCAGGTCACAATCCCGAAATTAAACAGCAACTGTACACAGCATTATGTTCAATCAATTAAACTTGTTTAATTTTCCATAAAAAGCAATCAAATTTGATACACCAATCACTCATTTGGAAACAAGAATTACCAAAATGGATCCATGCTATCAGAAGTTATGCATGTGCATGGAATACTATTGGAAGCTGTTGAATTCAAACACAACTGAGATTTTAATAATTGAAATTAAGACTAAAAACTTTATTTGCGTTGTCAGATTTTGCATTTAGAATTGGAAACAAGTGAACACTTTTCCCCCGAAATATTAATGGCGATTTTTATATTTCGTTTTTTGCAAGTCAATAAAATGTACCTTATATCCCCGTAAATATATATATATATATATTGGAGTGAGCCAAATATTTTACATTGTTTCCCTTCAAATTCGGTCACTTGTTTGACTCGTCTAGTGCGTGTTCCGTGTCGATTAAAACAATTCCGAGTTGTAGATTGAACAATTTCACTTTGTTCGACCCTACTTTCGACCCTGCTATAATTGTTGTATTTTTTCTGTAGAAACAATTGGAGCATTTGAACAAAATCTAAATAATTAACCCCATGTGCAGTCTCCAAACGTCTTTTAAAATCGCTGTCTGGGGCCGGTTGCACCAACGGTCTTAAGTGCTGTACTAAAGTTACTAACGAAAATGGGTTGCACCAGCGATGTCTTACGACATGTACTAACTTCCTTGCCGTACGCATTCTGACTTACGTGTTGTGTAAGACAACTTTCGTGCAACCGAAATAAATTACGACACAACTGTTGCACCATCAGAACTTACGCATTAGTAGGACATGGATTTACGACATGAAATTACGTCTAGTGGGGAGGTGACTTAAATAGTTAGAGTAGCCATACGCGGAAATATGTTCAGGTTGAAGTACAATGTCGTTTAGGATTTTGTTAAGGACAAGATTGAAAACAATACTTCTGCATGTTTTATCACCATTTGGTTGTGAAAGAAATAATTATAAAAAAAATATTTAGCTTCACATTTGAAGAGTTTTTGTACTTAGACAACACGAATTTCGTGTAAAAAACGGCTAAGCAATAAGTTATCAAGAAATCCTTCATAAAATCAGTAGCTGAGGGAAAAGAAGAACCAGACATAAATTTTAAAAGACGTTTTTTGAGACTGCACATGGGATTAACTGTTTAGATTTCGTTCAAATGCTTGAATTGTTCCTACTAAAAAACAACAATTATAGCAATAAGTACAAACTAAACAACAAAACAAAAACAGGGTCCAACAAAGTGAAATTGTTAAATCTACAACTCGGATTTGTTTTAATCAAAACGGAACACGGCGAGTTAAAAAGAAAGTAATTCTGTTTTTGTTTAAATGAGTGAGAGAGAACATGCTCTTTATTGACATGCTTGATTGGTGTATCAAAATTAATTACTTTTTTAAGAAAAATGTATCTGGGTCGCCTTCGTTAACTGTTATTTCTGTTAATGGTTGAAATAGGGAAATCGTTCAGCCCCTCAATAAGTCTACAATTTGGTTTCTTCTGGCAATCCCTTCATGATTTGGATCATCATCAATGTCGGGCCACTCGTTGTCGTCGAGATGCTCATCCATTAGCTCTGCATTAATCTGCCCATCTTCGTCTTCAAGAGGCAGACGTCTGGCGAAGTTGTGAAGCATAGCCGTTACAACTATTACCTGGCAAACCTTTTCAATGGGCTGCAGTCTTAGATGTCGAAGACATGCCCACCTACGTTTCCATACTCCAATGCATCTTTCGACACTGGTTCTTGCAATTTCCTTCGCAATTGGAAATTTTCAGGAAGGAACACGAGGCAACTATATGGAATTACTCACTCTTTAGAAAAAAAGTCCAAGATGCAAAGCTTTGTTATATAAATTTAAAGATCAATAAATTGAAGAATGACGGTAACCATAGCAACGGACCCTGGGAATACAACCATTCCGATTATGATGAAATGAATTGGTAACATACATGCATTTGTAGCAATCACTAATTATCTGAATAAAACATAAGTGATTGAAAACATGCTGTGTACAGTTTCTATCTAATTTCGGGATTGCAACCAGCGTCGGTCCCAATACAGTTATAATTATACACTAGGACATGTCCTACGACGTGTCGTAAGATATGCATTTTAGGACAAGCCTATAAGCTTTTCGGTGCAACCGCAGTTACGACATGTCTTAGGGTGGTCCTAAATTTCTTATCTTACGACAAGCATGTTGGACATGTTTGGTGCAACCGGCCCCAGGTGAATTGCTTACGTACGTGTAATCAGCTATATATCTTCATAAATCCGTGGTCCCACTATTCTATTGTAATTTAGATTAAGTTAAGGAGAATGAACAATGACTGTAGATTCGTGAGAAGAATGTACGAGGCGAAGCCGAGCGCCTTCTTTGCATGAATCTACAGTTCCGAATCTATTCTCTGACTTAATCTAATTTTTTAACAACAAATGTTTATAAATGTTAACAATTAAGTATATATCTTATTGTTATCGAACTTAGTGCTTTGTAAATTAAAGTACGCACAGTATAGTCAGAGTCTTTGTTAACTTAAAGGTATAGTATACACCATTTGCAGATATCGGAAAATTTTACTACCGAATTATTAAGAAATATCTTACTCATATGAAAGTAAATAATGATCAGTTTGCATCCAGCAAACTGATTGCCTTAGATATACTGTAATTATTCTGAAAAATAAAAAAAATTTTAAAAGAAAAATTCGCGATCCCCGGACGGCGATCGCGAAAAAAACACAAATAACATAATAATAACTGCTCGACGCCGGTTGAAAACGAACGCTGTTTTTCGTGCTTTTCTTGACATCCATGATTGTAAAACTTCGGACAGGCCAGTTAAACGATATTTACTATAAAATACAACCCCCCAAATCTTCTCACTCACGATAATTCAAGCAGTTACCAATGGTATATACTACCTTTAATCTACAGTCTTTGTCAACTTGATGTACAGCCAAGAGTAGATTCGTAACTTAATCTACTCTTGGCTGTAGATTAAGTTGACAAAGACTCTGATTGTATTCTTTCAAATAATCTACAGTTTCAACAATAGTATGAAGTCACATAAATAGATTAATACAGTTGTGTTCAAGCCATGTACATGTACATGTCAATCTATTTCATGTAAGAAGTGTTATGGGACTGCTGTTGAAAACGGGAAAGATTTCACTTGAGTTACCCTTCAGCTGGCGAGCATGTCTTTGCATGAAATGCCACAGGAAAGTGATAAGGAAAGTGATAACGGAAAGTGATAAGGAAGAATAAAAGCCCGAATTCCATATCCACCCTCAAAACAACCTCGCATGACTTTGACAATTTCCCAATCCAAAGGTGTGACCAAAACACACTTATTATTATGTTCGGGAGGAGACAACATACTGAACTTGTACGACCCAACAATTTGTCTTCATGTATCACACTAGATAATGCTGCAAAACCTGTGTCTTTGAGCCCATTCTGCAGGTTTCATCATCAGATACATCTGTCCCAGACTTATATTATCATAGTAATTGTAGAAGTACATTTACACTGAAAACAAAGGTCTTTGCACTATACTGTCCAAAGTTGAGAGTGATGATGGTTTGGCAGGTTGTAGTACAGAGCAGAGGAGGTATACAAGTACAAGGGAACAACCTATTACCAAATCACGTGTTTATCAGAAGGTGTGCATTTTGTGTGTGACAAAAGCAGAAAATACATGAAGCGTAGCCGAACCGAAGTCAGATGTACGTTAACGCAACAAATTATATTTAATTATCAAGAAGACCAACAATTACTTAATTTCGTTTTCTATGCAAACTCACATTTTCTGTGCTGTGAATTATGTACTCACAGTAATTTTATTGAAATATGCCTGTGCACTTTTTTATATATCAGATAATGTAAGTCATTTTGTTGTAGGTATCTTTGTCATTATGATCTACTAATAGTTATTGTTTCTTGAAAATAAAACCTGCCAATTATAGTACAGGAAAACAACCATGGCCTTCAGAAAATTCAGCCCTCCAAAATGGAAATGTTCTTTTAAGATTACACATTCGACTTCTTTACCAATATTAATACATTTTCTGTTCACCCATCAACATGTAGAATGTAGCCAAAAGCTAATTTTAAACGAACCTTTCTTCACCCCCCAAAAAAAATTAAAAAAAATAATAATAATAAATAATAATAATAAAAAATATATATATATATATATACGTGTTTGTAAACCGATTCAACTTCGGAGAGTGCTCTACTTTACAAAAGGAGCGATATAAAATCAATCACAAAAACTAGGATAGGTTTTTGTTCACCATTTGTTTTATTCCGACAAATTTGTTTCGTGGATATACCTCCACTCGTCAGGGAATATTATTTTAATGGCATTCTCGAAACGTTCTACCTGTGCATCAAGTTATAGGGGGGCGCGCGAACGCAATAACGCGCGCTTGGATTGCGGGCGTATGTGGGCTACTTGACGCGGGCGTGGGAAACTTATATGGCCGCGCCCGAACTACCCGGCCACGGCTTGACATCGCACACGAGTCCATGGGAAGTGGCTGCAGTAACTACCATAGGCCCGCGTGTAACTTGAAGCCGCAGCCAAACAATTCGGACACGGCCTAACGTTACACTCTGGGCGTGGTTTTGGCGTGCTTTATCAGTTTGAATTTAGCCGCGTGCCGGCATGCGCTAGTTAGCTCAGATCTTTTGTTTAGAGTAGCCTTTTCTGGGTGGCAGATGATATAGAATTTCTCCATAGTGCACAAGTTGCATTGTTTACTGATGTTAGAGTACGGTTGAGCATTGCTCAAGATTTTCCACTTGGTTGTGAATTCAGTGTTTTTGTCTTTTAGCGTCCATACATGTTTTGATAGTTCTGTCTGGTTCCTGTGCGCTTCTTTCTTGAATGATTGTCGGTGGTTTCCGAGTCTTTGCTTAAACTCGGTGCTGGTTAGGCCTACATACGTCTCTTCACTCGTGTTGGTTTTTACAGTGGCTTGGTAGACGATGTTTGGTGTTCTGCATCTTCCATCCAGGGGGCATTCATTCTTTACTCTGCAGTTGCAAGGTTTGGTTTCTGGTTCTGGTGCCTGCTTCTTTATTATATTTTTGTTGTGAGCGTCCAAGGTTGACTTCATGTTAGGCATACAACTGTATGACAGCTTCAGTGTGTTCTTGTTGAAGATTTGTTGCAGTGCGTGTGCTTTGGGGAAACTCTCGTTAACGATCTTCAAGAATTGGCGTCCAACGTTGGTTTTTACTCTTAAGTCAAACGGCGGGTTGTACCAAGTGACGTTTCCTTTTCTGGATCGCTTCTTTGGTGTATTTTGACCATTTGGTACGCTTGTTTTGAATTCAAGCTTGTGGTCGTAGCCGCTTTCCTTCAATGCCTCCTGGTATACGCTGGTTGCCTTCTTGAATTCGTCTTCGTTTGATGAAATGTCCGAGAGTCTGCGATTGATGCCTTGTGGAATTGCTCGAATGACGTTCTGCGGGTGATTGCTCTTTGCGTTCACGTATATTGGGGTGTTTCCTGGTTTTAGGTATGGCCTATGCACTCCGCGATTGAGGTCGAGCGTGACATCAAGATAGTTGACAATTTTTTTGTTTGCTTCAATAGCTATGCGAAGTCCGTTTCTTTTGAATGTTTCGCATATCTCCTTCTTGATGCGCTCTACTACGTTCGGTGGCTCGTGGAAGATGGCCAACCCGTCGTCCCTGTAGAGGCCAATCGCATTGCCGTAGTGGGGTTTAAGTTGGGACAGCAGGTAGACGACGACTAGTTCACAGCATTCTGCGCCGTCATACGATCCCATGGTGACGTCAAATAGATTACTGCTTTTCTTTACCCATGGTTCGTTATGTCTGAAGAGCAATGTTTGCTTGGCATGAAGGATAGTTTTCTTGTCCAATGGGGCGATCTCTGCGTATTGTGATGCGTAGTCTAGTGCGTCATTTAAGAGTTTCTCGGTGATTGACGGGTAGAATTCAACAATGTCAAAGCATATAAACACACCTTCAGTTTTGTTCGGAATGTCGTTGAACCATTCAAGTACGGCATTAGTGTTTCGCCACAAGTTTACTTTACTTGCTTCCGCTACCTTTGTAACGATCTTCTCCGTGATCTGTTTGCTAGCTCTGCCTAATTCCGACTTGCAGGGGTTGATTAGACGGCAAGTAGGAACGTTGGTAAAATTTGGCTTGTGGTCCTTTAGCGTGATAAATGGTTCGCGCTGGGCAATCACATCAATTCGGTCATCCAGTTGGAGCTCCCCTGCGATCTTTTTTGCTTCGTCGTTGATTTTGTTAACTTGTCTGTTTGTGCTTTTTTTGTACGTTTTGCAGATGTTTTTATCAACCAGTTCGTCGTAGTCGTTCGGTGTCATTTTGTAAAAGTTCGTGGTTTTATCCGCTAACGAGAGTTTCCCCAAAGCACACGCACTGCAACAAATCTTCAACAAGAACACACTGAAGCTGTCATACAGTTGTATGCCTAACATGAAGTCAACCTTGGACGCTCACAACAAAAATATAATAAAGAAGCAGGCACCAGAACCAGAAACCAAACCTTGCAACTGCAGAGTAAAGAATGAATGCCCCCTGGATGGAAGATGCAGAACACCAAACATCGTCTACCAAGCCACTGTAAAAACCAACACGAGTGAAGAGACGTATGTAGGCCTAACCAGCACCGAGTTTAAGCAAAGACTCGGAAACCACCGACAATCATTCAAGAAAGAAGCGCACAGGAACCAGACAGAACTATCAAAACATGTATGGACGCTAAAAGACAAAAACACTGAATTCACAACCAAGTGGAAAATCTTGAGCAATGCTCAACCGTACTCTAACATCAGTAAACAATGCAACTTGTGCACTATGGAGAAATTCTATATCATCTGCCACCCAGAAAAGGCTACTCTAAACAAAAGATCTGAGCTAACTAGCGCATGCCGGCACGCGGCTAAATTCAAACTGATAAAGCACGCCAAAACCACGCCCAGAGTGTAACGTTAGGCCGTGTCCGAATTGTTTGGCTGCGGCTTCAAGTTACACGCGGGCCTATGGTAGTTACTGCAGCCACTTCCCATGGACTCGTGTGCGATGTCAAGCCGTGGCCGGGTAGTTCGGGCGCGGCCATATAAGTTTCCCACGCCCGCGTCAAGTAGCCCACATACGCCCGCAATCCAAGCGCGCGTTATTGCGTTCGCGCGCCCCCCTATAACTTGATGCACAGGTAGAACGTTTCGAGAATGCCATTAAAATAATATTCCCTGACGAGTGGAGGTATATCCACGAAACAAATTTGTCGGAATAAAACAAATGGTGAACAAAAACCTATCCTAGTTTTTGTGATTGATTTTATATATATATATATATATATAATAATATATAGTAAATATCCTCCACTTCTATCTGCCCCGGCCTGCAATGAACTTCATTAAAAATTAAGTGTAACTTTTTAAATGCATTTAATCAGCGGACACCATAGAGGACATCAAGCAAGTGTTTTGTTGAGTAAAATAAAGTTTGTTGTTATTGTTTGATGTAAAAAGATCTGATTCCGTCTCCATCAGTGACGTCATAGTGGAGTGTCGTGGCCGGTCGGTTAAGAACTCCGTTTTCTGTTCCGCAGAACGTGAAATCGAGTCCCGGTGTCGACACGTGTGTCCTTAAGCAAGGCAATTAAACAACTATTGCTTCGTCCTTCGGATGGGACGTAAAGCTGGAGGTCCCGTGTGTTGTGTAATGCACGTAAAAGAACCCAGAAAAACTTATCGCTAAGAGAAGGGGTTTGCCCCGGTGTTTCTGGAGGATCAAGACAGCTACCTTTTCGTGGTGATCCGGCTAAGAGAAAAACGACCTCTCGAACTAAAGCTGTCAATCAGGACTTTGGTCCATACGCATTATTATTTATTTAGTGACGTCATAGAAAATTCCCCCACTTCCACATTAAGTGATACCACTTACCAAAGTCTATCATACTTTTCTGACAACTGTGGGTGCACTACCCTAATTGAAGGGAGAATTTCTACGTGGTTTCATTAGCATGAAATGAGCCCCCACAGTTTCTTTTGAAAAAGGAGGCCGTTTGGTAAAATAAATTGTGGTATTGTTTAAATATAGCATGGGATCAAGTCCCTGGTTTTTGAGCTTCAATCTGGGGGCAGACTTGATAAAACTACGGTTAAAAAATGAGTCCTAATTGCCCGAGAACGTGGAGGGATGCCATTAATGGCTGCTTGCAGGCTCGGGAAGTATTACTTTTCGGGAGGTGAGTTTTTTTTGTGTGAATAATACAAAATGTAATTGGCTAACCCACTAAAAATTGAAAAGAAACGGAAAGATAAAGAACAAGACAATAATCTAATTGTTGTTTGAGAAACCCCAGTGATGTCGGTGTGCATGAAACTTGGTTCTGAACATTGTTGATTTTACACTGTTTTTAATGGGAGTTGAATTAGGCTAGTGTATCCCTGTACACATGTAGCGAAGACAAATCCTAATGGCGATTAGTCCCTTGAGATGGTGCCAATATGTCAAACTTCAGCCCCTGGTCCATGGACTATGAAGGCTAGGGCTACATGCTAAAGTCAAGGTCGGAAATGCATCAAAACTGATCAAAATCCCAGTTTTATGTTTACTGTTTATACAAAAAATCATTTGGCTCACAATTTGTAGGTATACAAATTGTTTGTTTATGAGTTAGAACAATTGTATCTTCCTTTGAAACACACAATACATATTTAGCAGTTAGGATTGCAGAAGAATAGTTGGAAAAATCTTTTGTATTTATACCAAAGGTGAAGACGGTTGGCAAATTCATGTGTTAGTTCCCTACTATCGTTTAGTTGGTGAAAATGCAGAAAGGTTTACCAACTAGACAGTTGGTGCAATCTTCTGCAAAATCGTTTGCATAACCCAGACTGCTTATAGCCTGTCTAATATCTGAAATTTCGTCCGTGTGTTTTTAGTCACTTTTTACCAGGATTCGATCATCCTATAATCGAATCTTCAAGAATCGTCAGTTGTGTTTTGCCGTTGCATTTGTTACCGTTTATCTCATTTCCGTTGTCCTGGTTTATATGCACTCTATAGCTTCTGATTTTAATTCTAAAATCTCCATCTTATGTTCATTGCAACTATTCGGTTCCCGGCTATATCTACGCCACTTCTCTGTAGTCGCCAAATGAGGTCTATATATCACGCATGCGTTTTACACAAAACGCCTTTGCCTCCTGACTGTTTTTAAACACTGTTCCAATGTATTAAATTTATTTATTCTTTTTGCAATACATATCCGACAGCCAGTTAACTAGTCTTGTTTCCTATAACCTGATGATTCCCCGGACGTCTATACAGTATAGGCCTACAGGGTGTAAAGAAAACATGTAACACAAAATATAACGGAATACCACACGTAGAATGTATAACTAAACATAAATAATAATGGTTTCAAAGATACATAGTTTCCACTTTAAAATGAGACATCAGACGTCCACATCTGACAATGTTTGACACGGTTATTAATACTTTTCCAAGAGGGGTAAAATTGACAATTTATTTTTTGGGGGGATACTGTGCAAGCCAGTGTAGACTTTAAATCAAGTCGCCACCGCCGAAACAACCAGCGCTAAGCCACCATGCCCGCTGCCGTCAGTACATGATAATTTAATACCAAAACAGACCCCAATAATTTAGATTAATTAGATCATTAACTAGTACATATACCTAAAGAAATCGTGTTGTCTATCAAACAGTGCTACATGCCATCTTGTACTCGGCGTCTGAATTGGCAATTCAATCACTTACACGGATTATAATAAAGAAAGCCATGCTATATCGCCTATGCGTCAACCATGACGAAAGGTCGCAATTAAGTCCGCGTTAATAATCATCTTGGTTTTGGAAATTGACGGTCGCTTTGAATGGTTGTGTCATGTCAGATTCGAGGCCGTGCCGCCTCGGTGAACGCTATCATTAAAACTAGACAGGTGTACATTATTATTAATTTCAAGCTAGCTGTTCATTTACAAACGACCTCTTCTCCCAGGCATCAGCTTCAATTACAGTAAACAAGACGGCATTATCAAAAGAAGTAAAAAACCGCGATGCGAAATAGAAATTAGTGCATCCTGGGTTTGGGAAATGGGTTTGGGAAATGGCCTCGGTCTGTTTGTAACGGAGGCTCTGATTAAGCGCATGATTTTTTTGCGCTAATAACCACGGATCTGGCCGAAATTACCGCAGGGGTTTGAGCGCTATTAGTAGAAAGCGCGTAAAGGCGCTGCGTGGTTCAGGGTGGTCGTTAAGGGGATGAATGTTCAAAAACGTAATTTGTTTCTTCCGCTCGCATTTTAAGCCCCGGGCGTTTATATGAACGACATACTCGTTGCTATCAACCATTCTATAATGTTTGCTTTGAAACCATTTGGGGGAAAGAAGGTGCGCTTCATTTATTACAGATACATGCATATCACAAATATCAGGTTTTCTTTGTCATCCATCATAGCCATTAATGACCATCTCTGCCAGGTTTCGTGACATTATACCAGGTTCTATTAATCGAGACAAAAAACAGTTTAGTTACCATAATTTAACGATTATGGTAATTCAGTGACCTTCCTTCTGGTTAAACTGTGAGGGTGTATCCACCCACCCCAGGATTGACTTCCCCTGTGACAATTTGTTCGTGTATCCAAACCTAAGGCTTAAAGTCAATGGTTCATAATATAGTCATTATTTTATACATCATTTACACACAGTAGAAGAAAATGCCAGCGTAATGTGTTAAAATCATCCCACATTCCATGGAAACAAATCACGAGGATAATTGTAGGATAATTGAGGATAAACGACAAGTTGTCATGATCTTGGTATATCATTATGCGAAACTGACAAAATCATTGTTTCAGTTGACATGAATAAACAGTGAAATAAGCCTGTTTCACGTTCTAGTTCACATATTCGCATTAACACTGTGGAGACATGGCTTTGTTCTCGTGTACAAAATGGTTAGAAAGTCGAGCACGTTTTTTTCAAAATGCTCTCATTTTAACCACGATTAATTTCCTATGTTGAAATTTCGACCCAATATACCCTATATTATACCCTAACCCAAACACTAACCCTAACCCACATCCTAACCCTAGTTTTTGAGTAATTTAAGTAAAATTCAAAACTCTAATTCGTGAAATGAATAGTGGAGACCTATTCATCTATAGAAATTACCCTTTGGAGACCTTTTCACTCCCTTTGTCCACATTGTGTTCACGTCTCCAGAGGGTACCGTACACTCCATTAAACTATTATATCGTTCTGTGTTTTCAACCAGATATCCTGCGTCATGGGTTTCACCTGGCTCTTCGGTTGCCTTGGCAACTTTGTTGGTAACCAGGCCATTTGGTACATCTTCGTCATTCTGAACTCGCTGCAGGGGGTCTTCATCTTCGCGTCTTTTGGATGCAACGCCCGCGTTCGGAATCTTTGGAGAGTCAAGCTGGGCACCAAGGCAAAAGAGAAGAACAAGAAAGCTCCGAATAGCTCCACCATCTCAAGCAGTTTGACGAATCATACCTCTGCCGAAAGTCGTGCTCAAATAATGACGTCAGAAGTCGCCATTGGAATGCAGGAAGTACACATATCAACTCATAATTAATGACTATGTTAAAATATTCATGTATAGAAGTAGAGCGCAATGTTACATAACATAAGAAAGTCGTCACTTTTAGTGATTGGGATATTGTTGTTATATTGGTATTTTCTTTTAAGTCACTTATTCTTGAAATTTTGGCAGGGGTTGGGGTTAGCGTTATAGCGTTACGGGTAGGGTTAGTTTTTGTGCAGAAGTATATAAAAGTGTCGACATATTTTATGTGGAAAGTAAAAGTATTTTAACAAAATGTGAAAATAGAGTAAAATCTTACCATTATTTGTATATATAGACCAAAACAATTCCCAGCACTGAGAAACTACTATACAAAATAATTGAGACTCGCACTCAACTCACAGCTTCCGTCCCAGCGTCACGACCCGCGGTACAGCTCGGTAGGATTGTCGGTCACTTCGACACCTAGCCAACTGACTTTCCAAAAAACCTCGCTACGACGTATACGTCCGTGGCCGTGCCCAAGCCTCCCCCAGAACCTATTGTTTCGTCGAGTTTTAATTCACTGACGACTTATTCTTGAGGGCGCTATCACATTTCATCTCGTAGATCGACGCATCAGAAACTGAACTACACGAGGGTTTTACTGGGCTAAAAGGTTAGCTAAATCACTGTTTCTTTAACTGATACTGTGTTAAGTTACCGAATAGCGTTGAGGGTGAGTGTTCTAGAATTGTGTTATCAAGTTAAATATGTTATATTAACAGTAGTTTTTGAATAATGAATGATAATTCATTGTATTTTGCTAATATTTTAAGATTCGTGGTTCAGGTGTTGTTGTAGGACTTGTAGCGCGCTACGGTCAAAGGTCAAATATTGGAGTTAGATTAAAATAAGTGCTTTCAAGTAGCGAATAATAAGCTTTATTGATGGAATTAATCAATGTTCCTAGAGTTTATCAGTTTTTGCTTGAATACTGATCATGGTTCTTGGTTTGTAATTGTATTGGATTTTAGGGTGTTTATTGTAGTTTAAATACTGAATTTAGTATTATCATGTACAGTATGTATTAGAATGTTATTCATCATTAATAAATACCTAGGAGAGTTCCTGGCTTCTGATTGGTCGAGACTCGATCACGTGGAGTGGATTATCAGGTAGTAATATCATGGGCTCTCAAGAAGAAGCGAATAAATGTTCCCTGAACCAGCATTGATCAAGCATCATGTAAGCCAATGATTAGCCGAATGCAACAGTTCTACGGTAACTTGCAACAAGGACACGTCAAATCTTGATACTGCGTGCTATAAATGTACGCGTAGAACGTTTGTATCTATACGCGCAGCATTTTTCAAAATGCGCGTGTCGTCTGTTGCTATGCACGGTAGGCATCAGTGGTCAGCTAGCCTGGTCTCAAAGTATGGGTTATCATAACAACACATATTGAAGAGACAGGGTACCATGCATAAGCTAAAACATGGCCCCTAAACATGAACACAAAACGCTGGAAATATCGCCGAATATAAAGTCACAAACTTTGGAGCATTTTTACCATTTTTCTTGTTAAAAAGGTTTTTATTAAAGGTAATAATTATCAGTGCGAAGACCCGGTTATTACTGCGTGATAATTACCGGGTTGGGGATGACTGCTGGTAATGGACCTCACCTTCGGCTCGATCCATTACTAGCGGTCATCCCCCAACCCCGGTCATTATCACGCAGTAATAACCGGGTCCTCGCACTGTTATTACCTAATTAATTTTAGGATCACCTAGGTACTGAACAGAACTGCACTGAATGTTAACTGAACTTCTGTAGTTGTATCCGGTCACAGTAGTAAGTTTGATTTTATATGAAAAATGTGTGCTTTATACAAGATTTATGAAACTACATGTTTTTAGTTTTCTAAATGGCATTTGACAGATGTTTGCACTGTAACAATATTTAGTAATTTCATGTGTTAAAACTGTTAATTAAGAAGCAAATTTAAGATCTGGATTTTACACTAAAAACTCCTTTTATTCATTCTTTACAGAATTGAATGCTGATTTTTACAATTAAAATCTTTATACATTAACCCTAACTCCCTCACCATTGTTATTGAACAATACAATTCCTTCAAAATCCTCCAACTTCCTTTGTTGTGTAAGGAGTTAGGGTTAAACACCGGCTACAACTTCATTCTTGAATCCATGTCACGAGCCTTATGCTTTCTATGTACATGTATATACCTTTCTCCCATGCGGGCATAGGCTATAATTTTGCTAATATTTTAAGATTCGTGGTTCAGGTGTTGTTGTAGGACTTGTAGCGCGCTACGGTCAAAGGTCAAATATTGGAGTTAGATTAAAATAAGTGCTTTCAAGTAGCGAATAATAAGCTTTATTGATGGAATTAATCAATGTTCTTAGAGTTTATCAGTTTTTGCTTGAATACTGATCATGGTTCTTGGTTTGTAATTGTATTGGATTTTAGGGTGTTTATTGTAGTTTAAATACTGAATTTAGTATTATCATGTACAGTATGTATTAGAATGTTATTCATCATTAATAAATACCTAGGAGAGTTCCTGGCTTCTGATTGGTCGAGACTCGATCACGTGGAGTGGATTATCAGGTAGTAATATCATGGGCTCTCAAGAAGAAGCGAATAAATGTTCCCTGAACCAGCATTGATCAAGCATCATGTAAGCCAATGATTAGCCGAATGCAACAGTTCTACGGTAACGTATATAAACGCAAACATTTCCCTAAATTCAAAACGGATGACGCATAAACACGCCAAGTTCAAGTTCGGAAATGTATGTCAGCAGCGCGCAAGGCCGGAAATGCGTGGGTGTGCTTCCCGGCACTATCAGCCTGAACCCGCTTCGGATCGAGTTTCGTTTAAAATAATCCCGCCCCTCGGCTCGGCGATGTTAAAATAATCCCGGCGCGAACTGGTTAAGAAGCAAATTTAAGATCTGGATTTTACACTCAAAACTGCTTTTATTCATTCTTTACAGAATTGAATGCTGATTTTTTAAATTAAAATCTTCATACATTAAACACCGGCTACAACTTCATTATTTAATCCTCTTAAGCCTTCCACCTATTAAACCCTCTATAATACCGATTCAGCAACGGGTACAGACCTATTATATGCCTATATGCCGGGTGTTCCGTTTGGTACCCGGTACGGGGAGGGCTGGCCGGCTTCCAACCCCAGCTCGTGACACGCAAACCTGTGCGGCACGCTTTTTTTTTTTCCGTAGGATGCGGCGGCGCTGGCGAGGCCGCCAGTGTGGTATAGCGTGCAGTTCCACAAGCTCCAAACTTTAACTGTGACAACTTGCTGACGAGAGCTGGACTTGTGTACCAATTTTCCATGAAAGTTAATGTCCCTTATGTTCGAGTCCTCTAATTGGGTCTAGGACTACATGCCCAGCAGATGTAACATTGGGTAGGTGGTGTGTTGAAGCATAATCAATGGAGGGTCGACTATATTCCTTTGGTGTTGGCTGGGAGCCGGTGAACACCTTCCAAGCACATGTAAAACCAGTTTCTGACTCGTTCAATGACAAATATTTAAATCCCCATTTGGCAGACTTTCGTGGCATGTTTGAAACAAAGTCGACCTTTGAACTTGATCATTGTCTCATCCGGTGAGAGGTTTCGGCCTGGCTTGTAAATGCGAGGAAAGGATGACAGCAGCGTGCGGACCTTGGATAGTTTGTCAGGGGGAGCATCACCTGGTTGAGCTATGTTGTTAGCAAGGTCGAGAAATCGAAGGATCGCAGTGAATCGATTGCGAGACCTGGTCGCCGAATACAGGGGACTTCGCAGAACTTCGGACCTGGACCAGTGCATGCTGTAGCGAGGCCTTTTTGTTGATACCCATGCACAGAAGCAAGGCCACGAATGTCATAATTCCAGGAACAGTAGTTAGAGTCCAGGCAGGCTGATGATTGGCCACATCTGCACATATTGTTTGGTCGGCATAGCGATTGGTCTCATCCACCATCCACCTCCACACTGCTTGGCAGAAGAAGAGCTGAAAGATTTGCATGGGCGACAGGTGACTGAAATCTTCTGTACAGCCAGTTTCTTCACTGAATTGCATCGGTGGGCGCTTGCTGTAGGAGGTGCTTGCTTTATTCCATCCACACCTGAAATAGGAACATTCAGAAAGGTTAATGGGACACTATTCATTTCACGGCACATTTTGTTTTAAGGGTAGTATACGACATTAGTTGTTTTTTGGGGGGTTTTTTTTTTGGGGGGGGGGGGCAAACGGATTTATCCGGGGATTAGTTTTTTGTGGACGACGGTTGGCCGACCATCTTTGGAAATTGTTAAACAATGTCAGTTTTGTTAAAACAGAACAGCACACCAGGTGCCCTGATTTCACAGCATGCTCGAGACCATTCGTGACTATCAAATAATATGGTCATTCATTAAATAAAGTAGTTTTGTTCTTGTTTTGTTGTTGTTGTTGTTGTTGTTGTTGTTTGGTTTGAGGTGCGGTGGTCGCAAATGTTGTATTACCTTTAATGACAAACTGTCCTTACAATGCTGTTTGGATGCTCATATCTAGTGTTCCCACTTAAAAGTCTCCTTTTTTAACAAAATACAATTTCCTGAAATAAAATCTCGTTTTTAAAGATTATTATTATTGCCGCCTGTCTTTTCAGTAGGAAGGCCCGATTCAGTGGAATTGAATTTGATGTCATTACATTTGCAGTCACCATTACATTTGCAGTCCCATCTGAAATAAGATTTGGATGCAAATTCATCGCACTTGACTTTGCATAATTCAGGTTAATATTTTTTTTAACTTAATTTTATTTATTATTTCGCAGGGCACAAAAAGAAAAATAGATACAAATTTACAATCAATAGAAAGTTAAGAATATCTGAACAAAAAACATGTTCAAAAAGAACAAAGAACATCTTCTTTCCAATCAATATAAAATCAATAAATCAATAACAAATCAATATTTTCATCAATTTCTAATTGGATTCAATCGGATTATGCAATGCAAACTGAAACGTTCAGTGCTTTTGAAGATTTTTCCTGCAAAAGGACATCAAAAAGCAAAGGTTACATAACAGTAGCCTATGAATGTCGGGATGCGAAACATTTCGAGAATAGCCAAGTTGAACTCTTTTTAGTAACCTCCCTACCTGTAGTTTGGCTTTCCCGACGAAGTTGAAGAAGTTTGTGTTGCCTCTTCATCTCTTTCGTCAGATGTTGCTACAGATGTTCCAAAATCTTGGAAGCGTTTTCGGCCATAATGGCAGCTAAGTGGCGTGGGCATGCAAAGTGCTAGTGCTTTTCGCACGCGCGCGTCCTGGCCTTTTGATCAGTTAGAAACCAATAATAAACCACACAGCGCTGCCAAAAGTGAGGGCGCTGTTCACCTTTCAATTGCAAACAATACAGCTCGTGCCAACAGAGAACGCTGCTCACGTAACGACTATTATAATGGGGACATACAAGCTCCTTGGTTGCGAACGTCCATGCAACTTTGAGCCCAGGTGGCGCGCTCGGTACTGATAGGGTTACGCACAGCTAGGTACAGCCACATGACCTCGACCGAAAACAAAACAAAAGTCATGCATAATGCATGACCATTCGTGAAACCGTCAAATCAGGATGCGCCCATAGCTAGTATGTGGTACGGGAAAACAAATCGCGGCCGGTCTAGCGGCGCAGCCGGGCCCGTCCACCCGGCCCGCCCGGCCGCGCGGCCGCGGGGAAAATACCATGACGCGCGGTGCGTGTTTCAATAAAGGACATGACAGGATTATCACATTTCTGCAATGTATTCACTAAAGGTTTCACTTGTTTTATTCGCTTTGCATGATACACCAGTATAGCGCCACCGGCGAAGACCGGACCCTTAAAACCAGTTCGCGCCGGGATTATTTTAACATCGCCGAGCCCACGGGCGGGATTATTTTTAACGAAACTCAATCCGAAGCGTGTTCAGGCTGATAGTGCCGGGAAGCACACCCACGCATTTCCGGCCTTGCCCGCTGCTGACGTACATTTCCGAACTTGAACTTGGCGTGTTTATGCGTCATCCGTTTTGAATCTGGGGAAATGTTTGCGTTTATATACGTCATCCGGCGCGAACTGGTTAGGAATCGTTTCAAACTGTCAGGTTGGCGTAGCGACTAGCGGTTAATTCTGTTTTTTATGTTCTTGTTTTTTTCGCGATCGCCGATTTTTTTTTACAGTTAAAATTTATTTGTTGTTTACTATTACAGAATGTCTAGCGCAATACTTTTGCTGGATGCCTACAATCATTATTTACTTTCAAATAAGTAAGATATTTCTAATAATTCGGTAGTAAATATTTTTGATGTCTTCAAATGATGTTTGATTTAGTGAAAGCATACTCTATATATTTCGGAGAAAAGCAATCGAATAAAAAAACATTTCGGCTCTATAATGCATCTTTGCCTTGTTTGTTGTATATGTTTGCATGGTCATCAAGTGGAGGAAATTTCAGGTATTCATCGAAATGTCGGGTATATTTTGACGGTTATGTGCAACCGCCTACACATCCGATTTATAAAACATTTTAGAAAAGGTGAAAGTTGCTTTTAAAAATACCCCGGGCGCTTTTTGCGTGGTTATCTTATCTCGAAAGGTTGTTACTACTGTAAAAAACCTTTAAAATACGACCATAAAATAGAAAAGCCGTTTTCATTTATAAAAATGTGAATTAGGGACTGTGCCTTAGCAAGAGCGACCTCATTCGTTCTTTTATAATTGTATGCATCACGTATAATCATGTAAGATTGACGTACCTCATTTGCACTATATCTGGGTGATTTGCGTATATCCGTATACAACTTTGTTGATAACCTTTGTGCAGGTAACAGTCGTCTTCGTCAACATTATACAAAAACAAATATTGTTGATTGCTACGATGTCGGATAACTTGGATATGACATTTTGAACACCCGAAGAACGCATAGCGCCGAAGCCGCGGTTGATATGTGTCCCCGAGGATGTTCAAAACGGCATATCCCTCATCACAGCAGTACACAATTATTGATTTGTTATACATCTGTCTTGAAACTTCATCAGATATTTTTTAGGCCTGAAGATACGAAACGGTCTAGTAAACATTTTGTTTGTACTGTAGTAATGTTAACGCAAACGAAAATGAACTCATAAACTTCGTCTGCTCGTTCGCTGCTCCACTACAATTTACTATCGTTAACAGTGTGCAGGTGAAAATTGCGCGGGTACCAGTGATATACAGCTCGAGGGTCCGGGTAGGCGAGATAACTGCGGCTGCTGTGTGATATCACAACGGGGGTGGGATGTGCGTTGTATGTACAATATCCATATATCCAAGACAGAAGTATAACAAGAGAACTTAGTTCTTAGACTGGGTCTATCGATTATGATTGATTTGGGCTTATTATACACTATAGTATAATAAGCCCAAATCAATTATGTACATGTACCGTTATACTTATATTTGCTGATATTGCATGCCTGTAAAATTGTAGGTTTATTAGTTGAAGTCTCAACGTCTGAGACGTTTGCCTTAGCGTATAAATATTCAGACGAGTGACTTGGCAACACCTGGAAACTTTACACTTTTTCGGTCTTTTGTTTTTGGAAGTCGACCTGTCACATTATTTTGAGTGAAGTCTGTTGAGGTATACTCAGGCTCCCATAATTTCTGTGTAATTATAACAGCAATGATTTTTGCAAGGAAAAAATACGTTCACACTCCAATGCTTCTTGCACTGCTTATTACGCATGCGCATTGTAATAGCGGACTGGTGTATAATGTACGCACCTGTAACTGATTTCGTAATTACACCATCGCTGGAATCGCTTGTCGTTGAGACGTTTTTGTCACAGCGAACAGATGCGCTCTATATAGAGTGAATCTTTATCCAGCTGCTCACAGTCAATGTGCATCGGCCCAGGCTATTCTGGTCATGGAATCAACACATCTTCTATGTGGTTTGGTGGTGTCAGTGCTTGGATGTGTCTGTTTCCGGGTGGTTTCTACAGGTAGGTCGTATATTTAAACAATTGTATTTATATCTTCAATATGCAAACCTTAACTTCTTTTCGAGCTACATGTCTACAAAGTTTATAAGAAGAAAAATGCCACAAAACATATTTCAAAAAAAAAATCCTCTAAATGCCGACATTGTAAAGATCATAATACAAGATAGAATTAATTCCATTGCCATATTTGTGAGCCAGGGGCCAGAAGTTACAATAATATTCCCTGACGAGTGGAGGTATATCACAAAAGTGTATAGGTCTCTGAATAGTGGAAGTATGAGGTTGCGTTTTTATTTGACCGTGCACCCTGTATATATGTGACGTCATCAAACCGAAAGTTAGGTACCCACACCTATACATGTACCGAGTGTATTCGTTGTACATTCTATGTTTTTAACTTGGTTTTCTGTTTTTTGCAACATAAACGTAGTGTACATGTATACCGTTTGCAAACATAAAAAACTACTAAATTATCATCCTGTGAAATCCTAGCTTCTGGTGAGTGCTTTGGTTTTCAATTAGAGTGGAATTTTGTATCATTTTCCCAAAATTGCCGGTCGCAATCGTTGGAAAACTAATTATTTGTAAACACTGCCCCAAATTTGTTACTGTACTTTTAGTTAGTCTACATTTTATTTGCAATTCCGTTACACATCTGTGTTAAAGAAAGCCAACAAGTCTGATTTCCTTTTGAACCTGATAATTTCCTGACGTCTATAAATTGCTCTGTTTCGTATGAAGGAATTTAAAGAAACCAGAACAACGTTCTTTTCTTGGTTTTTTAGCATCTATGAACACAAAACATTAAAACAGGTCAGCGACATAATATATGAAATATTAATCTCTAACCCATCCATTTTCGAAAATTACAGCAAAAACAATTGGTGTATAAAGTTACTCACGAGGAAGCCATTTTTGTCGTGTTCCCTCAATGAAATTGTAAACTGTTGATGAATGGGATGGTACCAGGCTATTTTTTTTGCATTCTAGCCTCACTTTCAATACTTATTATTAATGTGGCTTCAAACACATTTTGTAATAGTCTTTAGAGAAGACTGGTATTATTTGTAATTAACGTTAGGTAATTGCTTTTATTTCTACCCGAAAGTTGCACAAATGCATAGTTTACCTCACTTTCAATATATTACAGCCGGCACGTGAATACAGCTAAAGCCGGCATACCTTTAATTGGGAAATATCATTACGAAAACATTTCTTTAAAAATGCTGGCAGTTTTGACCATGGAATTTTAATTTGTCATCCCCTGTGGCATGCTCTCCCTATGAAGCTACAAAACCGTTTTAGAGGCTCTCCACCATAGTCCTCATAGTTCAAGGCTATACATAAGTATTGCTGGACATCAAAAACTAAACTCAAGTAAAATATTGTTCTCGGTTGTTTATTGATCAATATTGTTCACAGTTTAAAAAAGAAAACAAAGTAATATTTCACTCACATTTTATTATTGCTATCAGCTCGCATGATGAAATGTAGTTGTAAACTATAGATAGTGATTGTGAACAACCACAAGGCTGTTCCTTAAAAGTTTTAGATTGTATTTACATAGTAAAGAATGGTTTAATGATTTAAAAAAAATCTAAAACAGTTACTGTCGATATTTTGTATCTGTTACACATCCTGATTAAAGTTCCTATATACCAACATTCGAATCAGACTCACAGTTCAATAGTTATAGTTATTAACTAGAGCTTAAGTGCTTTAAGAAGCACGGATATCAGCCTAAATAGCTTTTTTTAAAGGTTAGAGGTTCTCCCACCTTCGGCTCGATCCATTACCAGCGGTCATCCCCCAACCCGGTCATTACCACGCAGTAATAACCGGGTTCTCGCACTGTTATTACCTTGTAAATACGCTGCTGCAAAAAGGCAGCAGGTATAGAGCAAGCGCGTATATTCAGCGAGCGCGTGCGGCGCAGGGTTCCCGTAATGTTTAATAAAAAATGTGTCTGCCCGATCACCCTGCATTTGTAACTCAATAAACGAAATTTCTAATGTTGTTGTTATATTACAGCTGATATGATCGGGCTTCGTCTTGCGGATGGGCGTTACCCAAATGAAGGCCGCGTAGAGGTTCTCCCACCAGGCGAAGACACATGGGGGACCTACTGCTCTAATGAGAACCCGTTCAAAGCAGGCCGTGTGGCGTGTCGTCAACTCGGCTTTCCCGCCCTACTCTCGGCAACTGCAACCGGGGAGTTTGGCTGGGCCACCGGTCCTATCTGGTTCCAGTTGATTTTGTGTAGCGATTCCGAGGACGTGATGTCTGTAGACGAATGTTCGTCATTAGAATGGTGGCCAAGCTACGAGGTGTGCGATCACAGATTCGATGTAGGTCTTACCTGCTTCACAGGTAAACACCAATTTGCCAAACTATAGGAGTTCCCGGCTATTTTAAAACATTTTATCTTCAAATTTACTAACTCAGTAGTGCATATCATCTGTATAGTCGATATGACGTCATCATTTTAACTTCTCGACCAATCAGAACGCCGCATGATGATCTGAATGATCTTTCAATGATCTTTGTATAGGTATAACTAGGGAATCTCCCATTGGATAATATATTAACCTCGTGCCTTTGTTATTGTTTGTGAAATCGAGCAAGCACATTTTTTAAATATTGTTTTCTCCCTATTGGGCCTTATTTGGTTTCAGTCACCCTGTTTGTATGGCACGAATCTCATATTTGAGTTGTGGTTATCCAGACAAAAAACAAGTGGACACGTTTTGGATGATTCTTGATGTTCTTGATAACATTTAAAGGTAGGATACACCATTTGCAGATCTCGAATATTTTGACTACCGAATTATTAAGAAATATTTTACTCATTTGAAGGTAAATAATGATTGTAGGCAGCCAGCAAAATGATTGCGCTAGATATCCTATAATTGTTCCAAAAAATTTAATGTTATAAAAATAAATCCACGATCGCGAAAAAAATAATAAAAACAACATAAGAACCACTGCATGCCCGACGCCAGTTAAAAACGAACGCTTTCCTCGGCATCCACGATTGTAAAACTTTGAACAGGTCAGTTAAACGATAGTTACTATAAAATACCCCCCCCCCCCCCCCCCAATATACCCATTCATAATAATTCAAGCAATTACCAATGGTGTATCATACCTTGAATGACTGCTTTTTGTGTTTATTTTGCCTATTTTCTTTTAAATTAAACTTGTAGGGGAAAATGGCTATTCAAAAATTGTGTGCAGTGTTTATTTTGGCTGAAACACAATACCTTGAAAATACTCTTCTGGGGTAGGACAAATGGCATCAAGTGGATTTAAGTTTGACGGTATTTCAATGACAATCCCTGAATGTTCAAAGAATGTACCAGAAATTGCACATGGGACATGATTCAGTTTGGACCACAAAACTATAACCCTTTTAACAGGGTTAGTTCATAAATAAGAGGTCCAAGTAAGTGTTAATGTTGTGTATCTCGGTCACGCCTGTGGAATTTCCGACATTTTCCATGCAAGTGTCAGTGAAATTGACTTCACACTTTTCTTTATTTGTTTTTATGGATATAACGTTTTATGTAATCGCTATTTGAGATAGACGGCATCAAATAATGTGTTCTAAAAAAAACCAATTATGTCAGACGTAACAAGGACACGACAAAATGAACCCCTTATTTATGGACAGAGTTTACCCAACAACAAACACGAACCTCTAATTTGTGTTTGGACCACAGGGAACCTGCGCTTAGTCGGAGGACGGAGGGAGACAGAGGGAAGAGTGGAGCTTCACGTTGGGGGAGATGAGTGGGTTCTTTTATCATTCCCACAATCGGGGTTGCCTTTTATGCACGCCGACAGCGTCTGCCAGTACCTTGGGTACCCATTCGCAGTTGGACCGACCCAAATGCCAGCGGTTAACAACCACCAGAGGATATTGTGTTCATTTTCTCACTGTATACATGGCGAATCAAGTGGCTTCTTCGAATGCTTGGATGAGCAATTTCTGATGTTCTGCCAAGATAAGAATACCACCTTGCTTGGAGCAGTTTGCGCGAGAGGTGCGACATAATTAGTTAGAAGTTGGATGCATTATTTGCATTGTTTATCTTGTTTTTTTAATAGGAGGTGTTATTTTTGTCATAACTACATTTACATTTAATACTTTACATTTACATTCCTGCCCAAAGCAACAATTAGCTGTTTTAAACTCGATGAAAATGGTGTGTAAAAAACCCGTTAGGAAAGCTCATGGACATAGATGAGTAGCCATAGATATGGCCCGAGGGAAATCTAACCGGTTAAAAGCATGTGGTACGTACAAGATGTTTATCAATTGGTGATGTTAAACACCATCAACTAGCCCACCTCCTCAATCGATGCAAAGTCTACAACGGCGGCGCATGTCAGCGAAAGCTCATCAAATTCTCACCACTGCAGGATCATCACATACAATTTCGACCTCAAAATAAATATCACCAATTATTACACATCTTAGATTTCCCTAGGGCCATATCTGAATACGCTGCTTATTCCTGCCCGAAGCAACTATTATCTGTTTTAAACTTGATGAATTGTGGTTATCTGCGTTCAGGATGTAAAATATCGATTTGTGTTCATAATCAATGCACTACAAATTTGCTCACACTGCTGCAGTGCATGGGTCTCCATATTAATGGTTGTTTATTTCTCATTTTCCATCCAAAGAAAACGACGTACTTCCCTCTGACGCTAACTTCGAGTATCGTCTACTAGGCCAAACCACCAACGGATCTCAACACATGTATAAAGGCATAATAGAGGCCAGGTACAATGGATCCTCTTGGGCAACAGTTTGTCTGCAAGATTTCTTGGAGAAACATGTTGCTAGCCAAGTATGCCAAAGTCTCGGGTATCCCTGTGCTTTCGATTCAAAGATGATCCCATACTCCGAGTCTCCTGACTACGTCAGCACCGGAGAGGAGCTGCTCATCAGAGAGCTTGTCATGGGCCAGCGATGGGTACGAGGACAGAACGCTTGCCAGCGCCATGAATATAAACTTCTTTACGTCGAATGTGAAACAGGTATACAGACTACGAATTTACGAAAACAATATTAGCTTGCTAAAACTCTCTCTTCAGGAAAATCAGCGATAGTGGAAAGGCTAATACAAACTGTTTTTATGTGAGTGAAATATTATTTCCCCTTAAAACAGCATAGCGATAAAACTAAAGGCTTCTTTATTAATACAATAACACACGTCTCCATCTTAATGGGAAACTATATTAGTCAATCCAATTGCTTCCCTAATTGGCTCTAAATCAAGTAAATCATGTGTTTTTGTTAGCTTTCATACCCTTAGACCTACATATACAAAACAAAAAATAGGTCTGAGAAGTAAACTATATAAATATGCTTTTAGATGGCTAAAATCGTTAGGATTAGTTCTCGTATTATTTTATTTTTAATGTTTAAACCAATTTGATTGTTTTCACTTGATTAAGGTGTTACGATGTATGGGCTGACGGTGTTCCCCTGTGCCGAACAAACGTGTCTTGGACGTTGTGGACGTCCTGCTACGGATGAATTATGTGGCTGTGATGCGGTCTGTTCGCAGTGTACCGACTGCTGCTACGACTACACGGATCGATGTTCTCTCCAAGAAGACCAAGACAATCGCACATCACTGTCATTAGGCTCGTTCGTTTGTAGGCTCGTCGATGGGGATCGGGTGTTGATAGTGGAAGGATGTAGCCCAGGTTGGAATGACACCCATGTGGTTCAACAGTGTGCCAATAATTCCTACCCGGGTCCGATACAATACCAAGAGAGAGTGTTGCTTAAGAATCTACATTGTGCCGAATGTAACGGCTTAGCAAGCTCAGAATTAATTCAAGACCTTAGTATTTATAGCATTGACGAGTACGACGTAGGGCTCGAAGTATGTACTTTGGAAGATGTGGATCCAGAGATAGCTCTTGGATGTCGGGCATACTCTGCGATTGTCGACACACCTGGTTGGTTGAAATTCAAGAATCCCCACTGTGCATACTGCAATGGAGCGAATATCTCTAACCTGGATTACTGTCCATTCCACCTCTCGGCCATTTTGCCAGGACATTTTGAGATACTGCTAGGCAGGGTACCTGAACCATGGGCTCCCAAATCATCCACGAGTCTCCAGTTGCAGGACGAAATCAAGTGCTATGACAAGCACATCAAACTGCACGTACTACCAACGTACAGAGGGAATTATTCAGTGCTGACGGAGGCTGTGGAATGTTTTTTAAACACACTTGGCTGGCAGAACATTCAGCTGACATGGCCTTTCTATTCTTTATTTATCGACAATCAACAGCAAGCCCTTGCTGCAGAAATGACAGAGCTGGTCACGGAATTTGTATCAAATATCACAGATTTTGAGGAAATCTTGGACATGACAGTTTTACCTCCACACGAGGAAGGTAGCTCAAGGGATTGGGTAGTCAGATGCGGAGTCGAGCAAGTTGATTTTGTGGAGATTTGTGGTACAGCTGCGAATGAGACAATAAATGGAACCTTCAATGAACTCCCGTGTGAACATTCCGTTTTTACTACTCAGGCATCAGACACCAGAGTGTTCAGTATGGGTGGCGTCCAGGTCATTTATGTCGGTGGAGGAGTACTTGTTGAAGCCAAGTCAGTTTCCTTCTTTCGTAGCTACAACTACCAAATAGCAGTCTCCAATGGCTCAGCAAAAGACACCAGGGTATCTGTATGCGGAAAAATGTTTGAGAACAAGGAGTGCCGCCTACCCCATGCTGGAGAAACAAAGACTGTGAAAGGGGAAGACGGTGAACCGGGGCTAGAGTACAAAGGGAGGACGTTTTTGCAAGACCGTGTAACGCACCTGCCCGATGGTTGGGTTCTCATCTGCTCAAGTATCTTCTCTGATCCAAAAGAACCATACATTTCATTCTCAGACCCGCTTACTCTAGTGAATTTTATCGGTTACCTCTTATCTCTGGTAGCTCTCTTGGTAACTTTTACCAATTACTGTGTGTTCCCGGCTTTGAGAAACGTGCCTGGTGGAGCCATCATGAGTCTGACAGCAACCCTGTTCTTGGCTCAGCTTCTGACCCTTACAGTATTGGACAAGACGGAGAACCAAACAGTGTGCATCAGTATGGCCGTCTTGGTGCACTTCCTATGGCTAGCTACCTTCGCTTGGATGAACGTTCTAGCCTTTGATCTCATGAGGACCTTCACATCTAGACACGTTGCTCGTCCTAACAAGCGAGTCTTCTTCACTTACTGCTTGTATGGATGGGGTCTACCGCTTCTGGCTGTCACCACGTGCCTCGTTATCCACATCGTCGGCGGTCAGCGTGTCGGGTTTCGGTATGGTGGAGTTGATTCCTGCTGGTTGATTGGCAAATACGCAGTGCTCGGTGCGTTTATATCTCCGATGGTATGCAGCCTGATTGCTAACGCAATGCTGTTTATTTTGACAGTGCGTAGCGTGCACGCATCGCTTGCTGCAGCGGCGATGGTTCGGCAGGACAAATCCAAATCACAGGAGACGCTCGGAGAGCTGTGTATTTATTTCAAGGTGGGTGGAAACTCTTTTAAAGTTTGCGGTTCATATTTTGTAAACTATTTTTTGATTGATTTTAAGGAAATACAAGATATTCGAGGGGTTATTGATAAGTACGTGGCCTGACCGAGGTAGGAGTCAGTTAAAAAAACACCAAACATTCATTTTTCAACATAGTCCCATAGTCTGTGTATAGGCTGTGTTGTCTTAAGCTCCCAGGAAGTGGTCCACATCATCAATAACCTCACCATCTGAGGCAAAATGGCGACCATCGAGCTCCTTCAACCTCGGGGAGAGGTATACTAATCAGAGGGTGCAAATTCAGGAGAATAAGGTTCGGCCAGCTGGAATACATGTTCTGGATGGAAAAATCACATACAGGTGCTTTTTTCTGAACCGCCTGCAATTTTGAAATCCAAGATGGCCACCGGCAGCCATATTGAAAAACTAAATGTTGAACTACATCACCATCTAAGCATGTGTAATACCTTGTTTGATGGGTATTTGGGTGCGGGGAATCCATTTCTGACATCATTTTTATGATTGGAGGTCAAGATGTTTTGGGCTGCGATTAGCTCACATGGATAAACATCTGAGATGGCTGCCGGTTGCCATATTACAAATACTGAACCACTGAATTCATTTGTGACTTACAGCATTTTCATGATTGGTAGTCCATGAGCCAGCTAAAATCTCATCTCAGCCCCGACAAACCTGCCACAAATAAAAACCCAAATTATACATGTTTTGCTCTTAAACTGTTTTAATCTTTGGGTGATATACAGCCACCGCGCTCTTGAAACGGTTCGTTATGTATCTACAAACATATTTGTTATACAATATTAATGAAAAAACAGAGATAGAGGCAAATTATATTATCTGTTATGGCCAAGTACTTCTATAGACCGCCTCAAATAAAAACGGTGAATTTGTGAGACCCCGAGATAGGCGAAAAACCAGAGGTAAAAACCTGTTATCGTAACGTTGGAGCAAAAAAGCTCTGGTAAAATTCCTATCTGACCCACAAAGGCGATCGAGCATTACTTCAATTATCAAACTCCAGGGTCTGCCGCAAGGCAACATGTCTTGATTAATTAAATATATAAGACAAAGGTTTCACCATAATATAAACTTATAATTAAACGGTAAAATGTGTGGCGTGACGCGTGGTGACTGCGAATGCCACACAACCGCATTCTTACGCCTTGTAACCATACCCTGCCACTTGCTTCACTGCACACACTTTGCATAACAGCTGCACCTTTTCAGCTTCAACTCACACTTACGATGAGATAGTAATTCTCTTCTTAAATGCTTACCGAAGATAATTTATAATTATCGGTACCATTTTGAGGGACAAAGTCTAATAAGATTTTTGCAATAGAGAAAAATATGAAAAGTACAGCAAAATAGGATAGACCCTATAAAACGGTAGTTTATGACTAGTTTTTGAAAGATTGTTAAAGTAAATGTTGAAGTTCTGACAGCCTCATACTTACTTTCACGCAACTTACGGCTGTTTGAGGAATCTGTCAAATGTCGCACAGTATAGTTTCATGTGTTGAAGAAATTACAAAAACCAACAGTAAACAGCCGTAGTTCAACATGTGCTGTGTCCGTGGCATGTTTACGTTGAGCTGATGAGAAAGGTTGAGATGAAATACTCTGAAATGCCGGAGTGTTTCATAATAGATTGAAAGGTTTAGAGTATTTAACAGGTCAGTGATGGATTTAGAAGTATTTAGGGCTTGATTGGGTGTACTTGTATAGGTGTACTCGATTGTATCATCCCCGCCGTATGGGCTGATCAACTTACTTTACGTACTGTATCGCTCGTCGCTGCGTATGTTAGTATGTGCCTTATTTCTCCATGGTATGTCTACGCACGATCGGTTCTTTATTTTTCCTGTGGAAAAACAACATAACTTGGCTTTTATTTAATGTATTGGGGGGATCTTGTACTAGTTCAGACTCTTCGGACGGAGACTGATTATTCTCACTCGGGAATTTGTTGTGTCTGCCTGTGTAGTCTAGATTCGGCCTTGTTAGCATGGCCCCATCTAGTACCGTGCTGGGTGCATGGTCTGGGGCCGGTTGCACCAAACATGTCCTACATGCTTGTCGTATAAGATAAGAAATTTAGGACAACGCTAAGACATGTCGTAACTGCGGTTACACCAAAAAGCTTTAATTTAGGCCTGTCCTAAAATGCATAATGAAACGCCGTAGGACATGTCCTAGTGTATTGGGACCGACGCAGGTCACAATCTCGAAATTAGATATAGCCACTGCACACAGCATGCTTTCAATCAAATAGGCCTATGTTTGGTGTGTTTTTTAAAGCAATCAAATTGGATACACCAATCAAGCATGTCAATAAAGAGCATGTTCTCTCACTCATTTCGAAAAAAGAATTACCTAAATTGATCAGAAGTTATGCATGTGCATGGAATACTATTCGAAGCTGTTGAATTCGAATACAAATACGATTTTAATAATTGAGATTTAATAAGTGAACCAAATATTTTTCATTTTTGTCCCTTCAAATTTGGTCACTTTTTTGTTGACTTGTCTAGTGCGTGTTTCGTGTCGAATAAAACAATTCCGAGTTGTAGATTGAACAATTTCACTTTGTTCGACCCTACTTTCGACCCTGCTATAATTGTTGTATTTATTTGTAGAAGACTTGAACAAAATCTAAATAGTTAATCCCACGTGCAGTCTCCAAACGTCTTTTAAAATCGCTGTATTGTTTGTTTTTTCCTCAGGTACTGATTTTCAAAAAAGAAAGTTGATAACTTATTGCCTAATCTTTTTCAACACGATTTTTGTGTTTTACGAAAACTCGTGAAATGTGATGCTATTTGTTCCTTCGAAAATTATCTTTTTAAATTTTTGTTTACAACCGAATGGTGTTAAAACATGCAGAAGTATTGTTTTCAATATTTTCTTTCAAAAAAATGATAATTGACACTGTACTTCAATCCAAACATATTGCCGCGAATGGCTACCCTAACTATTTAAGTCACCTTTCCACTATACGTAATTTTATGTCGTAAATCCATGTCCTACTAATACGTAAGTTGTGATGGTGCAACAGTTGCACGAAAGTTGTCTTACACCACACGTAAGTCAGAATGCGTACGGCAAGGCAGTTATACATATCATAAGACATCGATGGTGCAACCCATTGGTGACGCCTCGCCTCGTACATTCTTTTCACGAATCTACAGTCATTGTCCATTCTCCTTAACTTAATCTAAATTACAATAGAATAGTGGGACCACGGATTTATGAAGATATATAGCTGATCACACGTACGTAAGCAATTCACCAGGGGTCGGTTGCACCAAACATGTCCTACCTGCTTGACGTAAGATAAGAAATTTAGGACAACCCTAATACATGTCGTAACTGCGGTTGCACCAAAAAGCTTTTAGGCCTGTCCTAAAATGCATATCTTACGACACGCCGCAGGACATGTCCTAGTGTATAACTGTGGCCGACGCAGATCACAATCCCGAAATTAGATATAGCAACTGTACACAGCATGTTTTCAATCAAATATGTTTAATTATTCTTAAAAAGCCAATACATTTGATACAACAATCAAGCATGTCAATAAAGAGCATGTTCTCTCCCTATTATTTTGAAAAAAGAATACCGATATCCATGCTATCAAAAGTTATGCAAGTACATGAAATACTATTATTGGAAGCTGAATTCAAATACAAATAAGATTTTAATAATTGAAATTAAGACTAAAACCCTTATTTGCATTGTCAGATTTTGTATTTAGAATTGGAAACAAGTGAACACTTTTCCTCTGAAATATTAATGGCGATTTTTGTACTTTTTGTTTGCAAGTCAATAAAATGTACCTTATATCCCCGTAAACAAATAAATATATATATATATATATTGGAGTGAGCCAAATATTTTTAATTTCTTTCCTTCAAATTCGGTCACTTTTTTTGTTGACTCGTCTAGTGCGTGTTCCGTGTCGATTAAAAGAATACCGAGTTGTAATTGAACAATTTCACTTTGTTCGACCCTACTTTCGACCCTGCTATAATTATTGTATTTTTGTAGAAACAATTGGAGAATTTGAACAAAATCTAAATAGTTAATTCCACGTGCAGTCTCCAAAACGTCTTTTAAAATCGCTGTCTGGTTGTTCTTTTTCCTCAGCTACTGATTTTCGGAAAGATTTGTTGAAAACTTATTGCCTAATCGTTTTTAACACGATTTTCGTGTTAAATAAAAAAAAAATTGTCCTAAATGTTTTTAATAATCTCAATCTTTTTGTAATACTCATATTTTTATTTTCCTACCAATGTCTTGTATTTTCTTTTGTTAATTTATGATTGCATGTACATACCACCCCTCTAATTGCTTTCAGGGATACGGTTGTGTGTGAAAGAAAGAAATCTAATCTAACCCAATAACTTCCTTAGAGGTTCGAGTTTTGCCCATGTGATAAGGAGAAAGGCCAATTGTTTGTTCTTAAAAGCATTTTTATTCCACTATTTCTCATTGTTTCTTTACAAATGGTTAGTAAATATAACAAATAATACAAATATCAATAAATCAAAAGTAAGAAAAAAATCACCCCCATTCACTGTTTCGCTTTTTTCTTCACTGTGCGGTGCTAGAACGCCTCACATTATTTACTATTTTATTTTTTTGCTTTTTAGTGTTAAGGCGCTGTCACACTGTTGCGTATGGCACCAGCGTATGATTTGCGTATTAAAATTCAAAAAATATTTTGCATACGCACAACAAGCCCTTGAAAATACAGAATTGTGCGTATACTTACCGTATTGAACCTATTTGTAGCGTATGAGTAGCGTACGGCCAGCGTATAGCCTGCGTATAGCCTGCGTATGACCAGCGAATGTCAGCAAATGTCAGCGTCTGCCAGCGTATGACCAGCGTATGTCAGCGTATAACCAGCGTATGGGCTGCGTATGGCCAGCGTACTATGCGTATGGATAGCGTATTAGTAGCGTATGAGTAGCGTATTCACAGCGCATGCCCAGCGTGCCGCCTATCACGTGACAAGTGGCTATAAGCGGCGGTATTTTCACATTGCAAGATATCTTGATGCTGCCGAGAATGCCTGCGCTGACCTGGAAATTGGCCTGGATGAGCTCACCCCTACCCCCTCATCCCCCTTCATCCTCACGCGAATGACCTCAGGAACCGGACGGCGCCCTTCTTGAGTCCTTACAGAAGAGAGTTGCTGAGTCACGCACCATCCTCAAGGACCTTTCCAAAGCCCAGAAGCAGCCCATCACAGCCCGAACAGCCTTTGCCAACTACGTTCGAGACAGCCTGCTGTACAAGAAGACAAGTCCACCATCAACAGGTTGCTGTCTGACCTGATGGATGAGGACAGTGATGATGACATTCCAAGTGCCATGGGAGCTCCCCCATCCGAGAAACCCAGCAAGCCCGCCACTCTCAAGCACCTCACCAACTGCGGCCCAGTTCAGCACCGTCCTTTGGCTCGTACGGCTCCTCAGCACCATCAACCTCCGAGCAGTATCAGCCAGCTCCCCACATGTGGAGAAACGTGCCTCCAGCATCATCAGTGTGAGGTTCACAATCTATGGAGTACAATGAGCAGTACCACCAGCAACCCTTACAGAATCCACATCAGCAGATGCCTCCACATCCTTCTCTACATCACATGATGCCTTTTCCTCAGCAACCTTCTCAGCAAACTCAGCAGCAGCAGCAGCAGCAACAGCGCACCCCACCACCACCACAGTGTCTGCCGCCTTGGGTTCTGCTGCCCAGTTACTAAGGAACCAGCCCAGTCCAACCCAGCCTAGTTCAGGCACAGCCTTACAGACTAGCTTCCCGAACATTTCCGGTCTGTCCAACATCTAAGGACTTAGTGGCTACCTGGATTCTCCTCTTGATCTCGGTTCTCAGGATGGGGAACTCCCAACACCAAAAGGAAAGAAGTCGTGACTGTTGTGATAAAGTAGCGGGTTACACATCAAGTCAAAGAAGTGTAGTGTAGTTTACAGTGTAGTCAAATTAAATTTCAATTAAAAAAGTATGATAAACACCCAATGTTTTTTCCAAAAACAAATGTTCAATAATAACGACACATGATAATAATGGTACATAGTAATAACATTTAACAAAAGTCTCTAGGATGACACAACAGTGACTACATTAACAGTCACTACAACAACAGTGTTGTCAGTCACTACTACAAGAGTCACCACAACAACAGTCACCACAGCCAAATCCTCTAAATCGTCTTGTCTTGCCATGGAACGAACTGGATCTGCTGGGGAGTTGGCCCAGTGCTTCAGGAGGTTCCTCTGCATCTTTCCTTTCTTGGTGGAGGTGTTACTGCCAGCAATGTGTGTCGTACAAGTTGCTCTCCTTTCTCAATGCTCCATGGATGAAGTCACGGTTCATGTTCACTGCACGGTCGAGCTGCTGGTTCTGGAGTCCAGGGTACCGTATCCTCACCAGATTGTGAAGGACAATGCAGGGGGTGGTGCTGCATGGTAGTCAGCAGAACTTGGAAGCGGTTCGATAGGATGCCAAAGGAATTTTCCTGTAGGTATCCTCTCTTCATCGTCTAGCCCCGGAGCCTGTATGGCTTCATCATGGTGTCTCGGACGGCAAAGGCGTCGTCGCCGATGAAGATCGAAGTAGGGAACATCCTGGTAGTCATTGGGTAGAGGATCGGGGGCAGGGAATCCTATGGTACCGTCTTCAATACATTCCTTGGTTTCACAGTTATTGTGATGCTCATCCTGTACCACCGACGTCTGCCCAGATGAACTTAGACTCCGCGTCTACAAGGGCCATGAGTACAACGTAATATAATCCCTTGTAGTTGAAATATTGAGAACCACTCGATGGAGGACACTTGCAAGCAATGTGCTTCCCATCTAGTGCACCACATGTTTAGGGGAAGTTCCATTTCTTGAGGAACTTGTCAGATATGTATGGCACATCATCCCTTAGGACTGGTGGGGCAGGACATCACCTCGGGCATGTATACTCATCGATTATGGCTTGGCAAACCTCTCTGACGACGATTGACTGGGTGTTGTGGGGGACCCTCCTTCTGTACTGCATGCTTGAGTACTTGCTCCCAGAGGCAAGGTGGCGCAAAGTCAGTGCAAGCTTCAGGCCAGGCTCCAGGGGATCCCTGTACCAGGTTTTTTTTTTTGTGATCCTTGACCCACTCTGGCTAGCAGCTCATCAAACATCTCGGGGCGGGGGGGTGGGGGGGGGGGGGGGTGGTGGTGCATCCGCATGAAGTTCTTGAAGGGTCTTTGGTCTTCGTTTCGGAGCTCCATCAAAAGCTTGTCGTAGAGGTCGAACTGCCGTCGCCTGCCGATCCATGGTCTCACCCAAACTTCACGTCTTCTTCTTCTTCTCCTCCTTCTTCAGATTATGTTCTGTTGGATCTGGTGAACTGCAAAATCGATCAGATCATGCTAGTGCTGGAGAAGAGCTAACTCCATCCTCTTTGGTCTAAGATCAAAGAAGAACTGAAGAAGAGCTAGAAATATGAGCCTATATATATATACTTTCTCAAAACGCTGGCAATACGCTGGGATATACGCTGGCCATACGCTAATAACACGCTAGTTGTACGCTAAATACGTTACTCAATCGTCAGGCATACGCCAATATGTCTATATACGTTGCAGATACGTCAGACATACGTTAGAAGTACGTTACTCATACGTTATCAATGCGCTATCAATACGCTAGCTGTATGGTAAACCTTCATGCCAACCTATGGCAACTTATGTCCAGCGTACTCGACCTATGCGTAACCTACCTCTGGCGTACCTCTGGCGTATTCAGCGTATGCATAGCGTATGCCTAGCGTATGCTTAGCGTATGAACCATACGCAGGCAATTGTTAAGCATGCTTAAAAAATTAGTTCGGCCTCGGCGTATCCCATCGTATATCAGCGTATGCCACCGGTATACAACCTATTCCTAACGTACCCCTACCGTATGTCAGCGTATGCTTGCGTATGAGTGATATTTTAATACGCAACTCATACGCTGGTGCCATACGCAACAGTGTGACAGCGCCTTTAGCTGAAGATAATCAATAATAATGGATTTCCATGACATGCGAAGTGGGTCGACGTTACCCCGGTATGTGTGTGATGATGACAACGTTCAATGTTGATAGTGCAGCTATAGATTGTAACGGCCAATTATCATAAATGGGCGACTCTAGACCACACTGAGTGGAAACTATTAGGGTTCTTGGAGCCTTGCTTTTCCTTATTAATTACACTCATCCCGACAATAAACTTGGAGACTAAAAATAGCATAGACAAAACTCAAACCCCAGATCTAACTATAGATACCGTGAGAGGTCGACAGAAGGCTTTTTTTTTTGTTAAATGCTTTAATGTACCTCTCGACCTACGTGTAACTAATTGACTGAGCAATAACAATATAATTTAAGCGTCATTGCTAAAACTACTTAATAATCTGACCAAAGGGTGTACCATTTACCATTTGGGGAAAACTACGCGCTCCGGAGATAATAAATATAAACGTAAAGCTAAACTAATAAAAAGTAAATAGTGTAATTGTGACGCTGACAAGAAAAAAAGTGTTGTTCTTGCATTCTGGTTCCTTGACTTCCTTCAGACGAGTTCAATAAATTGGGGGCAGTGTTTGAAAATAGTCAGGTGTTTACAGCGATCGCCGCCGGCAATCGTTTAAAAATTGATACAAACTGAATTTCACTTTTCTTGAGAACCACATCACGTCAGGTGTCGTAATTTCACAGAATGCTTGAGAGTTGAGCTGGTTCACTTACAGTCAAGTAAGGTATTTATAAAAAGTTTTGTTTATGCTTGCAAAAATGTATAATAAAGGGTGACCTTGTTGTCACTATAGATGTCATTTATTCTGAGCTAACTGTTTTCTCTTGCCGTTATAGTTTAAATGCTGTGGAAATTCATTTTTAGAAGTGGGGTAATCAACAATTCATCTGAACTACTTGTATTCAGACAGGGGTTATAGCGTGCCCGGGAGATGCTACTTATCCACGCTTAATATCCACGCTTTTTGAATGGGTTATTGTCAATCAGCACTTTTCGGAGTTGGAAATAAAACAGATTATTTTTTAGCACGACGTCGGGTGAAAAATATTCCTATAGGTAAATTACTTCGAAATATATGTGGCTGTTTGACAATACGGATGATGGTGATGGAGATTTGTGGGGGAAAAATGACTAAAAAGGCAATTTGAGGTGCTCCCCTTTCAATTTAACTTCAATATAACCTTTCTCCACTATATAGTGTGTTGGACAAATTCTAAAGAAACTGAATAGCCGTCACGTGTAGAAACATAGTCTTTTATTTTTCGAAATATTACTGAAATTTGAGGACCCAAAAGGACCGCTATGAAAAAAACCATTCCCAATAATTTGATAAGTGATTGATTCCTTCTATAGTCTCAGAGGAAAAAGGTGATTGATTTCCCTTTTTAATCTCTCAATGGTCGAATTACGGCCAAAAAACGGCGTTCGTGCCGCTACCACGCTCCCATAAATCGCGTGCGTTCAGACCAGTCCTTTCCGAGGTCCCAAATCCTGGGACCGTGATTCTCTGTCAGATATCACCCGTCGGGTCTCGTTTCAAGACGGCGTCACCTTCTTGCGGTCTGGTGCGCACCGTTTTGACTGGCCCATCGGGAACTGATTGGAATAAGATAGCAAGAGGGGGATTTGGTTTTTGTCCTAATCCGAGTATGCTGGAAGACGCCATGACTTCGCGCTGCCAACCTCGCCTTTTTGTATATCCGTTCGATCGTCTGCGTTAGACACATTGTATACTGCAACGGTAGCAGTTTGTGTTAATGTTACACCTGGATGACACTTCACATTGAATTACGTCTACCTATTAATGGTGCATGAAAAGTCAAACTTAGCCTCGGTGGTTAATTAACGTTCCCCAGGGTACGCGACCACTGTGGAATACGCCCTTCGTGTTTGATCGGATCCCTTTCATTTATTTAAACCATTTCACACTTTAGACCACAGGGCATGGCTGCAAAATGTGCTCAGAAATCAATTTCCTTGGCGCACCTCTTGAATCTAAGTGGAATCACTGCAGTCTGTTAGCTGGGATCATATGGATCACGAAAAACCAAAATCCCCAATCGCAAGTTCACCAGTTAATTAAATATTTGCATTTTAATCACCTGTGTATAACGGGCGCCCTCTATTGACCAGGATTGGAAAGCTGTGTACATTTTCAATGGGAAAAGATTGCTTATTGCAGTTGCTTGCTCAAAAGGGAATCTACACAGACATAGTTCGATTAAAGAGGAATTAGGGTGTGTTTTAATGTCTTAATACAAATTTTCATTTTGTTTATTGCCATAATTTGAACTTTTTAATAGAGTGTCATTTTTGTATTGTTATTGTTTGATTTTTGTATTATAATTTTATTTTTATTTTTTTTTGGGGGGGGGTTAAAAATCTAAATGTAAATTGTATGAAACAAATATATACACGACCAGATTTTTTTTTTAGCTTCAGTCTTTGATACATGTTTATTCGTGACGGTAAAACTGAAATTTGTCCATTTCTTTAACAATGCACATGTGAGTGGGTGAACAAACAACTCGTACCGATTTACATTTAATACACAATTCTGTTATAACAAACATTTTGCCCATTTCTAGCTGAATTTATATTAGGGAGAGTCAGATGGAAAGCAGACTGTTTGATACAATGTTTCTGTGGTGACAAGAACCTTCCCCTCGATCTGTGAGAGCAGCCACTGATCTTCTTTTTTCCTCGCTGCTTCCAGAAGCTTTCCTGCAGTTAGCGTCTGGCATTGTGAAAGTTTGTCAAGGACAGTTGTTCGTTTTTTTGTGTCCAAACCCCACCTCTGTTCTATTTTTTTTAACGGCATATACTCAACTACATCACGTACTGTTGACAATGCGGATTCCTGCGGTACATCAACCAGTGCGTGTACGATTGGAATGCCGATAATTATGATCATCTCCGCTTTTTCGGCGATTTTTGCTTGGGTACATTTTTCCACCTACCGGCACAAGCGTGGAATTTTTTTAAACTCTTTGCAGAGAACAACAAAACCCTGGAATCTGCATCTGAACCGTGCATAATACACTTTTTTTTGTTCAAATCGCTATCATCTGAGCAGCTCGTGTCAACAGCGCCTACGCTCGCTCTATTTCACAACGCCCGCTATTGGTCCATTTTCCCACTATTCGCACAAACGTGCCGCACCACGACAGAAGGGCCTCGTTGATTGGTCGTTGAAAAACATGAATTTAAAATTGAGATTTTATCGAGTACTGGTTCGCAGACCGTTTGGGGATTTTATTTGTGAGTTTCCCAACAACTTTCTAAGTAGTTTAAAGGAAAATTTATATAGATTCACGATATGCGTCAAGAAGGTGCAAGATAATCGGCCATGCCCTGTGGTCTACTTTGTTATTAACCCATTAAACCCATTTCTTCATCAGTGGCATTATGTAGAAAGTGGCCTTACAAAAATATACCCATTTTAAAATGATATTATCGCAAAACTGCTAAATAATAAAAAGGAAGACATGTCTGTGGAAGGGGGAAGATTTTCCTCTGTTAAGGTAAACACTTTGGTAAAGTTTGGATGGTACTGGAATCAGCACTGTAACAAGTGGTTTACTTAAGTGGCAAAGCTCAGGCAGGTGTATTTAATTTTCTTTGCTGTTTGGACACATTTGAAAAGGAAGGCAGCTTTGATGAATCAATTGTTCGGATCCTTTTCTTATTGTAGCACATATTACCTGACAAATTTAAAGTGCTGTGCCCTCCACATAACAATAATTTGGCCTTAAAAACACCTCTCTGAGCCTTGTCACTCAAGTGAACAACTTGTTACAGTGCTGATTTGATATCTTGTTTGTTCAGTCATCCGTGGTTACAACATATTGAACATTATACCATTGGACAGAGGATATTCTACACTTTCCAAACACATTTTTGTTTTCCTAAAATATTAAGTAGTTTAGCGATAATAAGAATTTAAAATTGGGTACATGTATACTGTACACCCTGTATTGTCGAAAAATAATTAGGGGGCCTACCGAATTTACTGTTTAGGCCTAACGGGGTTTGGACACTTGGTGGCAGCAAACTAATTTGGTCCTAATCACAGACATATAAACACATAGACACATAGAAAGAAAACAATTCCTAGGAGGGTTAGGGGTAATTATCATAAATGGGCGGCTCTAGACTCCTCAGGTCATGATTATTCAGTAGTTTTAACAATGACACTAATACATTGTTATTGCTCAATCAACTAGTTACACATAGCCCAGAGGTACATTAAAGCACTTTGAAAAACGGCTTCTGTCGACCTCTCCCAGTAGCTATAGTGGATAATGGGTTAGGTTATAGATCGTTCGACTGGGGTTCGAATTCGCTCTCTGTCTATTTTTCATTGACTATTTTGGTCTCCAAGTTTGTTGTTGGAGTGAGTTTAATTTAAGGGAAAATAAGGATCTGAGAAAGTCCAATGGGAACGTGTCTTCCACTCAGTGTGGGGTAGAAACGCCCATTTATGATAATTACCCCTAACCCTCATAGGATAAAAAATTACGCAGACCGCCAGGTCCTATTCAAAACTACATGATGTTTTCGTGATTTCGCGGGGCCCGACTAAAATACCAACTACAGGCAAATGGACCGATCCGGCCTGTCAATCACTACGCGCGCATTGACCAATAAGATTACGAGTTTTGTTCAGGTAACTTAACAACGGTTGCTACAGGCGTGGTCCGCCATTAGCTCGGTCAAACTGTATCACATGTGCTTAGAAAAGTGTACACAAACAAATGGCTTCGGTACAAAAAGGCACCGTATTTGTCAATCAAAATACGGCTGTATGGAGCTAAAAAAATTGTCATGAAATATGTCAATAACACGCTGATACTCGGATCAAGGCATCATTTTTCCCCGTTAAATACCAAAACAAATCTCGAAAATGAGAATTACCGTTGAACTCATCAGTGCTCGTGTGACGTGGACGGCGGGAATGTCAAGAAGATAAACAAGGTCAATGGCAGTGTAGTCTAAGGTAGGATAGGGGCCTATGTATAGCAGTCTATTAATTAGGCTGTGGTTTAATCCTTTCGTGACAAAATACGCGATTCATTCCAGTACCGGTACTTTACCAAGCAACACATACAGATACACCGTCTATAATTGACATGGTTTTTCTTCTCTCATCGACTCGTGGCATGCATGCTTTATTTCCCCTAACTGCAACTTAACCATCCTCCATGTACTGTACATACCCTTCCCTAAAATAATGGTCATCCTTTTAGTTCACCCGCTAGCTTGCTGATAGTAATTTTGTCCCCGCCTAAAGTTTAAATCAATATGTTCGTTGTACGTGTTCTACGCCAAGTCTACACGTACATTTGTATGCGTAAGTACATACACATGTACATGTACATGTACATGTACACGAATACATGCACGTTCACGCAGGGGGGGGCGGAGGGGGGGCCCTTCGAGGCTGTGATTGCGAAACGCTGGGGTACCGTCCATTCTCAAAATAGGGGGAACAATTTTCTCACGCGAAAAATTAAGAGTTTTTGGCATCCAATCTTAACATCTTGTCTTTTGTAGTTGTACAACGTTGTTATTTACCTTAATTGTTATCATCCAATGACAACATTTGTATTGAAAATGAAAAAAAGCAGTCGAAAATTTTTTACGTTGACGTACCGTTGATGCACGTAGAGATTGTGCACAAATACTCAAACGACGTTGACAAATACCTCCCCTAAAAAGGGCAATAATAATCGATAAATTGTGAAAAATCGTGCTTCGAACCCACTCATTTTTTTCCATTGATACGTTAAAAAAGGATGTAGCAGTGATATACTGAATTTTTAAAAAAATCTGCCTGTGAACCCCTTGCGTTTTATCGTGTTGTTTTCGAACGAAAATAGCAGAAAATGACATCGCCCCAACAAAAATTCGTGTAGATCGTGCCTGTGTACCTGGCTTTGCGGACGTTGCATGAATCACTGAAATCGGGTAGCGAGCGCGGAGAAAATTTGTACGTGTTTCAATGGTGCGCTTCGCGGTAGCGATCTATACGTATTTACTGTGTGAGATGTGTGGCTCATGAGCGTGGAAGAACGAATGAGATACATTTCAACGTTGGTGGCGCACTTTGTTGGGCCCCCCCTCCGCCCCCCCCCTGCGTTCACGTATGCAACTTGACCGAGGTAATGGCGTCGCCATGCCGTTGCTAAGGTGGGCGGGGCTTATGGTCAAATCCGGATCGGTCCATTTAGCCCTCGGTATAGTGAAATTGTACACACTCGAACTGTTCCAGTCAAATAATTATATGAAAGCATTTATCGATTTAAAAGAAAACTACATAGGGTTATACCATATGCCATGTAGATTATGCATATCCAGTGTCAATCTTGATACCCCTCAAATAAAGACTTTTAGGCCCATTTTTGTGTTAAGTGCGTTGTCCGATATGCACACAGAACGTAAAAAGCGCGCGGTGCGTTTGTTTTTGATTGAAATAGGGGACGTATGACAAAGGGAACAATGGGGTCCCCTATTCCGCAAAGGTCCCCGATTCAGACTCGTGTGCAAATCCTATGGCGATCATCCGAAAACGTTAGAGTACAAACAAAAGAGGGAAGACGGTCGGACAATGCCCCGTCCCCTATTGACGGCATTTACCCACTTGCGTGCGTTGCCCGTCGAACGAAAGATAGTGTACACAATAAATTATATGAACGCGCGTGCAAAGTGCGTTGTACGATAGGCGCGTAATTATACGCGCTTGGCTTTTTATAGCTACACGCGCATGCCGTGCAACATACGCGTCGTTTTGCCCATAGTTTGTAAATCACGGTTTTGTGCACACGACTGGCGGTCTATTATACAAATATTGACTGCTTTGAGTGGTATAGTAAAACTAGCCTCCCGAGGTGATCCATGGAGCATTCTATTTTCCCGAGGCGAAGCCGAGGGAAAATAGAATGCTCCATGGATCACCAAGGGAGGCTAGTTTTACTATACCGCGAAATAAAGCAGTCAATATTTGTTTTATAACACCTCACTCACAGATTCTGCACAATTTAAGCTTCCTGAAAGTATAGTAATGACAACAAATCTCCGAGTTATACGTCTCTCGATCATACGTGTACTTTGCTGCCTTGATGAACGGGTGCGAGGGTGATAGAGCAATGTTTACGCAATGCACCGAAACACACGTCTGGGTTTCAGTCACGCTTTCGTTGCTATATGCGCATAGTACGTGTGTTGATATGCGCATAGTACTTTTTCAGAACGAGGCTGCGTGGTATAGGTTTTTTTGAGCACAAGTAAACAATAGTAAAAATAGCAAGTGACACGTGACGCGCTCTCGGCCAATCAAGACACAGAATCTGTGAGTGAGGTGTTATAAAGGTTTATATGTCTGTGGTCCTAATACCTAACGTCTTTTTGTGTATGACAACTTGAAACAATATGTATAACAGTGAGCAAGTTCGCTTGGGCGACTATAGAGTCGATTAGACCAGTATAACCATAGTCATTCTAGTTGTCGTCCGAACGCTGCGTGGTATAGTCCAACTGGATCAACCTGGCCCCGGACCATGGTTTCCTTAGTCATTTGCATTTACGTCAAGGTTTCAAGATGGCGGAAAGATAAACTTGGGCAAGTTTTTCAAAAGTTAACGATACATTTCCCAGCCAAACAAAATCAAATCCTGTTTCAACTATTCACAGCTTGTGGTTTAGGAAGAGTTTATAATATTAAGCCGCCAGCTTACAAAACAGCTCTTTGTTTTGATAGACAATTTAAATACTGATAATAGAGGTGTTTTTGTTTTCAATATAGAAGCTCAATTATAGAAACTTCAGGGTGTGGCTATGCGGGATATTATTTAACAACGCTGTCCGTGTTCTTTCTGCAGGTCCTAATAGTCATGGTTATTGGGAACTTGTAATGTCATAAGGTATTTTCTATTATTTAATAGTGCTTTTCAAACTTATGCTATACAATTTTATATTTACTTTCCGGCGTTGCAACGGGCAGTATAAATGGAGTTTTGTTTTGCAGTGAGTCATTGTGCGCATTACGTAATGCCATACCCTGCATTCATTTCGCATAGTTCACTCTCCAAAACGTATAGGCCTATAAATGAAGTTTTGTTTGGCAGTTAGTCATTGTGCGTAGTACGTAATGCGATACCATGCATTCTTTTTCACACGCCACAGTTCACTCTCCCAAACGTATATAAGTCTTGCATTATGATATTATAATCACTTCAGGGGTCGGTTGCACCAAACATGTCCGACATGCTTGTCGTAAGATAAGAAATTCAGGACCACCCTAAGACATGTCGTAACTGCGGTTGCACCGAAAAGCTTATAGGCTTGTCCTAAAATGCATATCGTACGACACGCCGCAGGACATGTCCTAGTGTATAATTATAACTGTATTGGGACCGACGCAGGTTACAATCCCGAAATTCGATAGAAACTTATGTTTTTAATCACTTATGTTTTATTCAAATAATTAGTGATTGTTTACAAATTCATGTATGTCACCAATTCATTTCATCATAATCAGAATGGTTGTATTCCCAGGGTCCTTTGCTATGGTTACCGTCATTCTTCAATTTATTGATCTTTAAATTCATATAACGAAGCTTTGCATCTTGGACTTTTTTTCTAAAGAGTGAGTAATTCCATATAGTGTTCCTTCCTGAACATTTCCAATTGCGAAGAAAATTGCAAGAACCAGTGTCAAAAGATGCATTAAAGTGAGGAAACGTAGGTGGGTATGTCTTCGACATCTGAGACTGCAACCTATTGAAAAGGTTTGCCAGGTAATAGTTGTAACGGCTATGCTTCACAACTTTGCCAGACATTTGCCTCTCGAAGACGAAAATGGACAGATGTATGCAGAGATAATGAATGAGCATCCCGACGACAACGAGTGGCCTGACATTGATGATGATCCAAATCGTTTCAAAATGCTGGTGCGCGTTGCCCAACGAACCTTGAATCCAGTTGTTTTCAGTGCTATCCATGACGTTTACTTCAACCTTTTAAACGGTGTTTATCGTTATGGTGTTACGGTGTAACTTTCAAAAAGAGTTCAGTCAAAAAAGGCTATTCTTGTTTTCAAAAGTCTCAACAAAATGACTCCTTTGTACATGACAAATATGTTCACACCACTTAGAGTTATTCGCGAAACAAGTCAATCAACCCACACGGCACTAAAAATTCCAGTTTTAAACTGTTTGTGCACAACCTGGGTAAAGAAATGTAATACATATATAAGGCACCCTCACAGATGATTATATTTTACAGATGGATTTTTTTTATATATTACTTCTTTGTTGTAACCGAGCTTTAAACTCACTCTGTGTTTTAAAGTAATTAAATAACGAGGTGCTCTCCTCAAATGGTGTATTAGTATCTTAGAATCTTCAAGAATCGTCAGTTGTGTTTTTTTGTTACCGTTTATCTCATTTCCGTTGTCCTGGTTTATATGCACCCTATAGCTTCTGATTTTAATTCTAAAATATCCATGTTAGTATGTCCATTGCAACTATTCGGTTCCCGGCTATAGCTACGTCACTTCTCTATAGTCGCCAAATGAGGTATATATCACGCATGCGTTTTTACACAAAACGCCTCCGCCTCCTGACTGTTTTAAAACACTGTTCCAATGTATTACATTTATTTAGTCCATATTCTATTTGCAATACATATCCGACAGCCTAGCCAACTAGTCTTGTTTCCTAACCTGATGATTCCCCGGATACAGGGTGTATACAAAAACATGCACTACAAAATATAGCGAAATACCACACGTATAGATTGTATAACTAACATCGTATACTTATAATATATTTATAAATGGTTTCAAAGATACTGGTTTCCACTTTAAAATGAGACATCAAACGTCCAAACCTGGTAATGTTTGACAGAGTTATAAACAATTGTCCAAGAGGGGTCAAATGGACCATGGGACCAAGTTTTTCGATTTTGGGGGGATACTGTGCAAGTGTGGACTTGAAATCAAGTCGCCAGCGCCGAAACGAACCAGCGCTGAGCCACCATGCCCGCTGCCGTCAGTACATGATAATTACCAAAACAGACCCCAATACTTTAGATTAATTAGATCACTAACCAGTACCTAAATAAATCGTGTTGTCTATCAAACAGTGCTACATGCCATCTTCCACTCGGCGTCTGGACTGGCAATTCAACCACTTACACGGATTATAATAAAGAAAGCCATGCTATATCGCCTATGCGTCAACAATGACGAAAGGTCGCAATAAAGTCAGCGTTAATAATCATCCTGGTTTTGGAAATTGACGGTCGCTTTGAATGATTGTGTCATGTCAGATTCGAGGCTGTGCCGCCTCGGTGAACGCTATCATTAAAACTAGACAGGTGTACATTATTATTAATTTGAAGCTAGCTGTCAATTTACAAACGACCTCTTCTTCCAGGCATCAGCTTCAATTACAGTAAACAAGACGGCAATATATCAAAGGAAGCAAAAAACCACGATGCGAAATAGAAATTAGTGCAGGTCGTTAAGCATCCTGAGCCACGCAGCGCTTTTACGCCAGATCCGTGGTTATTAGCACAAACAATCATGCGCCCCATTACAAACAGACCAAGGCCATTTCCCAAACCCTACCTTTTCCCCCAAACGTAGCTGCATGTTCTTCTTTCTTTGTTTTCTTTTTGTCTTCTATTCCTCTTTCTTCTTTTCTAGCGCCTTGTATCCTTTGGTAATTTGGCGCTATACAAATCATGGAATATTATTATTATTATTATTATTCTCACAAATGTTTATCCTCCCACGTAATTTTTTTATTTAATCGGTAAAATTGTAAAAATTAACGTACATAACGTGAAATAAAGCCTTGCTATTAAGAAACATAAAAGACTGAAAAGCTACGTAAACGCCAATAAAATTAAGAATAAAGGTAGACATTGTCATTTTACCAGGGGTGGTCGTTCATATCATGTATTGGCCAACTTGTTTAATGATTGCTGCGACAATTCAAGAGCCTGTTAATATAAACGCTGCGTGGCTCAGGATGGCATCCAATGTCCAAGCGAATGCACCAATAGAAATGCGCGTTGGTTCGCATGCCTTTGGCTGTTTTTTGAACCCCAGCTTTGTCTTCCTTCTAGCTTCATTCATACAGTTTAGCAATAGACTGTAGCCGGAGACGGATCTAAAGCCAGGGTTTGGGAAATGGCCTTGGTCTGTTTGTAACGGAGGCTCTGATTAAGCGCATGATTTTGTTTGCGCTAATAACCACGGATCTGGCCGAAATTACCGCAGGGGTTTGAGCGCTATTAAGCGCGTAAAAGCGCTGCGTGGCTCAGAATGGTCGTTAAGGGGATGAATGTTCAAAAACGTAATTTGTTTCTTCCGCTTAAAGGTAGTATAGCCTACACCATTTGCAGATATCGAAAATATTTACTACCGAATTATTAAGAAATACCTTACTCAATTGAAAGTAAATAATGATTCTAGGCATTCAGCAAAAGGATTGCGCTAGATATCCTGTAATTATTCCAAAAAAATGAATTTGATGAAGAAAAACAAAGATAACATAAGAATAACTGCTCGACGGCGGTTGAAAACAAACGCTGTTTTTCTTGCTTTTCTCGGCATCCATGATTGTAAAACTTCGGAAAAGTCAGATAAACGATATTTACTATGAAATACAACCCCCCAAATCTACCCATTTATGGTAATTCAAGCAATTACCAATGGTGTATACTACCTTTAAGCCCCGGGCGTTTATATGAACGACATACTCGTTGCTATATCAATCATTCTATAATTGTTGCTTTGAAACCATTTGGGGGAAAGAAGGTGCGCTTCATTTATTACAGATACATGCATATCACAAATATCAGGTTTTCTTTGTCATCCATCATGGCCATTAATGATCATTTCTGCCAGATTTTGTGACATTATACCAGGTTCTATTATTTGAAGAAAAAAACCACAGTTCCCACCATTTAACGAATTATGTTGATTCAGTGGCCTTCCTCCTGGTTAAGCTGTGGGGTGTATCCACCCACCCCAGGATTGAATTCCCTGTGACAACTTGTTCGTGTTGTCAAACCTAAGGCTTAAAGTCAATGGTTCATAACACTCATTTTTGTACACATCATTTACACACAGTAGAAACAAATGTCAGCGTATAATGTGTTAAAATCATCCCACATTCCATGGAAACTAACCACGAGGATAATTTTATTATAACTTTAACGACAAGTTGTCATGATCTTGGTATATCACTATGCTAAACCGAAACAAAAATCATTGTTTCAGTTGACATGATTAAACAGTGGAATCAGTCTGTTTCACGTTCCAGTTCACATATTCGCAATAACACTGTGGAGACGTGGCTTTGTTCTCGTGTACAAAATGGTTAGAAAGTCGAGCACGTTTTTCAAAATGCTCTCATTTTAACCACAATTATTTTCCTGGGTTGAAATTTCGACCCAATATACCCTATATTATACCCTAACCCAAACACTAACCCTAACCCACATCCTAACCCTAGTTTTTTAGTAATATAAGTAAAATTCAAAAATCTAATTCGTGAAATTTCTAGTGGAGACCTATTCATCTATAGAAATTACCCTTTGGGAACCTTTTCACTCCCATTGTCCCCATTGTGTTCACGTCTCCAGAGGGTACCATATTTCGCACCAGTATGATCAATTTTCCAGTTGCGCATGCTCCGTAGAGCGCCCTTTGTAGACGAAGTATAGAACAACATACCCGGATGGTAGCATAGATAAACGCTATCATCCGGGTAAGTTTGTTCCCTCTGCTGCGCTAAATTCAAGATGGCCGTGGGATGTGAAACTCCATTAAACTGTTATATCGTTGTGTGTTTTCAACCAGATATCCTGCATCATGGGTTTCACCTGGCTCTTCGGTTGCCTTGGCAACTTCGTTGACAGCCAGGCCATTTGGTACATCTTCGTCATTCTGAACTCGCTGCAGGGGGTCTTCATCTTCGCGTCTTTTGGATGCAACACTCGCGTCCGGAATCTTTGGAGAGTCAAGCTGGGTACCAAGGCAAAAGGAAAGAACAAGAAAGCTCCGAATAGCTCCACCATCTCAAGTAGTGTGACGAATCGTACCTCTGCCGAAGGTCATGCTCAAATAATGGCGTCAGAAGTCGCGATTGGAATGCAGGAAGTACACATATCAACTCATAATTAATGACTATGTTAAAATATTCATGTATAAAAGTAGAGCGCAATGTTACATAACATAAGAAAGTCATTACTTTTAGTGATTGGGATATTGTTGTTATATTGGTATTTTCTTTTAAGAGCGACGGATTAGTGTCACTTATTCTTGAAATCGTCATTTTGGCAAGGATTGGGGTTAGCGTTATAGCGTTAGGGATAGGGTTATTTTTTGGTGCAGAAGTATATAGAAGTGTCAACATATTTTATGTGGAAAGTAAAAGTATTTTAACAAAATGTGAAAATAGAGTAAAATCTTACCATTATTTGTATATATAGACCAAAACAATCCCCAAAAGAAACTACTGTAAAAAAATTAATGCGACTCGCACTCGACTCGCAGCTTCTGTCCCAGCGTCACGTCCCGGTACAGCTCGGTAGGGTTGTCGGTCACTTCGACACCTAGCCAACTGACTCAGTACGACGTACGTCCGTAGCCGTGCCCAAGTCACTAGCAGAACCTATTAAACCCTTCTATAATACCGATTCAGCAACGGGTACAGACCTATGCCGGTTGTCCCGTTGGTACCCGGTACCGGGAGGGCTAGCCGGCTTCCACCGCCAGCCCGTGACACGCAAGCCTGAGCGACACGCGAGTTATTTTTCCGTAGGATGCGGTGGCGCTGGCGTGGCCGCCAGCACAACACTTGCTGGTACCGGTACCCCGGCCTGGCGGCCTCTTTTTTAACTGCAGTGGATAATGCACAGGATAATTAATTAATTCGGAGGCGCGAGATCGAATCCCATGAAAACCCGTTTATTTGTGTTTATATTATTTATAACTTTTTTTATAGGTTTGTTAGTAATTTGCAACATTTTCCTTTTACTAATTTGTGGTTTGGAGGATTGTTTTTTCCAAGGGAAATAAAGTCCGAGAACCTGACTTGTAACTCGCATATATGCTTTAGTATAAGTATGCTTGAGTGATTCGCTTTTAGTACCGTGTTGGTTGTACTTTTAGGGTTTGGTTTTAAGTTTTGTTTCCTTTTATTTTCTTGCTTCAGCTCAGAGTTCTGGGCCCAATTCCATAAAAGCATTTTTAGCAAGATTCCAAATGCCTAGTTGGTTGCTTGCTAGCAATCAACTAAATCGCATTCCATAACACCATTCTATGAAACATTCTTACTAGTTGCTTGCTTGCAGCTTGCTAGAATGGTGTGGGGTTTGCATAATCGCCAAAGTACATGGTCAGTTTGAGTTAACAGTAGGGAAAGAGTTCAAATCAGGTCATGCTGTGGGTTGTATTGTCAATGCATTCCTCTGTACCCTGTTTAGGGTATGTACATTTGTATCGGCCTAAGCACATGTTTCAGAAATGGCTAATTCAGAGGGTGTTTCAACTCCAAAAAGGGGAAAGAAGCCTAATTACTCGACTCAGGAAAATCTGTTCCTTGCAGAACGCTATGAGGAGTTTAAGGTTATCCTTGACTCTGCGCATAGGGAGGTCAATACAAATTCCCAGAGTTAGAATGCTTTTATGGAATTGGGCCCTGGTGCCCTGATTTCACAGGATGCTCGAGACCATTCGTGACTGTCAAATTAAATTATGGTCATTCATTAAATTAAGTAGTTTTTTTCTTGTTTTGTTGTTGTTGTTGTTTGGTTTGGTGTTTTTGTTTGTTTTTTTGGGGGGAGATGGTCGCAGATGTTGTATTGCCTTTAATGTCAAACTGTCCTTACAATGCTGTTTTTAGATGCTCGTATCTAGTGTTCCCACTTAAATAAGTCTCCTTTTTTAACAAAATAAAATCTCCTGAAATAAAATCTTCTTTTTAAAGATTCTTATTATTGCCGCCTTTATTAAGTCCCGATTCAGTGGAATTGAATTTTTTGTCACCATTACATTTGCAGTCCCATCTGAAATTAGATTTGGATGCAAATTCATCACACTTGACTTTGCATAATTCAGGTTAATATTTTTTTTTTCATTTCATTTCATTTATTATTTTGCAGGGCACAACAAGAAAAATAGATACAAATTTACAATCAATAGAAAGTTAAGAATATCTGAACAAAAACATGTAAAAAAAACACCAAAAAACAACATTTTGGTGGTTTTTTTTTCAAATCAATAAAAAATCAATATTTTCATCAATTTCAGAAGATTTATCATCGGACATATCTGAACCGCTATCTGCGAAGATTTCCTCCAAAATCTTGAAAGCGTGTTCGGCCATGATGGCAGCTAAGTGGCGTGGGCATGCAAAGTGCTAGTGCTTTTCGCACGCGCGCGTCCTGGCCTTTTGATCAATTTGAAACCATAATATAAACCAATAATAAACTAATAAACCACACAGCGCTGCCAAAAGTGAGGGCGCTGTTCACATTTCAGTTGCAAACAATACAGCTCGTGCCAACAGAGAACGCTACTCACTTAACGACTATTATAATAGGGACATACAAGCTCTTTGGTTGCGAACGTCCATGCAACTTTGAGCCCAGGTGGCGCACTCGGTACTGATAGGGTTACGCACAGCAGGTACAGCCACATGACCTCGACCGAAATCAAAACATGAATCAAAATCATGCATAATGCATGACCATTCGTGTAACCCGTCAAATCAGGATGCGCCCATAGCTCGTATGTGGTACAGGAAAACAAATCGCGGCCGGTCTAGCGGCGCAGCCGGGCCCGTCCACCCGGCCCGCCCGGCCGCGCGGCCGCAGGGATTTACCATGACGCGCGGTCAAGACATGACAAGATTATTACATTTCTGCAATGTATTTACTAAATGTTTCACTTGTTTTATTCTCTTTGCCTGTTACACCAGTATAGCGCCACCGGCGAAGACCGGACCCTTAAGGAATCGTTTCAAACTGTCAGGTTGGCGTAGCGACTAGCGGTTAATTCTGTTTTTTATTTTGTTTTTTTCGCGGTCGCCGATTTTTTTTTAAATAAAATTCATTTTTGTTTACAATTACAGAATATCTAGCGCAATACTTTTGCTGGATGCCTGTAATCATTATTTACTTTCAAATAAGTAGGATATTTCCAATAATTCGGTAGTAAATATTTGTGATGTCTTCAAATGGTGTATCCTACCTTTAAGTTTGATTTAGTGAAAGCTTACTCTATATATTTCGGAGAAAAGCAATCGAATAAAAACCATTTCGGCTCTATAATGCATCTCTGCCTTGTTTGTTTTATATGTTTGCATGGTCATCAAGTGGAGGAAATTTCAGGCATTCATCGAAATGTCGGGTATATTTTGACGGTTATGTGCAACCGCCTACACATCCGATTTATAACACATTTTAGAAAAGGTAGAAGTTGCTTTTGAAAATACTCCGGGCGCTTTTTGCGTGTTTATCTTATCTCAAAAGGTTGTTACTGCTTTAACAACCTTTAAAGTGCGACCATAAAATAGAAAAGCCGTTTTCATTTACAAAAATGTGAATTAAGGACTGTGCCTTAGCAAGAGCGACCTCTTTCGTTATTTTCATGTAATCATGTAGGATTGACGTACCTCATTTGCACTATATCTGGGTGATTTGCGTATATCCGTATAAAACTTTGTTGATAACCTTTGTGCAGGTAACAGTCGTCTTCGTCAACATTATACAAAAACAAATATTGTTGATTGCTGCGATGTCGGATAACTCGGATATGACGTTTTGAACACCCGAAGAACGCATATCGCCGAAGCCGCGGTTGCTATGCGTCCCCGAGGATGTTCAAAACGGCATATCCCACATCGCAGCAGTACACAATTATTGATTTGTTATACTGTAACGCCCGTGCCGGTTGGGCGGTAGAGGGCGCTGGAGCGATTCCACGGTGGTGGGATCGCCCTGGTGGCTCCTGCTGGTGCGCCCCGGAAACCCGCCTTTGGATTGCGCAAGCGCCGAACCAGTTCTAACCAGTTCGGGTGCCGCGTGATTGCGGGAGCCTGAAGTCCATGTTTTGGTCGGCAAGAGGTCACAATAAACCAGAGAGAATCACCGGAAATACAGAATACTTGCGTCAAGAGTCCTTCTTGTGTGTGGTGTAGAACCCAGAGAAATCTACGTTACAATACCTCTGTCTTGAAACCTCATCAGATATTTATAAGGCCTGAAGATACGAAACGTTCTAGTAAACATTCTGTTTGTACTGTAGTAACGTTAACGCAAACGAAATGAACTCATAAACTGCGTCTGCCCGTTCGCTGCTCCACTACAATTTACTATCGTTAACAGTGTGCAGGTGAAAATTGCGCGGGTACCAGTGATATACAGCTCGAGGGTAGGCGAGCTTACTGCGGCTGCTGTGTGATATCACAACGGGGATGGGATGTGCGTTGTGTGTACAATATCCATATATCCAAGACAGAAGTATAACAAGAGAATGTAGTGACCAATCCTATGTTGTATGCACCCCCATGGTTACAGTTACATCCTCACCATTATAGACAGATTTTCAAGGTGGCCTGAAGCTATTCCGTTAAGGAGAAATGACGAAAAAGTGGACATTCTTTGATTCGAATGGGCGAGGACGCGCAGCGTCCGAGCCCAATTTGAATCAAAGAATGTCCACCTTTTGAGTCGTTTCTCCGACTTAAACTACGTCCCTTTTACACCCATTGTCAATATTTAAAAGGAACAACAAGTGTCAATTCTTACTAATGCTTTAGAGTATGAGATGAATTAAGTCCATTGTTCAGTGGTAGAAGCTACTAAGGTATGTGAAAGCTTTGTCCTGTCTGGTCTCCGTGTTGCGTAATAAAACAATTGAATAATGGTTGGGTAAAATGAGGGTGTTTAAAATGCCCAGTACATTCGACATCGAAGTCATTTGATGCCATACATTGTTGTCCGTCGGGTGTGTCTATGCTACAGTGTAACTCTGCTAAAATGTCTTCCAGTGATGATCCGTACATATTTTTGAGTAGGAATACGTTGGAAGATATGTTGTGTCACCTCAAGAACTGACTCGCCAATTTATTTTGATGGTGGTTTCAACCAGTATTTTGGGACATATTCGATGAGGATTTATACTCCAATGAGGATTTATACTAAAGCGGTCGATTCAGAGGTGAAGAAACTTCCTACACTCGTGGCCGATTTGGACTCCTTGTAACAGATCAGGTAATGATGGAAAATAAGCAAGAAAAGAAAACAAGAACTTTTTATTCCCAACATTTGGCTTAGCTCTCATCAGCAGCTCATTTTGGCTTATTATTTTTAGCCCCATTTTATGGTGTAACTTAGCGTCAGTAGTCATTATTCCGTGTCCAAAGTATACCAGTCTTTTGTTAAACCCTGAACGGTTTCATTATCACATATCAAACCAGACTCGGAACAAAACAAATTTCTGTTGCTTTTCTGCCGTTTTATCTACACGGGTATACGACAGGGCAGCATGGGCGAGTTAGCGAATGTAAAGTACATGTACGTGTTGTACGTATACCAGCCCTTTTAAAGTTGTGCTAGTACTTTTTAGGACCTTTGAACGTATGACATAACTATGGCCTATCTCCGTCGAAAATTATTCTCATTTACAAGAAATCAATTCCTACTACATGTACATTAAATTGCAAACCATCGCTTCGAGCTTGCTGATAAAATGGTTTATCCTCCCCATTTTCTTTTTTCAAAGTTCTTGGGCCATTTTTATTTTCGAATGTTTTAGACAAACCTTTGATGCAATTTATTACATGCGGGTTGGCGCATCCATTTTATTTGATTTGTGTTATTGTTGATATCACAGGTTGTGGCAAATCTGTGCAACAAAGCTTTTGGACGAACCACTCCATATGGTCGAGCATGGCAGCATCTCGCCTCTACAACAAGGGCTTCGGTGGCCAGAACCAGTGAGCACCACAGGAGAACCAGTGAGCACCACAGGAGAACCAGTGAGCACCACAGGAGAACCAGTGAGCACCACAGGAGAACCAGTGAGCACCACAGGAGAACCAGTGAGCACCACAGGAGAACCAGTGAGCACCACAGGAGAACCAGTGAGCACCACAGGAGAACCAGTGAGCACCACAGGAGAACCAGTGAGCACCACAGGAGAACCAGTGAGCACCACAGGAGAACCAGTGAGCACCACAGGAGAACCAGTGAGCACCACAGGAGAACCAGTGAACACCACAGGAGAACCAGTGAGCACCACAGGAGAACCAGTGAGCACCACAGGAGAACCAGTGAGCACCACAGGAGAACCAGTGAGCACCACAGGAGAACCAGTGAGCACCACAGGAGAACCAGTGAGCACCACAGGAGAACCAGTGAGCACCACAGGAGAACCAGTGAGCACCACAGGAGAACCAGTGAGCACCACAGGAGAACCAGTGAGCACCACAGGAGAACCAGTGAGCACCACAGGAGAACCAGTGAGCACCACAGGAGAACCAGTGAGCACCACAGGAGAACCAGTGAGCACCACAGGAGAACCAGTGAGCACCACAGGAGAACCAGTGAGCACCACAGGAGAACCAGTGAGCACCACAGGAGAACCAGTGAGCACCACAGGAGAACCAGTGAGCACCACAGGAGAACCAGTGAGCACCACAGGAGAACCAGTGAGCACCACAGGAGAACCAGTGAGCACCACAGGAGAACCAGTGAGCACCACAGGAGAACCAGTGAGCACCACAGGAGAACCAGTGAGCACCACAGGAGAACCAGTGAGCACCACAGGAGAACCAGTGAGAAAACAAAGATAACATAAGAATAACTGCTCGATCCCGGTTGAAAACAATCGTTGTTTTTCGTGCTTTTCTCGGCATCCATGATTGTAAAACTTCGGAAAGGTCAGTTAAACGATCATATTTACTATGAAATACAAAGATAACATAAGAATAACTGCTCGATCCCGGTTGAAAACAATCGTTGTTTTTCGTGCTTTTCTCGGCATCCATGATTGTAAAACTTCGGAAAGGTCAGTTAAACGATCATATTTACTATGAAATACAACCCCCAAAATCTACCCATTCATGATAATTCAAGCAATTACCAATGGTGTATACTACCTTTAAGTCGGCCTGACTCCTTTGACTGAGTGAAGTCTGTTGAGGTATTCCCGGCCCCGCTCCCTAGATTTCTGTGTAATTATAACAGCAATGCCATTTGCAAGGGAAAAATACGTGAATTCACACTTCAACGCTTCCTGCACTGCTTATTATACGCATGCGCGCATTGTAATAGCAGACTGGTGTATAATGTACGCACCTGTAACTGATTTCATTATTATACCATCGCTGGAATCGCTTGAGACGTTTTTGTCACAGCGAACAGATGCGCTCTATATAGAGTGAATCTTTATCCAGCTGCTCACAGTCAATGTGCATCGGCCCAGGCTATTCTGGTCATGGAATCAACACATCTTCTATGTGGTTTGGTGGTGTCAGTGCTTGGATGTGTCTGTTTCCAGGTGGTTTCTGCAGGTAGGTCGTATATTTAAATTTTAAACAATCGTATTGCTATCTTCAACATGCAAACCTTAACTTCTTTTCGAGCTATATGTCTACAGAGTTTATAAGAAGAAAAATGCCACAAAACGTATTTCGAAATTCCACAAACAATACCTCTAAATGCCGACATTGTAAAGATCAGAATACAAGATAGAATTGATTCCATTGCCATAGTTGTGAGCCAAAGTCAGGGGCTCTAATTAGGATTATCGCACACGCGGTGAACATCCAAGACCAAATAACCCCTGACTTTGGTTGACAAAATGGTGCTAGAATCAAAGCTTAGTGGGTCGAATCGTGAGTTCTTGGTGTAATTTTTCTTCTAACAAAATTCTCCTTCCATAGGCCTATATATCAGTGTATAGGTATATAGGTCTCTGAATAGTGGAAGTATGAGGTTGGGTTTCTATTTGACCATGCACCCTGTATATATGTGACGTCATCTAACCGGAAGTTAGTGTATTCGTTGTACATTCTATGTTTTTAACTTGGTTTTCTGTTTTTTACAACATAAACGTAGTGTACATGTACACCGTTTGCAAACATAAAAAACTACTGAATTATTATAAAATAGCTTACTTGACTTCAAGTTAAAGGTAGGATACACCATTGGTAAATGCTTGAATTGTCATGAATGGGTAGACTTGGTGTGTTGTATTTTATAGTAAATATAATTTAACTGACCTGTCTGAAGTTTTACAATTATGGATGCCGATAAAAGCAGGAAAAACAGCGTTTGTTTTCAACCGGCGTCGAGCAGTTATTAGTATGTTATTATTATTTTTTTGCGATCGCCGTCCGGCGATCGCGAATGTTTCTTTATAAAATTCTATTTTTCAAAATAATTACAGGATATCTAGCGCAATCATTTTGCTGGATGCCTAGATTCATTATTTACTTTTAAATGAGTAAGACATTTCTTAATAATTCGGTAGTAAATAGTTTCGATATCTGCAAATGGTGTATCCTACCTTTAATAGCAGTCTCGATCATCCTGTAAAATCGTAGCTTCTGGTGTGCTGTGATTTTCAATTAGAGTGGAATTTTGTATCATTTTCCAAAGATTGCCGGTCGCAATCGTTGGAAAACTAATTATTTTTAAACACTGCCCAAAATTTATTACTGTACATTTAGTTAGTCTACATTTTTTTTGCGAATCCGTTACACATCTGTGTTGGAGAAAACCAACTATAGTCTGGTTTCCTATTAAACCTGATAATTTCCTGACGTCCTTAAATTGCATGCTTTGTTTCGTAAAATGAATTTAAAGAAACCAGATTATCGTTCTTTTCTTGGTTGTTCAGCATCTATGGACACAAAACAATAAAACAGGTCAGCGACATAATAAATGAAATATTAATCCCTAACCCATCCATTTTCGAAAATTACAGCGAAAACAAATGGTGTATGAAGTTACTCACGAGGAAGCCATTTTTGTCGTGTTCCCTGAGTGAAATTGTAAACTGTAAATGGGATGGTGCCAGCTGCCAGGCTATTTTTGCATTCTTGCCTCACTTTCTATACTTATTAATAATGTGGCTTCAAACATTAAATTGCTTTTATTTCTACCCTCAAGTTTCACAAATTAATAGTTTACCTCACTTTCAATATATTATGGCCGACACGTTAATACAGCTAAAGCCCTTACCTTTAATTGGGCAATATCATTACGAAAACAGTTCTTTAAAAATGCTGGCAGTTTTGACCATGGATAATTTTGTTTCATCCTCTGTGGCATGCTCTACAAAACAGTTTTAGCGGCTCTCCACATAGTTCAAGGCTGCATTTAAGTATTGCTGGACATCAAAAACTAAACTCAAGTAAAATGTCGTTCTGGGCTGATTATTGATCAATTATTGTTCACAGTTCCAAAAAAACCACAAAGTAACATGTCACTCACATTTTAATTTTGCTATCAGCTCGCATGATGAAATGTAGTTGTAAACTAGAGATAGTAGTTGTGAACAAACACAAAGCTGTTCCCGGAATTTATTAGATTGTAATTACATACATGTAGTAGAGAATGACTATACCACAATAAAAACTAAAACAATTACTGTAGATATTGTGTATCTGTTACACATCCTAATCAAAGTTCCTACCAACTTGCACTCAAATCAGACTCACAGTTCAATAGTTATTAACTAGAGCTCAAGTGCTTCAAGAAGCACGGATATCAGCCTAAATGGCCTTTTCAATAGGTTTGTGTAAACCGAATTACACTGACCACTAGGTTACATTGGCCAAATTGTGACCCCTACTGGCTATTAGGTGACCATTGCTAAATTAATTGGATAAAGACTGTCGGAGAAAATCATTGAGTAATTTTGAAGAAAATGACCCCTACTGATCATTAGGTGACCACTGGTAAATTAATTGGATAAAGACTGCCGCGGTGAAAAACATTGAGTAATGTTGAAGAAAATGACCCCTACTGATCATTAGGTGACCATTGGCAAATTCTGACTCCATCTGACCATTAGCAAATTCTGACTCCATCTGACCATTAGCAAATTCTGACTCCATCTGACCATTAGATGATCATCGGCCAAATTAAATGGAACAAGACTTCGAGAGAAGAAGCATTTCGTAATTGTTAAAGAAAATGAGCCCCACTGACCATTAGGCGACCACTGGTAACATTCTGACCCAACTGACCATTATGTGTCCATTGGCCAAATTACTGGATCAAGACTGTGAGAGAAGAAGCATTTCGTAATTTTGAAGAATAGAATGATCGCTGCTGGCCATTAGGTGACCGGCATTGGCAACATTATCGGTGTACACCTTCCTTATACGAGGCTTGGTCCAGGGATGCAACTGACGAAGTTTGACATTATTTGGATCAATTAGACCTTTTGAGAAAAAGCATTTTGTGATTTTGAAGAAAATGACCCCTACTGACCATTTGGTGACCACTGGCCAAATTATGTGAACATCTTTTATGAGGCTTGGTCCAGATAGATGTTACTGACAAGTTTGAATATAATTGGACTCATACTATATCGGAGACATAGGACCAAATGTACAGGGTGTCCCAGGAAAAAAACGTAATTCTGACAATAATGGTTAAGTTGACATAGATATGCATTGTATGGCTGAGAAAAACACTTTCCATTGATACCTTGATTGCATTCCTCCTGCCACGCACAACTGATGTGAGCACAATTGTTCGGAAAATGGTGTGTAAAAACCCCGTTACGGCCAGTTTGTGGTCACAGATGAGCAGTACGTACCGGCATGGCCCGAGGGAAATCTAACCGGTTGAAAGCAGGTGATACGTACAAGATGTTTATCAATTGGTGATATTAAACTGACCTATGCACCAACACCTTCAAAAAGCCCACTTTCTCCTTTCGATTTCAAGTCCGCAACGGCGGCGCATGTCAGCCAAAGCTCATATCCCCATACTGCAGGGTCATCACGTAAGATTATGACCTCAAATCACCAATTAATAAACATCTTTTAAAGGGTAGATTTCCCTGGGGCCATTTCTGAATACGCTGCTCATCTCTGACCATGAACTGTCCTAAAGGGTATTTTAGACACACCATTTTCCAAACAATGGTGCTCAGTGATGCATGACCTCGGGGATATAATCAAGGCATCATTGGAAAACATGTTGCCCCTAATTTATGGTAAAACATGATTCATAGCCATACAATGAATATTTATGTTAAAATAAGCCTATATTGTCAGAATTACCTTTTTTATGGGACACCCTGTATTGCGTGGAAAAAAACTGCACATTTAGTGTGACGTCACATGAACGACGACGACGTCATTATGACGAAAAGTTTCCAGGACCATCTCTGAATGATGGTCTAACTGTATGCCAAGTTTGAACTCGACCGGGTTTACTTTCCGCCCACCTTCCCTCCTAACCCCAAGGCCCTCTGGACGAAAAATTTGGTTCTTCTTTCAACGCAATTGAGCCATAGAATTGCTCGGGTTGGTGTTTAAACGGATGACTCATAAACACGTCACGAGCAAAGCCGGGAATGTCTGTCAGCAGCGAGCAAGGTCGGAAATGCGGGGATGTGCTTCCCGGTACCATCGGCATGAACCCGTCTCGGCTCGGTTATGTTAAAATAACCCCGGTGTGAACTGGTTAAAAGCCTGTTCCCGTAATGTTTAATGAAAAGTGTGTCTGCCCGATCACCCTGCATAACTCAATAAACGAATTTCTAATGTTGTTGTTATATCACAGCTGATATGATCGGGCTTCGTCTTGCGGATGGGCGTTACCCAAATGAAGGCCGCGTAGAGGTTCTCCCACCAGGCGAAGACACGTGGGGGACCTACTGCTCTAATGATAACCCGTTCGAAGTAGGCCGTGTGGCGTGTCGTCAACTCGGCTTTCCCGCCCTACTCTCGGCAACTGCCACCGGGAAGTTTGGCTGGGCCACCGGTCCCATCTGGTTCCAGTGGATTTTGTGTAGCGATCCCGAGGACGTGATGACTGTAGATGAATGTTTGTCATTAGAATGGTGGCCACGCTACGAGGTGTGCGATCACAGATTCGATGTAGGTCTTACCTGCTTCACAGGTAAATAACGATTTGCCAAACTATAGGTTTTTTCGGCTATTCTAAAACATTTTATATTCAAATTTAACAACTCAGTAGTGCATATCATCAGTATAGTCGATATGACGTCATCATTTTATACTCTCGACCAATCACAATCAGAACGCCGCATGATGATCTGAATGACCTCTTAATGATCTTTGTGTAGGCATAACTAGGGAATTTCTTATTGGATATTATATTTACCCCATGCCTTTGTTATTGTTTATTAAATCGAGCAAGCAACATGTTTTAAATATTTTTTTCCAACTCGGCCACTTTTGGTTTGTCACCCTGTTTGTATGGCACGAATCTCATTTTAGGTTTTTGTTATCCAGAAAAGAACAAGTGGAAACGTTTTGGATGGGACACAGTTTCCCGAAACTCACAATTGTTAACTAACTGCAAAAGGTCTTTATAAAATATAATGACTGCTTTTGTGTTCATTTTTCTTTCTATTTTCTTCAATTGAACCAAAATGGTAGGGAAAAATGGCTATTCAATAATTGTGTGCGTTGTTTATTTTGGCTGAAACACAATACATGTACCTTGAAAATACTCAGGGCTGAAAAAAATGGCATCAAGTGGATTTGGGTTGGACGGTATTTCATTAACAATCCCTAAATGTTCAAAGAATGTACCCGAAATTGCACATGGGACATGATTCAGTTTGGACCACAAGACTATAACCCTTGTAACAGGGTTAGTTCATAAATACGATGTCCAAAAGTGTTATATTTGTGTGTGTGTGTCTCGTTTAAGCATGACCTGTGTGTGATTCCCACATTTCCCAGTAAAATTTACTTCACACTTTTCGTGATTTATGTTAATTGGTAAATTGCTTTATGCAATCGCTATTTGAGATAATAATTATCGGGTTTCCCTTAACTTTTTTTTTCAGTGGCCCGCCGGGCTACCTAATTAGAGTTTTCAGTGGCCCGCAAGCATTTTCAGTGGCCCACTCATTGTCCGACCTTCCGTAACGAAAGCGCGCGCGTGTGGGAAAATTGCCGTAACGCGGCACGGCACGGCACTTTACAGCCCACTGCTTGTTGTAATCGCTGATCTTGCGGGAAGATTTAATTTGCATCCGCCACAAAAGCTATCAAAACTAAACCTCACCTGTGACAACAAAACTGGCGGAGTTATTGTAAAAGCATATTAAATGTCAGAAACACGCTACATCGCTCAAGAAGGACGAGCGTTACTACCTCGAAAGAAATACATTAAAACAGAAAATACAAAAACAGAAAAGGGCGACCATGATCTGATAATTAACCTGCAGGATATGACTTTCTTCATCGCCCTTTGTTTGCCGGGCATTTTTACATCTTACGATGTCAAATTCGACCATTTCGCGTAACGGAAAAATACATGCATGTCGGCCATGGACTGGTTTCGGTCCTTAACTTTGTCCATTAAAGCGTGCGGCGGAAACCAATCCAACAATGTGCCTGCATTATGCATGCTTTGCATGGGGCGAGCACATGGCTGTTTGGCACCATCACCTTACCGCACCGTACCGCACGGGAAGACAAAGCCTTAAGTTGTTGATTTATCAGGGCATATTGGGTGCAAAAACAGTGGAGCGCTCCTTAAAAATTCCACAGGAGAAGTAATTTCTTCAGTTTGATTTGTAACGCGAACCGGAACGACGTCCATTGATTTTGTGTCATGGAATAACCTAAACTACATGTGTATGTACATGTACCTGTACCTGTACTATAAAGGTACTGTTTTTTTTACGTAAGCGCGGTATGCATGTACATGTACATGTACATGTATAAGCCCCTTTCACACTAGACGATTTCCCCGGGAAATTGCCGGGGAATTTCGGTCGGTCTGTTCACACTACCAAAGAAATCCCCGGGAAACTGCTTTTCCCCCGGGAAATATTTACCCCTACTCGGGAGTAGGGTTAAAGGAGAAATCCCCGGGGTTTAACGTTTTTCCCGGGGAAAAGCAACTAGTGTGAACGTTGCAGGGTTTGAACTTACCCCACCCTTTTGCGTCCACGGGTAATCACAGGGTCACAAAATAGCGCGCCATAATTCGCGCGGTGACTTAGTATTGTAATGCAGTACCTTTCAAACTTTTCGTAAATATATTTACAGTTAAGTACAAAAGACGAATAATAACGTTTGAAAATTATACAAATAATTTAATTTTAAAAAGTCAACGTTAATGCATGTAATGTGGCATATCGCACGGCTTAAACAACGGCAGCTTGTGCATAAAAATGCGCGCGCGCGTGGCGCGGCATTGTGGGATTGGACTTCCGCCCACAATTCATTTGGGAACTTCCTGATGGGCGCCCTCAGTTTACACATTTCCCGGTGTTTGATGGCCAGTGTGAAACGACCGTACATATAGTGTGAACGGTTGCTGGGGTGTTGGTGGGGTAAAAAATTACCGGGAATTTCCCGGGGATTTATTTCCCGGGGATTGGCTCTGCAGTGTGAAAAGGGCTTTAGTGTGCCGCGCATGCCATGCGCGCCAATGTATGCGCTAGCTGTAGCTAGCCATGAACATCGCGAATCTGATGTACAGGAATGACACGAACCTATATCTCTGCACTGGTATGAATAGTCAGGTGGCTTAGCGACAATTTTCAGGATTAACGTTACCGGCCGGACAAAAGTACCAAATTTGGCATAGAGTTCCTTTTCGACCTATCTATTGATTTTATCCGTGGAACCCACTTGATCGGTTCCGATTTTCCAAGATGGCGGCCAAAATCCAAGATGGCCGCCAGAAACAAAGGAAATGTCATATATATCTGGCTGTAAAAATCGGAGATGAACAAATGAGGTGTCAATTCAGGTGTTTCCGGGGTCACTGAAACAGATGCTGGTTATGGCATGTTGCTTGGGTCACTCATTTCCAAGATGGCGGCCAAATTTCAAAATGGCCGCCAACAAAAAGGAAATTACGTATTTCTGACTGTGAAAATCGGAAATAAACAAATGAGGTGTCAATTCAGGGGTTTCTTGGGTCACTGAAACAGATGCTGGTCATGGCATTTTGCTCGGGTCACCCATTTCCAAGATGGTGGCCAATATAACAAAAAATACACATTGTCACTGTTAAGTACATACTGGTAGTATTCAGGAATGTTATCTACAATTGTTTAATACAATGTATTGTAACGGAACTGGGTAGGGCCTATATGCCGACTCGTATGCACGTCTAGTTAATCTAAAAATATATTGCTCATGTAGGATCACGCTCTCATACTGCGTGATACATGGCGCAGAGGCCAATCATCAACGCACGGCTGCATGATCAGCGTTAAGCAACCAATTACCGGTTCACGTAGCTTCTGCCTGGTAACTGCATAGATAATTAGCGCGTTGTGACCAATCGCCGTAGCGCATTTTCGCGATTTCTGTAGTCTTTTGCGCCGTTTCTAGTCAGTTCGGTGGATGGCGTCAATACTAGAAGAAGTACCTGAAGTACCCAAAGAATTACTGTGGGCACAATTGCAACAGTTGAGGTTGACTCGGTAGTGGTGCCGGGTGAGAGTCGTGGGTGTGCGGTTTAAGGAGGCTTGCCAAGTTACCTGCATGATATAATACGACCGTAGTAAGATCAACCTCGCTGAGGAATATCATGAGAAGGTGAAGGCATGCCTGATAGAATTTCAGGATGTATTTTCTTCTAAAGCACCACATCAGTACGGGCGATGCGAGGCCTAACAAGGAGAGGCTTCGGCGCAATCCCTTGTGTAATCAGGAGGAGATATAGAGGCAGGTTGGAGATTTGAAGAAGCGAGGGTTTATCGAGCCATCCTATAGTCCCTGGGCTGCAAATGTTGTGTTAGTCCGGAAGAAGGACCTAAGCGATTTTGTGTCGACTATCGGGGTCTGAATAAGGTAACAATCAAAGATGCTTACCCTGTCCCTCGTATCGACGAGACACTAGATGCGTTGGTGGGTGCACAGTGGTTTTCCACTCTCGATTTAGCGTCCGGTTATTAGCAGGTCGACCTCGATGAGGATGCCAACCAGAAGTTAACCTTTGTAGTGCGGAACGGTTTATACAGCTGGCGCTGCATGCCCTTTGGTCTGTGCAACGCCTCTGCGACATTTGAAAGGTTGATGAAGAGGGTGATGACAGGTCTTCAGTGGGACATCCTGCTGATATACCTGGACGATGTCATTGTGTTTGGCAAGACTGTAAAAGAGGAGATTGAACGACTGCAAGTTGTCTTCTCCAGGTTGAGACGAGCTGGTTTGAAGTTGAAGCCTGGTAAGTGCTTCTTGTTTCAGATATCAGTGGGCTATTTGGGACATTATTGTGTCGCCTGAAGGTGTGGCTACCGACCTTGAGAAGGTTCGGGCCGTGGCCAATTGGCCAACACCTAAGTGTGTTTAGGAAGTTTGAAGCTTTTTAGGCCTCGCTTCCTATTACCGGATGTTTTTCAGGGGATTTGCAGAGGTTGCTTCACCGTTGCATGCGCTGACTGAACAGTCGCGTGAGTTCAAGTGGACAGATGCCTTCCAACAGGCATTTGTTGAGTTAAAGTTGAGTTAAAGTGGGGATGGGATTGGGGCAGTTTTGTCTCAGATCCATGATGGGGAAGAGAAGGTTCTCGCCTTTGCGAGCTGTAAACTCAGCAAGGCAGAGAGGAACTACTGTGTTACCCGGAGAGAACTTCTGGCGGAGTTGTCTACCTCAGGAAGTTTAGACAGTTCCTGTATGGTCAGAAGGTGCGACTCTGAACCGAACAAGCTGCTCTTAGGTGAATGCTTAATTTTAAGGACCCCGAGGATCAGCTTGCCAGGTGGCTGGAAGTGATCAGCGAGTACGATTTGACAATTCAACACAGACCTGGGCGGAAGCATGGAAATGCTGATGGGTTGTCCCGGAAGGCCTGCGAACAGTGTGGTCGTGCTGACGCTGATGAAGCGTCAGAGACCGTTGAGGCTTCGAATAAGGCCAAGGTGACAACGATCAGTGAGGTTGACGATGGTCGCCATGTGGTTTACTCTGACAGGCCGATCCTAGAGGCGAGGGTGAGGGGCATCTTTGCTCAACCACACTTGCCTAAGGATGCAGTCAGAGAGGGTCAACTTGATGACAGAAGTATTGGTTGGATGATTAGGTCCTCTTGGAATCAGTGGAAGGTGCAGGACGGTGTCCTAGAAATTAGGAGTCCGGCGATGGGAAGTCCGTGAGGTTGCGACTGGTACTTCCTGAGAAATTTAGAGAGGTCGTACTTCAGGAGCTGCATGGTGGCCGGACGAGTGGCCAGACGAGTGGGCATTTAGGGGTCAATAAGACTTTGGTCAAGGTCAAGTTGCGATACTATTGGCTCGGAATGACCGCGGATGTGAGGTCATTTATCAGACTAGATGTTGCGAGCTGTGTGGGAGGAGGACATCTCCTGCGAAGTAAAGAGTTTCCCCGCTCAAACAGTATTTGGTGGTCGAGCTCATGGAGAAAGTGGCGGTGGATTTGCTGGGGCCACTCCCTCGGTGTGACACTCTAGGAAACCTGCAAGGAGGTATCCTGAGAGGAAGCATAGGCTTCCCGTCAGATATAGGGATTAGGTTAGCCATCACCAAGGAACACTTATTTGGACGGCAAGCTGGTGCAGGAAGAAGCGCCAGTTTTGACTGCCAGTTTTGTCGGAGTTAATCCGTCACATCCTACACCACATTAACATATCCATACCACTTTATAAGATTCAGCTTTGCTGAATCTAAAAATAATTTACACCTCTATATACAAATTTCTGTCATATATCTTAAATGTAGTATTGGCGGCCATTTTGAAATTTGGCAGCCATCTTGGAAATGGGTGACCTGAGCAAAATGTCATGGCCAGCATCTAGTTCAGTGACCCCAGAAACCATCTTGGAAATGGGTGACCTGAGCAAAATGTCATGGCCAGCATCTAGTTCAGTGACCCCAGAAACCCCTGAATTGACACCTCATTTGTTCATTTCCGATTTTCACATTCAGATATACGTAATTTCCTTTTTTTTGGCGGCCATTTTGAAATTTGGCCGCCATCTTAGAAATGGGTGACCCAAACAACATGCCATGACAAGCATCGGTTTCAGTGACCCCGGAAACACCTGAATTGACACCTCATTTGTTCATTTCCAATTTTCACACTCAGAAATACGTAATTTCCTTTTTTTTGGCGGCCATTTTGAAATTTGGCCGCCATCTTGGAAATGGGTTACCCGAGCTACATGCCATGACCAGCATCTGTTTCACTGACCCCGGAAACACCTGAATTGACACCTCATTTGTTCATCTCCGAGTTTTAAAGCCAGATATATGACATTTCCTTTGTTTCTGGCGGCCATCTTGGATTTTGGCCGCCATCTTGGAAAATCGGAACCGATCAAGTGGGTTCCACGGATAAAAACAATAGATAGGTCGAAAAGAAACTCCATGCCAAATTTGGTACTTTTGTCCGGCCGGTAACGTTAAATTTGCTAAGCCACCTGACTAGAAGCAGAATCAGTGTCAAAAAGATCGGACGTGTTTTTACAACTCGGATGCTTTCCTAATTCGGATGAATTCGTAATTCGGATGCTTTTTGTAAACTCGGATGCTTTTTTAATTCGGATGAATTCGTAATTCGGATGCTTTTTGTAAACTCGGATGATTTTTTAATTCGGATGAATTCGTAATTCGGAAGCTTTTTGTAAACTCGGATGCTTTTTTAATTCGGATGAATTCGTAATTCGGATGCTTTTTGTAAACTCGGATGCTTTTTTAATTCGGATGGTTTTTTTTAATTCGGATGCTTTTTTAATTCGGATGCTTTTTGTAAACTCGGATGCTTTTCTTATTCGGATGAATTCGTAATTCGGATGCTTTTTGTAAACTCGGATGAGTTAATTCGGATGCTTTTCTAGTTTGAATGCTTTTTGTAAACTCGGATGCTTTTTGCAAACCGAACATCTTCGCAAAACGGATGCTTTAACAATCCGGCACTAGGGTGGCCCTGAAAGGACATTACACATCGCAGATTTTGCGATTTCGCGCATTCTGCGCGAATTTGAACGATGACAAACATGTTATCGTATATATCTAAGCATATATCTGAGATGTGGACGATTTCATTGTAGATTTCTGCATAGATTTATGTGATGGCGAATATTTTCTGCGCAGATTTTTGAAGAGGCCCCTTTTTTATATTAGATTTCAAGTTCTGCGAAGATTTCTTAGTACGCTAGATTTGTGCGATGTCGCACGGATGGGCATGCACCTGCATGTGTTCTAAAACGGACAGGCAAACGTCTTGGTTCAACTTTCAAACGTCGTGGTTCAACTTGTAAAACGTCGTACTTCAACTTTTAAAACGTCGTGGTTCAAAATTCAAAACGTCGTACTTCAACTTTCAAAACGTCGTGCGCTTTGACCTGGCTCAAGGTAGCCGCGTATTCGGCCGGATCTTTCCGCGCGGATTCAGTCCGCATTCACCAAAAGGCGACAAATATTTAATACATGCTGCAAAAGGTGATGCATTTTCTAAAAGGGTTTATGTCAATTTATTTAAAGAATTTCTCGAAATAAACCGTAAATATAACAATACTTTTTCAAACCCTTTCAAATCATACAGCATATTAGCCACACTTTTTTTTTTAACCTTTTCTGTAATTTTGATGACAAATTACAGTTAAATTAGCTGCCTAATGAACTAAGTAATCCTACTTCGAGTTATTTTTATAGATTTGGAAATGAGAATGAGAAATAATTCGCGCGGTGACTTAGTATTATAATGTAGTACCTTTCAATCTTTCATCGTTCAAATTCGCGCAGAATGCGCGAAATCGCAGAATCTGCGATGTGTAATGTCCTTTCAGGGCCACCCTAGTGCCGGATTGTGAAAGCATCCGTTTTGCGAATATGTTCGGTTTGCAAAAAGCATCCGAGTTTACAAAAAGCATTCAAACTTGAAACGCATCCGAATTGAAAAAGCATCCGAGTTTACAAAAAGCATCCGAATTAAAAAAGCATCCGAGTTTACAAAAAGCATCCGAGTTTACAAAAAGCATTCGAATTACGAATTCATCCGAATTAAAAAAGCATCCGAGTTTACAAAAAGCATCCGAATTACGAATTCATCCGAATTACGAAAGCATCCGAGTTGTAAAAACACGTCCGATCTTTTTGACACTGATTCTGCTTCATACAATGCACGTGTGAGTGCACTGTTGTGTAAATGTACTGCTGTACATCTGTACACTCATGCTGTACACTCATGTATTCAATATTTTAACTCGCCAGCCGGACGACCTAGGGAAGTGTTTTAAGTCGTCCGAGTCGTCCGTTTTGGGTCGCATTTGGCGACCGGGCGACCGCTAAAGGGAAACCCGATAATCGCATCAAAGAATGTGTTCTACAACTCCCCAATTATGTCAGACGTAACAAGGACACGACAAAATGGACCCCTTATTTATTGGACAGAGTTTACCCAACAACAAACACGAACCTCTGATTATTTGTATTTGGAACACAGGGAACCTGCGCTTAGTCGGAAGACGGAGGGAGACAGAGGGAAGAGTGGAGCTTCACGTTGGGGGAGATGAGTGGGTTCTGTTATCATTCCCACGATCGGGGATGACTTTTATGCACGCCGACAGCGCCTGTCAGTACCTTGGGTACCCATTCGCAGTTGGACCGACCCAAATGCCAGCGATTAACAACCACCAGAGGGTATTGTGTTCATTCTCTCACTGTCCACATTATGGCGACCCAAGTGGCTTCTTTGAATGCTTTGATGAGCTAACTCTGAAGTTCTGCCCAGATAAGACTACCACCTTGATTGGAGCAGTTTGCGCAACAGGTGCGACATAATTAGTTAGAAATTGGATGCATTATTTGCATTGTTTATCTTGGTGTTTTTTTCAATAGGAGGTGTTATTTTTGTCATAACTACACAATATTCTAGTAAAAAAAATCCAAAGACAAACAAAAAATGCTTTACATTTACATTCCTGCCCAAAGCAACAATGAGCTGTTTTAAACTTGATGAAAATGATAGGACAGTTCATGGTCAGAGATCAGTAGCACGTACAGATATGACCCGAGGGAAATCTAACCGGTTTAAAAAGCATGTGATACGTACACGATGTTTTTCAATTCGTGATATTACTCTGGCCTATGCACCAACACCTTCAACTAGCCCACCTCCTCATTCGATGCAAAGTCTACAACGGCGGCGCATGTCAGCCAAAGCTCATCTCACCACTGCAAAATCATCACGTATTAAGATTTCGACCTAAAACAAAAAAAAAAAAAATTATTAAACATCTTAGATTTCCCTCGGCCATATCTGAATACGCTGCTCATTCCTACCCGAAGCAACTATTATCTGTTTTAAACTTGATGAATTGTGGTTATCTGCGTTCAGGATGTAAAATATCGATTTGTGTTCATAATCAATGCACCTACAAATTTGCTCACACTGCCGCAGCGCACAGGTCTCCATATTTATAATTGTTTATTTCTCATTTTCCATCCAAAGAAAACGACGTACTTCCCTCTGACGCTAGCTTCGAGTATCGTCTACTAGGCCAAACCACCAACGGATCTCAGCACATGCATAAGGGCATAATAGAGGCCAGGTACAATGGATCATCTTGGGCAACAGTTTGTCTGCAAGTTATCAACGATTTCCGGGCAAACATTGTTGCTCGCCAAGTATGCCAAAGTCTCGGGTATCCCTGGACTTTCTTTTCAAAGATGATCCCATACTCCGAGTCTCCTGGCTACGTCAGCACCGGGGAGGAGCTGGTCATGAGAGAGCTTGTCATGGGCCAGCGATGGGTACGAGGACAGAACGCTTGCCAGCGCCATGAATATAAACTTCTTTACGTCGAATGTGAAACAGGTATACAGACTACGAATTTACGAAAACAATATTAGCTTGCTCAAACTCTCTCGTCAGGAAAATCAGCGATAGTGGAAAGGCTAAAACAAACTGTTTTTATGTGAGTGAAATATTATTTCCCCTAAAAACAACATAGCGAGAAAACTAAAGGCTTCTTTATTATTAAAATAACACACGTCTCCATCTTAATGGGAAACTATATTAGTCAATCCAATTGCTTCCCTAATTGGCTCTAAATCAAGTAAATCATGTGTTTGTGTTAGCTTTCATATCCTTAGACCTACATAAACAAACAGAAAAAGACGTCTGAGAAGTAAACTATGTAAATATGCTTTTAGATGGCTAAAATCGTTAGGATTAGTTCTCGTATTTTTTTTCTTTTCAATGTTTAAACCATTTTGATTGTTTTCACTTGATTAAGGTGTTACGATGTATGGGCTGACGGTGTTCCCCTGTGCCGAACAAACGTGCCTTGGACGTTGTGGACGTCCTGCTACGAATGAATTGTGTGGCTGTGATGCGGTCTGTTCGCAGTGTACCGACTGCTGCTATGACTACACGGATCGATGCTCTCTCCAAGAAGACCCAGACAATCGCACATCACTGCCATTAGGCTCATTCATTTGTAGGCTCGTCGATAGGGATCGGGTGTTGATAGTGGAAGGATGTAGCCCAGGTTGGAATGACACCCATGTGGTTCAACAGTGTGCCAATAATTCCTACCCGGGTCCGATACAATACCAAGAGGGAGTGTTGCTTAATAATCTACATTGTGCCGATTGTAACGGCTTAGCAAGCTCAGAATTAATGCAAGACCTTAGTAATTATAGCATTAAAGAGTACGACGTAGGGCTCGAAGTATGTACTTTGGAAGATGTGGATCCAGAGATAGCTCTTGGATGTCAGGCATACTCAGCAATTATCGACCCACCTGGTTGGTTGAAATTCAAGAATCCCCACTGTGCATACTGCAATGGAGCGAATATCTCTAACCTGGATTACTGTCCATTCCACCGCTCGGATGTTTTTCCAGCCCATGTTGAGATACTGCTAGGCAGGGTACCTGAACCATGGGCTCCTAAATCATCCACGAGTCTCCAGTTGCAGGACGAAATCAAGTGCTATGACAAGCACATCAAACTGCACGTACTGCCAACGTACAGAGGGGATTCTTCAGTACTGACGGAGGCTGTGGAATGTTTTTTAAACACACTTGGCTGGCAGAACATTCAGCTGACATGGCCGTTCTATTCTTCATTTATCGACCATCAACAGCAAGCCCTTGCTGCAGAAATGACAGAGCTGGTCACGGAATTTGCATCAAATATCACAGATTTTGAGGAAATCTTGGACATGACAGTTTTGCCTCCCCACGAGGAAGGTAGCTCAAGGGATTGGGTAGTCAGATGCGGAGTCGAGCAAGTTGATTTTGTGGAGATTTGTGGTACAGCTGCAAATGAGACAATAAATGGAACCTTCAATGAACTCCCGTGTGAACATTCCGTTTTTACTACTCGGGCATCAGACACCAGAGTGTTCAGTATGGGTGGCGTCCAGGTCATTTATGTCGGTGAAGGAGTACTTGTTGAAGCCAAGTCAGTTTCCTTCTTTCGTAGCTACAACTACCAAATAGCAGTCTCCAATGGCTCAGCAAAAGACACCAGGGTATCTGTATGCGGACATATGTTTGAGAACAAGGAGTGCCGCCTACCCCATGCTGGAGAAACAAAGACGGTGAAAGTGGAAGACGGTAAACCAGGGCTGGAGTATAAAGGGAGGAAGTTTTTGCAAGACCGTGTAACGCATCTGCCCGATGGTTGGGTTCTCATCTGCTCAAGTATCTTCTCTGATCCAAAAGAACCATACATTTCATTCTCAGACCCGCTTACTCTAGTGAATTTTATCGGTTACCTCTTATCTCTGGTAGCTCTCTTGGTAACTTTCACCAATTACTGTGTGTTCCCAGTTCTGAGAAACGTGCCTGGTGGAGCCATCATGAGTCTGACAGCAGCCCTGTTCTTGGCTCAGCTTCTGACCCTTACAGTATTGGACAAGGCGGAGAACCAAACAGTGTGCATCAGTATGGCCGTCTTGGTGCACTTCCTATGGCTAGCTACCTTCGCTTGGATGAACGTACTAGCCTTTGATCTCATGAGGACCTTCACATCTAGACACGTTGCTCGTCCTAACAAGCGAGTCTTCTTCACTTACTGCTTGTATGGATGGGGTCTACCGCTTCTGGCTGTCACGACGTGCCTCGTTATCCACTTCGTCGGCGGTCAGCGTGTCGGGTTTCGGTATGGTGGAGTTGATTCCTGCTGGGTGATTGGCAAATACGCAGTGCTCGGTGCGTTTATAGCTCCGATGGTATGCAGCCTGATTGCTAACGCAATGCTGTTTATTTTGACAGTGCGTAGCGTGCACGCATCGCTTGCTGCAGCGGCGATGGTTCGACAGGACCAATCCAAATCACAGGAGACGCTCAGAGAGCTGTGTATTTATTTCAAGGTGGGTGGAAATTGTTTTCCTTTGAAGTTTGCGGTTCATATTTTGTAAACTATTTTGTGATTGATTTTAAAGAAAAGCAAGATTCGAGGGGTGATTGATACGTGGCCTGACCGAGGTAGGAGTCACTTAAAACACCAAACATTCATTTTTCAACATAGTCCCATAGTCTGTGTATAGGCTGTGTCGTCTTAAGCTCCCAATAAGTGGTCCACATCATCAATGACCTCACCATCTGAGGCAAAATGGCGACCATCGAGCTCCTTCAACCTCGGGGAGAGGTATACTAATCAGAGGGTGCAAATTTAGGAGAATAGGGTTCGACTAGTGCGAATACATGTTCTGGATGGGAGCCGTGACCACTATATAGACGTGTGGGCCGAATGTGAATCGAGGAGCTCCCATGTTAGCTTCCCACGCTAAACCCAAAATATTTGTGCCCCCCCCCCCCCCCCCCCCGAGTCTGCCCCGGTGATAGTGCGACCATTTTCAAAACTTGTAAAATTCAGTGAAAACAAACACATCTCCTACCCTTAGGCCACAACATTGTATAAATGTACCTAAGTTAAAATGTTACTGTTCACCTCAATGTTGCTTTCGTATAACTCAGCATCCACGATGCATGCACGTGTCTGTGTCGTAGTTTGTGTTGGCATCTAAAGCTATGGTCACAAATCAGAGCAGCGACCGACCGACCGATCAGTAGCCTGCTCGGTCGCTGCTGGAATTTAGGCATCGTCCAGCGATTTTTGGAGAAGTCGAGCAGGCTGTAGAGCCCCAGCGATGCCTGGGCGGTGACCTGTCGATTTCCCGTCGGTCGCCGGTCGATTTTAGGTCAAAACTGGGCGAAATCGCGGAGCTTTTTCGCGTGGTGTCCCGGCAGTGACCGACCGGTGACCCTCCGATTGCCGGGCGGTCTCCCACCAGCCACCGGCTGATTTTAAAGAAATTGCCCGGCGGCCGGCCGGTAATCGACGGGGCATCGACGGTAATTGTCAGCCATTATCGGCTAGACGTCGCGGTGAATGGAGCTGGCGCTGCTGGACGCCGACCGATTTTGAACTCGCCTCCCAGTGACCGATTGATCTCCCAGCGGCGACCGGGCGGCGACCGCTCGGCAGCCTCTGACCTAGCGGCTTCGATTTTTGACTTAAATCGCTCAGCGGCGAACGCTCCATTAGGTCGGTGCCCGGGCAGCGACCGCCCAGGCACCGAGCGTATTTTGGGCGGCGAGTGAAAAGTGAGCAGGCGCCGCCCAAATTTTAACTCCGCGCTAAAACTTCAGCGGCGACCGAGCGATGCCCTAAAAACGAGCGGTGCCTGGGCAGAATTGGTTAAAAACTCGCCGCTCGGCCGCCGCGGCCGAGCAGGCTACTTTTGGGTAATGTGACCATAGCTTTAGCCACGTATGTGCAGCATTCTCGAGGTCCGTGGTTTTTGTTGGCTGTATCCCGTATTCGTGCTCTGGTACCACATAACGACCGAGGGGCGAGACACAAAAGAGCACAAAGGGAACAAAAGCCCCTCGGTCGGCGGTATGAATGGCAACATTCGGTCCTAGATCGATGGTGCAAGCGCAAAGCAATGGGGTTTGGGTATAACATAGGAATAAAGGAAAACACAATATCGATCCTCGATCGTTATGTGGTTCACGACTGCGTGCACTGTGTCAGATTCTATAAAAACCACATGGGTTTAGTCTGTATCAGCCTCTGAAGCGATCGTCTGGCTTTGGAGAAATTAGCTGGGCCAGAATCTGGAATGGAGCTGAGCGAAAAATACTGTCTGTATACTGTACTCTGTAGACGTTGAAGTCGTCCTGGCATGTTGTCCAATTCACAACAGTACAGCTGGCGCGTGGTGAACTGTATTGTGTGTTGACACGACGATACGCTACTGTTGCTACGCACACATGTGGTGAACACAAAAGATGGCGTCGCTGGTCGAAATCCTCAAGAAAACAGGGTTTTCCAAAACAGTTAGAATGTCACTTTCTTGAGGCGACTTAGTTGTCGTAATATACACAAACTGATTACTGGTCCACTGCGCGATTCTTACTAGCAAATTGTGTGTGAACAAGGTATGATAAACTCATAAAATTCGATAACTCGGCAGAGGAAAATAACAGTGAAGTTAACTCTGATTCATAGGTCAGGCGAGAGTGTGAGCGCAAAAAACGCACACTTTTACACGAGAAAAAGACCCCAGACAGGAATATGAATTCGAATTCTGATTGGTTAAGCCATTGGACGCGAATACAAATTCATGAAACAGTGTTCAAAACTGATTTGACAGGGCAACATTTCTGGGGTGATTTAGAACAAACACGTTGCTAATATTACATATTGTATGATTAAATATCGGATTTAGTTTAAGAAAAAGGCTAATAAATGTGCATAGTTGCTACATCAACCCCCCTTTAGACCTGAAGTGGTATAAACCTCTGAGGGGCGAGAAAAATACAGGTTTACATATTTTAGATACATTTAGTTAAAAAAAATAGAAAAAAACTGTAAATTCGTAGAAAATGTAACATTATATAGAATACTATCGCTGTGCTGGCAAATGGTATGAAATACCTATGGTATCGAGTCATAATTAATTTGTGAAAACACTTCACATGACTAAACACATTGGAATAATTACTTGAGAATTGTTTTTGGAAATAACCATTGCAATCAAACGAGAGATTAAACATGAGAGATGACTGCAAGATATGACAAAATATTTAACATTTCTCCTGCACTAACTAAAACTTGTGATGGAGGGTACGAAATTTGAAAAAGTAAGTTATAACTTGATGCACCATTTAGTTATCACGCTCTCAAAAGGTTCTAGTGATTAACATTTCACAAAGAATAACCCGAAAGTTAATGATGATAACAATTAAACCTGTAATTTGGACAGTGCTTCTACTTGCAGTTGCATCATAAACATTATACAAGGATGGACATGTATTGAAATTGCTCAGTGACACAAACGTCAATATAGATACCAATCATGCATTTAACCACAGCTATTAAACCCTGTACGTGTACTTGTAGAACCATAATCAAGTACTGGATTAGAGATATGTGGCAATTGAACAATAAACAAATTTCCAAAAGATAATGTGGCAAATGCAACATGCATTAAAATTGTGAATATGCAAGTAATGGGTAGTGGCACTGCATTGGACAAAATTAATTTAAGACAACATTAAATTTGCATGACTTGCACGTAGCGTTTGGGCCAATGCACGTGTCTTCCTGAACGAGTGACTCGTAGTTGCTCAGGAGGACTGCTCACAGATGGCGAGTCGGCAGACAGCGTGGATGTCGCAGAGGGTGGCACTGGGGCTGCAGCAGGGGTAGCAGAAGGAATACTGGCAAGTGGTGCAACGTTTACATCTGCTACTGGTCCTGATGAGGGTGAGGAGGTGGCTCAGCATACGCCATTTTGAGGCGATCCACACTAATGTTCTCCTTCCTTCCTTTGATGGAAAGCGTGGAAATTTATCCGTCTTCTTCAAAACTCGGATGGGGCCAGTATATAGTTGTTATAAGGGCTTCCCCACCGAGTCAACTCTCACGAAGACAAATGCGGCCTTTAGGCATCTGTGCCTTGACCAGCTGAGCTTTGTTATGAGATGGAGAGATGTTACGCATGTGTTGGCACAACCTGTCAATGTATCTGCCAGGGTCCAGGGTTGTGGACCACTGATCGGGGGTCACAAACTGTCCAGGTAAACGTAGAGTAGTTCCGAAAAACAGTTCTGCTGGCGAGCAGTTCAAATCAGATTTGACTGTAGATCTGTTGCCAAGAAGGGTCAAAGGGAGGAACTCTGTCCATCGTAGAGGGTCTTCGTGTGCCTTTAAGGCAGCTTTAAGAGGCCGGTGGAAACGTTCCACAAGCCCGTTGGAGGCTGGATGGTACGATGTAGTGCGAAGTCTCGAGGTGCCTAGCAACTTAATGAGTTCTGCAAACAGGTGAGACTCGAACTGTCCACCACAATAAGTAGTAATCGTAGCAGGAGAACCAAAAACGGAAATTCACCGCTCCTTGAAGGCTTTCGCGACTGTTTCCGCTGTAATGTCTGAAATTGGGATGGCATCTGGCCATCCTGTGAATCTATCCACACACGTGAAGAGGTAAGTATAACCATTGGAGGTGGGTAAAGGTCCAACCAAGTCGATATGTACATGCTCAAATCGCGCATCTGGAGTACTAAGGGTGCCAAGTGGGGCTTTAATGTGTCGGTGAACTTTAGACTTCTGACATTGAACACAGGACTGTGCCCACTTGCGGATGTCCTTCTTGACTCCAGGCCAGACAAATCGAGAAGTGACGGTCAGCTGGGTTGCGCGAATCCCTGGGTGGGAAAGACTATATGTAGGACATTGAATACTGTACGCCTGTGTCTCTTGGGCACAAACGGTCGAGGGGTGACTGACGGTTGATGTGTCGCAGATGATACTACCCCTAGTGGTTATCAGTGGAAGCGTCTAGAGGACAAGACTAGTAGTAGGGTTTTGCAATTCTGTCTGCAACTCGGTGTCATCTGTCTCGGCTGACAGTCGTTCAAAATCAACCACTGTCAGTGTAGAGAGCTGCAACCTCAGGACGAGATAATTTGTCAGCAACGACGTTGTCCTTGTCTTTAACATGCCTTAGATCCGTGGTATACTGCGAGTTCAGGTCCAAGTGTCTGATTTCCCGTGGATTGTGTCGGTCTGGCTTGGCGTTGAAGGCGTGTATCAAAGGCTTGTGATCTGTAAACACGCAGAACTGTCGCCCTTCCAACATGTGTCGAAAATGCTTAATAGTCAAGTAGACGGCGAGGAGTTCACGACCGAAAGCACTGTATTTCGTCTCGGCAGAGAGGAGCTTTTGAGAGTAAAATGCTATGGGTTGCCAGTAGTTGTCAGTGGGTCTCACCTGCGACCAAGATGTCGTCTGTATATGTGTAGACGAACAGAAGGCCTCGGACCACTTGGTCAATAAACCGTTGAAAAGTCTGTGCTGCATCTCGCAACCCAAATGGCATCTTCACAAATTCGAAAAGCCCAAAAGGAGTGATGATGGCTGTCTTGCACATGTCCTCTGGTTCTACTGGGATCTGGTGATATGCTCGTATCAAGTCAACCTTGCTAAAAAGGGTCTTGCCTTTCAGATTCGCCGCAAAGTCCTGAAGGTGAGCGATTGGGTAACGATCGGGCAGGGTCACTCGATTGAGAGACCTATAATCGCCACAAGGACGCCAGCCTCCAGGTGACTTCTTCGGTACAAGATGCAAGGGAGAGGACCAAGTGCTGTCTGATGCACGTACTATACCCAACTCAAGCATATGATCAAACTTTTGCTTGGCAATCTTTAAGCGGTCGGGTGCCAGACGGCGAGGACGAGCCTTGGCTGGTGGTCCTTTGGTCAAGATGTGGCGAGTGACATCATGCTTCAATGGCGTTTCCTTACACAATGGCTGTGTAATCTCTGGGAAATCCTTGAGGACGATATCATGTACTTGGGAAAGGTGTAGAGAAGACTGGGCTGACAGGCGTCTCCAATGGGTTGACTCCTTTTACGACCAGGTGAGTAGTAGCGTCATTGGGGTGCTGCTTTGCCACGTCGACTAGCAGAGCAAAATGCCTCAGAAAGTCGGGCCCCCAAAATTGGAGTAGGAGTATCGGCAAGTATGAATACCCATCTGCAAGTCCGACGGAGTCCGAAGTGTAGCGCTAAGGAACGCTGTCCATAGGTGGGAATGGGGGCACCAATTGTAGCCTGCAGGGCAAGGGACGAGCTGTTACGCCGCTCCGTTGTATAATTAGGGGAAACATACTCACCGCTGCACCGGTGTCTACTAAGAACCTGTGGTTAGAGTCGCTAGCTGATGTTAGGATCAGACGAATGTTGGGTGGCAGACGTTGTAGGAACAGCTGACGTAGGATGCCGGCTTCTATCTGGAATCCACCCAAAAGCTGTTGCATCCGGCGTAAGAGTTGTGATGGCTTGCGATCGCCAAGAACGGAGGAGTTGAACGCGCCTCTGTTCTGAAGCAGATGTTCGCTTAATCAAAGTATCGATCAGCAATATTACCGACAATTTTCCGTTGGTTTATTGCAGCAGCTAACGTGTATGAATGGGTCCAAGTGGGAATTTCGTTACAAAACGTCTCCCCTAAAATGGCTACAAATATCGACATAATGTGAAGAAAAAAAAGTCGTTCATCCTCTGATTTTTTTGCATTAACGTAATATTTAGGAATTGATCTTTCATTCCTGAAAGCTAAATAACAAACAACCTCGGTACTTCAAATGGCATCTCCCAAAAAAAGTTTCGTGTAGATCGTGTCTGTGTACCTGGCTTTTCGGACGTTTGATAAATCACTGAATTCAGAGAGCGATGCACGGAGCTTATCGAGTGCAAATTTGTACGTGTTTCAATGCTGCGCTTCGAAGTAGCGATCTATACGTATTTACTGTATGAGATGTGCGGCTCGTGAGCGTGGAAGAATGAATGAGATACATTTCAACGTTGGTGGAGTTTTCACATTAGAAGAGTTTTTGTACTTGGATAACACGAATTCCGTGTAAAAAACGGCTAAGCAATAAGTTATCAAGAAATCCTTCATAAAATCAGTAGCTGAGGGAAAAGAGGAACCAGACATAAATTGTAAAAGACGTTTTCTGAGACTGCACATGGGATTAACTGTTTAGATTTCGTTCAAATGCTTTAATTGTTTCTACTAAAAAAAACACAATTATAGCAATGAGTACAAACTAAACAACAAAACAAAAACAGGGTCCAACAAAGTGAAATCTACAACTCGGATTTGTTTTAATCGAAACGGAACACGGCGAGTCAAAAAGAAAGTAATTCTTCTTCTTTTTTGAGTGAGAGAACATGCTCTTTATTGACATGCTTGATTGGTGTATCAAAATTAATTACTTTTTAAGAAAAATGTATCTGGGTCGCTTATTTCTGTTCATGATTGAAATAGAGAAATCATTCAGCCCCTCAATAAGTCTACAATTTGGTTTCTTCGGGCAATCCCTTCATGATTTTAATCATCATCAATGTCAGGCCACTCGTTGTCGTCGGGATGCTCATCCATCAGCTCTTCATACATCTGCCCATCTTCGTCTTCAAGAGGCAAATGTCTGGCGAAGTTGTGAAGCATAGCCGTTACAACTATTACCTGACAAACCTTTTCAATAGGCTGCAGTCTTAGATGTCGAAGACATGCCCACCTACGTTTCCATACTCCAATGCATCTTTCGACACTGGTTCTTGCAATTTTCTTCGCAATTGGAAATTTTCAGGAAGGAACACGAGGCAACTATATGGAATTAATCACTCTTCAAAAAAAAGTCCAAGATGCAAAGCTTCGTTATATGAATTTAAAGATCAATGAATTGAAGAATGACGGTAACCATAGCAAAGGACCCTGGGAATACAACCATTCTGATTATGATGAAATTAATTTGTGACATACATGCATTTGTAAACTATCACTAATTATCTGAATAAAACATAAGTGATTGAAAACATGCTGTGTACAGTTTCTATCTAATTTCGGGATTGTAACCAGCGTCGGTCCCAATACAGTTATAATTATACACTAGGACATGTCCTACGACGTGTCGTAAGATATGCATTTTAGGACAAGCCTATAAGCTTTTCGGTGCAACCGCAGTTACGACATGTCTTAGAGTGGTCCTAAATTCCTTATCTTACGACAAGCATGTAGGACATGTTTGGTGCAACCGGCCCCAGACCTGCGTCGGTCCCAATACAGTTATAATTATACACTAGGACCTGACCTACGACGTGTCGTAAGATATGCATTTCAGGACAGGCCTAATAGCTTGTTGGTGCCACCGCAGTTACGACATGTCTTAGCGTTGTCCTAAATTTCTTATCGTACGACAAGCATGTAGGACATGTTTGGTGCAACCGGCCCCGCGCTTTACCAACTTATAGCTGAGCTTTTCCGCCATACTTGCTCATTGCTGCCAAGTTAATACTGTACTACGCATGGAAAAACTGAAACCAGCACCCTCCATCATTCGATACCGTTGCACGTGGTATATCACTTTGTATATAACAACGTTGACAGTTAGTGATTGGATTCCATTCAATCGCCCCTAATTACGAAATTCAAAACTCCGGTCCCGTCACTGTCTGCTAGGCATCTTCACGATTATTATTTCAATAATTTTAAATTGTATTATGTTGTGTAAAGTTATTAATTATGTATTTATTATTTGCTGGGATGGACATCAAGTCAAGTCAAATCGAGTCAAGTCAACCGTACTTGTGCCAAATAATGAATGAAGTCAGGCCAGGCCGCCAGTGTCCGAGGACAATGTAGATATACGGAGATCACTGCGTGGTTTTATTGGGGGATTCCGGGCCGCGATATTTTTTTCTGCAGGTAGGTTGGTACATTAGCCAATCAGAACACAGATGGTGTTGACGTCATCGATGATGTTAGAGTTGTCTGGGACAACCATAACCCTATTCCCAGCGCGTACATAACAGCGCGTACAGACGCGCATTCTGCCATGGATGGCGCAATTTTTTAGCGTGTGGGGCAAACGTTGCGTTATTACGCGCACCTTTATTCCCAGGGGGGGGGGGGCGGAAGGGGTGTTGCGCAATCATTTTCAATCGCAGTTTGGGTACACTCCATTTTAAAAAGAGGTGATGACCATTAAAAAAAAAATTATCCATGTATACCGTTACAATTCTCTCTTTAACAGCACTGAAAACATAATAGTTAATATTGTATTTTCAATTGTTGAGGTGCTTGGTTTTAAATAAAATGCGTAAAAATATTACCGACAATTTTCCGTTGGTTTATTGCAGCAGCTAACGTGTATGAATGGGTCCAAGTGGGAATTTCGTTACAAAACGTCTCCCCTAAAATGGCTACAAATATCGACATAATGTGAAGGAAAAAAAGTCGTTCATCCTCTGATTTTTTTCCATTAACGTAATATTTAGGAATTGATCTTTCATTCCTGAAAGCTAAATAACAAACAACCTCGGTACTCCAAATGGCATCTCCCAAAAAAAGTTTCATGTAGATCGTGTCTGTGTACCTGGCTTTTCGGACGTTTGATAAATCACTGAATTCAGAGAGCGATGCACGGAGCTTATCGAGTGCAAATTTGTACGTGTTTCAATGCTGCGCTTCGAAGTAGCGATCTATACGTATTTACTGTATGAGATGTGCGGCTCGTGAGCGTGGAAGAATGAATGAGATACATTTCAACGTTGGTGGAGTTTTCACATTAGAAGAGTTTTTGTACTTGGATAACACGAATTCCGTGTAAAAAACGGCTAAGCAATAAGTTATCAAGAAATCCTTCATAAAATCAGTAGCTGAGGGAAAAGAGGAACCAGACATAAATTGTAAAAGACGTTTTCTGAGACTGCACATGGAATTAACTGTTTAGATTTCGTTCAAATGCTTTAAAACACAATTATAGCAATGAGTACAAACTAAACAACAAAACAAAAACAGGGTCCAACAAAGTGAAATCTACAACTCGGATTTGTTTTAATCGAAACGGAACACGGCGAGTCAAAAAGAAAGTAATTCTTCTTCTTTTTTGAGTGAGAGAACATGCTCTTTATTGACATGCTTGATTGGTGTATCAAAATTAATTACTTTTTAAGAAAAATGTATCTGGGTCGCTTTTTTTAACTGTTATTTCTGTTCATGATTGAAATAGAGAAATCATTCAGCCCCTCAATAAGTCTACAATTTGGTTTCTTCGGGCAATCCCTTCATGATTTTAATCATCATCAATGTCAGGCCACTCGTTGTCGTCGGGATGCTCATCCATCAGCTCTTCATACATCTGCCCATCTTCGTCTTCAAGAGGCAAATGTCTGGCGAAGTTGTGAAGCATAGCCGTTACAACTATTACCTGGCAAACCTTTTCAATAGGCTGCAGTCTTAGATGTCGAAGACATGCCCACCTACGTTTCCATACTCCAATGCATCTTTCGACACTGGTTCTTGCAATTTTCTTCGCAATTGGAAATTTTCAGGAAGGAACACGAGGCAACTATATGGAATTAATCACTCTTCAAAAAAAAGTCCAAGATGCAAAGCTTCGTTATATGAATTTAAAGATCAATGAATTGAAGAATGACGGTATCCATAGCAAAGGACCCTTGGAATACAACCATTCTGATTATGATGAAATTAATTTGTGACATACATGCATTTGTAAACTATCACTAATTATCTGAATAAAACATAAGTGATTGAAAACATGCTGTGTACAGTTTCTATCTAATTTCGGGATTGTAACCAGCGTCGGTCCCAATACAGTTATAATTATACACTAGGACATGTCCTACGACGTGTCGTAAGATGTGCATTTTAGGACAAGCCTATAAGCTTTTCGGTGCAACCGCAGTTACGACATGTCTTAGAGTGGTCCTAAATTCCTTATCTTACGACAAGCATGTAGGACATGTTTGGTGCAACCGGCCCCAGACCTGCGTCGGTCCCAATACAGTTATAATTATACACTAGGACCTGACCTACGACGTGTCGTAAGATATGCATTTCAGGACAGGCCTAATAGCTTTTTGGTGCCACCGCAGTTACGACATGTCTTAGCGTTGTCCTAAATTTCTTATCGTACGACAAGCATGTAGGACATGTTTGGTGCAACCGGCCCCTGGTCTCGGAAATTGACGGTCGCTTTGAATGGTTGTGTCATGTCAGATTCGAGGCCAATCCGCTTCGGTGAACGCTATCATTAAAACTAGACAGGTGTACATTATTATTAATTTCAAGCTAGCTGTCCATTTACAAACGACCTCTTCTTCCAGGCATCAGCTTCAATTACGTAAACAAGACGGCATTATCAAAAGAAGAAAAAACTGTAATGCGAAATTAGTGCAGACCGTTAAAGGGATGAATGTTCAAAAAGTTTGTTGTTTCTTCCGCTCGCATTTTTAAGCTACGGTCGTTTTTAGGAACGACATAATCGTTGCTATCAATCAATGTGGTTTTGGATTTGAAACCTCACGTGGGGAATACAAGTTGTAGGCTTAGAAACAATGAAACAATGTGAATAAATACTTATTTTGTTTCTTGTTATCTTCTTATGTCGCCAAGGTGCGCTTCATTTTGTGTTCATTATCACAAATATCAGGTTTTCATTGTCATCCATCATAACCATCAATGACCATCTCTGCCAGGTTTCGTGACATTTTACCAGGTTCTATTATTCGAATAAAAACCACAGTTCCCACAATTCAACGAATTGTGGTGATTCAGTGGCCTTCCTCCTGATTAAAATATGGGGGTGCATCCACCCACCCCAGGATTGACTTCCCTGCGACAACTTGTGTGTGTTGTCAAACCTAAGGCTTAAAAGTCAATGGTTCATAGCACTCATTTGTTTACACATCATTTACACACAGTAGAAGAAAATGCCAGCGTATAATGTGATGAAATGTCCCACATTCCATTGAAACAAACCACGCGGATAAGGACTTAAATAACAAGTTGTCTAGTCTTGGTATATCCTAAAGCTAAATCGAAAACAACATTGTTTCAGTTTACATTAACAGTGGAATAAGCCTGTTTCACGTTCCAGTTCATATCCTGTACATGGAGATCAATGTTCCAGTTGCGCATGCTCAGTAGAGCGTCCTCTGTAGTCGGAGTAGAACAACATATCCGGATGTTAGCATAATAAACACGCTATCATCCGGGTAAGTTTGTTCCCTCTGCTGCGCTAAATTCAAGATGGCCGTGGGATGGGAAACTCCTTTAAACTGTTATATGTTTTCAACCAGATATCCTGCGTCATGGGTTTCACCTGGCTCTTCGGTTGCCTTGGCAACTTCGTTGACAGCCAGGTCATTTGGTACATCTTCGTCATTCTGAACTCGCTGCAGGGGGTCTTCATCTTCGCGTCTTTTGGATGCAACGCCCGCGTCCGGGATCTTTGGAGAGACAAGCTGGGCACCAAGGCAAAAGGGAAGAACAAGAAAGCTCCGAATAGCTCCACCGCCTCAAGCAGTGCGAAGAATCGTACCTCTGCTGCCGAAAGTCGCGCTCAAATTATGGCGTCAGAAGTCGCCATTGGAATGCAGGAAGTACACATATCAACTCATGATTAATTACTATGTTAAAATATTCATGTATAAAAGTAGAGCGCAATGTTACATAACATACTAAAGTCATCACATTTAGTGATTGGGATATTGTTGTTATATTAATATTTTCTTTTAAGAGCGACGGATTAGTGTCACCTATTCTTGAAATCGTCATTTTGGCGTCATGTTAGCGTTATAGCGTTGGGTTAGTTTTTTGTGCAGAAGTACATAAAGGTGTCGACATATTGTTGTTTTTAATATAATTATAACGAATTTTGTACCCTTGGTGGACACTTTAGGCCAAATAAAAAAAATATCATGTTTAGCGTCACCGCCCGCTTTCTTTTTGGGGGCCGCTTCCTTTTTTCTTTTTTTTTTCTTTTTGAAAAAAATCATAAATTTGACCATTTTGGCAAAAAATATATATATATATATATATTTTTTTATTTTTTTTTAAAGACAATACAATTTTAAGATCGTATTTTAGACTTTAGCATCACTGTGTACTTGCTCTGGAAATATTTGTTTTCCTTATAGGAAGGCTAGGGTGTGATGTGTAGTCGTGTACGGTGCATACTTGATCGACCCACATGAATTTGAATGTTTAATCGTGGGTGAACCATGTTTTAATTTTAAATTGGAAGATAGGGTGTGACATGTTTACTGCATGACTCGAATTAAAGATGTGTCGGGCGGCCATTTTGAAGAGAAAAAAAAAAAAAAAAAGGGCCTCCTCCTTCCTTTTTAAAAAAGGGCATGACGCTAAACATGTTTTTTATTTTATTTGGCCTTAGCGTAAATTGTATTTAATTTCAAAGTGAACAAGAAAACTGACAAGGCGGGACTCGAACCCGCGATCTCCGGAATACCGGACCGGTGCTCTACCAACTGAGCTATCCCGCCCTTCATTGGCTGTCTCCGAAATTACCAACATCCCTGTTCGAGGGCGCCAGTCAGAAGTCACTAACACCGGAATGCGTGTGGCCAGGGATCACGCCCAACCCAACGATACAGCCTGCAAAGGATACGACTTGTTATCTTATAATGCACAAATAAACCATGCACAAGGAAAACTGACTAAGTAAATTTGCATCAATTTCAAAGTGAACAAAGAATATGACTTAAACTCGCGACCTCCGGAAATACCGGACCGGCGCTTTACCAACTTATAGCTGAGCTTTTCCGCCCTACTTGCTCATTGCTGCCAAGTTAATACTGTACTGCGCATGGAAAGAACAGCACCCTCCATCATTCGATACCGTTGCACGTGGTATATCACTGTGTATATAACAACGTTGACAGTTAGTGATTGTATTCCATTCAATCGCCCCTAATTACGAAATTCAAAACTCCGGTCCCGTCACTGTCTGCTAGGCATCTTCACGATTATTATTTCAATAATTTTAAATTGTATTATGTTGTGTAAAGTTAGTAATTATGTATTTATTTATTTGCTGGGATGGACATCAAGTCAAGTCAAGTCGAGTCAAGTCCACGTACTTGTGTCAAATATGAATGCAGTCAGGCCAGGCCGCCAGTGTCCGAGGACAATGTAGATATACAGAGATCACTGCGTGGTATTGGGGGATTCTGGGCCGCGATAACTTTTTTCTGCAGGTAGGTTGGTACATTAGCCAATCAGAACACAGATGGTGTTGACGTCATCGATAATTTTAGAGTTGTCTGGGACAACCATAACCCTATTCCCCCAAATCTAACCCTAACCCCTAACCCCTAACCCTAGTCAGATCCCAGACAACTCTAACATCATCGATGACGTCAACACCATCTGTGTTCTGATTGGCTAATAAATGTACACTATGTACCAACCTACCTGCAGAAAAACAAATTATCGCTTCCGGGCCGAAGGACGACCTTTTTCAGTCAATTTCTTTTCATATTAAAAAAATTAACATGCTTGACTTTTGGTAGCTACATTGCTTGTTGGCGTTTGTATATGTTTACCGAATTTTAGTTAACATTTAGTTAACATTTAGCGATCATCCCATATTTTGTGTCCGCTATAACTTAAGCGAACACAAACTCTTGCTATATACAGCGTGTCTCTCGAAAAACGCAACAATTAATAAAACCGTGATTGTAGGAAAACCCAATATCCTAACCCTACATAATGATATGGTGTTTATGCGCTATATATATGGCATAAGCTTGAATTTGAATAACAGTTTTAGGTTGTTTACTTTCCGGTTGACTGAGCAATCATTGTTTGAAAGAGTTTGGGTAATTATAAAAGGCCATCTGTTATAATGTTAGAGAACTTTAATGAAGAACGACACCAATTTAATTATACATGTTTTCTAAAGGTAGCATACACCATTTGTAATTGCTTGAATTATCACGAATGGGTAGATTTGTGGGGTTGTATTTTATAGTAAATATCGTTTAACTGACCTGATCATGGATCCAGAGACAAGCAACAAAAAACAGCGTTTGTTTTCAACCGGCGTCGAGCAGTTATTTTTATGTTATCTTTGTTGTTTTTGCGATCGCCGTCCGTTTCTGAATAATTACAGGAAATTTAGCGCAATCAATTTGCTAAATGCCTCCCCCCTCCCCTCCCCCCCCCCCCCCCCCCCCCCCAGCACAATTACCCTAGGCCAGAATCTCATAGTTCAAATATGGCAAGATCAGTGTATTATAAAGCATAAACAGGATTTCTTGTGGGAAAAAGGCTCTGAGCTTTCTAATAACACCTATATTTCTTGAGATAATAGAACAAATATTATTGATTTTGTTTTTTCCAAGAGAGAGTTTAATCAATATACAATCCCAGAAATGTTACACAATCAGAATAAGTATTTTTATGTTATTGATGTATATATCCGGTAAATGGGGCCATGTTTTATTAATAGTAAATAACATGCAAGTAGTTTTCTTGATTTTAATGGATACCTTATTTGCTTCAAACCATTCAGAAATTTTAAGTAGTTCCCGATTGACTAAATCTGCAAGTTTATCAATATTATTATAACTAAAAAATAGATTACTGTCATCAGCAAACATAATAAATGAAAATAAATCTGATGATTTACTAAAATTGGTAATGTAAATGGAAAACAGAAGAGGTCTTAGTACGGATCCTTGAGGGACTCCATGGGGATTTTGTTTGTGAGAAGATTGGTAATCCTCTAAAGACACAAATTGTTGAAGATTAGATAGGTAGGCCTAACTCTTCCTCTTATCCCATAATAGGCGAGCTTTGATAAAAGATTGTCATGATTGATAGTGTCAAAAGCCTTGGAGAGGTCTACAAATATTCCAAGTGTACTTTTGGATGAATATCAAGGTTACTTGTGATATTATCAATTAATTTAATAATGGCAAGCGATGTTGAGTGATTTTCTCTAAAACCAAACTGGCTATCTGATATAATATTATTCTCATTTAGAAATTTAGTAGTACGAATATGTATGATTCGCTCAACAATCAAGTAGTTAATACTGAAATTGGTCTGTAATTATTAACTAGTTTTAAATCGCCAATCTTATAAATGGGGATAACATTATTTATTATTTTCCATGTATTCTGAGTATTATTTTTGTGTTGTTTATTATCAATATTCATTCGGTTTATGTTGACATCGCCACAAATCAAACAAAGTTTATTTTCCATTGTAATAAGCTCAAGGATACTTTGATAGCTGGTGATGAATTGATTACAATTAGCACTAAGCGGCGAAGGAATGTCGCGGTATTAGTTACCACGGAAGGTCACGGAAGAAAAAGTCCAATGTGAACACGGCTTTGGTTAAGAGAATGATGGCGCTTTCCCATCCAGTGACATTTCTCTCTCTGTGACTTGTATGGCTTAATTAAGCGTGTATTAGTCTACGCCCGTTATGTCCGAAATAAATGGAATGGGCGAACACGAAAGACTAGATGACCGTTGTTGGTATAAGATAAATCAAATGTGATTTTATTTTGGGGTGCGAGGAGAGAATTGTATTCGCAAATTCTCTTGTGATAGCAATAGCAATGCTTTCGTGTCTTTACTGTTATGACACTCGTCAGTTAAGTTGCAGGTAGGTGATTCCATGGTGAGGAATCGGTTTTAACTCGCAAGGTGTGTGGGTTTGGTGTGGTACAATCAATGAACGTGAATTCCAGGTATTTGGAACTTGGCCATATTATTTACAAGTCAAAGGTAAAATGCTCTGAGAGCATAATAAAAGGGCCAACGGGTTTCCAGTTAAAGTAAAATGCTGTGCGAGCATTCCAGCTAAAGTAAAATGCTGTCTCAGCACTGCACTCGCGTCAAAAAGGAAGTGGACAAGAGAATGCCAACGGGTTTTACCTCTTACCCCCCCCCCCCCCCCAACAAGCGCAGACCGAGCGAAAGGTCAGCAGGTGTGGGCCACTAGTTCGGTGTGGGCGGGTCGAAACCGTTGCCCTCCCACCTCGCCCCCTCCTCCCATAGCAGCATGGACTCACAATCAGGTAGTCTAAAGCACCGACTCAATGAGCCAATGAGAGAGAGACACACGCATTGGAGGGGAAAGCGCTGCACTCTCTGCGAGAGAGAGAAGGCCGCAACGCAAGAGAGTGGGAAGGCGATCACCGGCTATGTAACGCGGTCGGTGGTCACGTAGCTGAATAACTGGCACGAAATGGACGGCGCGTAAACAATAACTCGTGCTCGCGCGATAGGGCGGATGAGCACGAGCTTATAAATAAGCTTATAATGGGCTTATTAACGGATAATCTCGACGCGCGCTGTGGGCCCACGGTGAAGTTCACTTCTTACCCGCTCTGTGCGCGCTGTGTATCAAGTAGTAAGTATGCTGCTGTTGGCGCTCACATGTTTCCGTGCAAAAGTTGTTGAGTATTGAAGCAGCGTATATCGAACATTGGTGATAGTACTCTTTATAGCAACGCAAAACCAAAATTGAACTCCATCTTACGATGACCCACCAGCATTAGTGTATGCAAATAAATGCAGTGATAACGGTACGGTGCTAACCAGTTAACATCTACTGCTCGGTGGGAGGGCAACGGTTTCGACCCGCCCACACCGAACTAGTGGCCCACACCTGCTGACCTTTCGCTCGGTCTGCGCTTGTTGGGGGGGTAAGAGGTAAAACCCGTTGGCATTCTCTTGTCCACTTCCTTTTTGACGCGAGTGCAGTGCTGAGACAGCATTTTACTTTAGCTGGAATGCTCGCACAGCATTTTACTTTAACTGGAAACCCGTTGGCCCTTTTATTATGCTCTCAGAGCATTTTACCTTTGACTTGTCCACTTTCTTTTATTTAGTAGCTTGTGTTTGAACAGTAAGAAGTTTTTCCCGCGCCGACAGAATGCAGTCACCGTCCGCCGCCATGGCAACAAGCTCACGCAAGCGCGCTTCGAGCGCGTCACGGTTGTCGGCGCGACTGTCGTAAGCGGCAAACTCGGCGTCGACAGCGGCCGACTGCAACTGCCGCAGACGCTCGCGCTGCTCTTTGCGCTTCGGTTGCGCCCGCTTTTGCGGTGGCGGCGCTGCGCTGCTTGGCTGCGCGGATGTGCTGGTGGCGGCGCGCTTGGGCAGATTTTTCACTGCAACGCTCGCGCGCTTCTTTTTGGCTTTCGCCGTACGAGCGCCAGCGACGTGACCGAGCATCGTCATGTCGGCGCCGGGCGACTGTACGATTTGCATGGCAGGCGTTGGGAGCGACGTCTGCTCGACCGTCACGGGCGGCGCCAGCAGCGCTTTTGCGCCCGTTTGCGCCCACCACTGCGCGGCCTCTTTGAAGAGGAGCTCGATGATGGTGGCCGGCGACGGCGGCAGCAGCGCTTTGACGCCCGTGTGCGCCCACCACTGCGCATCCTCTTTGAAGAGGCGGGCGATACGCCGCTTGTGCGTGCGCAGTCGGCGCAATTTCTCGTATGCCGCGTAGAGGCGCGCGCAATGTACTCGGAGGGTAGACTTGACCCAAGTCGGACTTACCATGGAGTTAAGACTACCAATTTGCTTTCGTCAATCCGGCCGAATAGTTATGTGCTTTGTTGGCCTTAGAAAAAAGGCGCCGTCATCTGGTTGTCGTTCCGCTATCGGCATCAACGCGATGTCATCATGTCAGTGCAGTAAATCCGACTTGACGGATCGGCCAATCAAACCCCCCGCGGTGATATGTAGTTATTCATAAATTATTTGCATACGCATCACATGGTTATGCGCGATGTATGCCAAATAAGTCCGCCAATCGGTACGGACTCGCTAGACCGCTAACGGACTATGGAGGAATGGTAGGCAGTACTGTCACTAGATGCCTTTTTCAAATTAAATAACTGCGTCCATACTTCGTTTATTTAGTTAGAGTATGGTATAGTGAAAACTTAACGGCCGGACAATGTACACGATAGCAAGACTATTAAACCGTTTGTACATTTACACATAATGTACACTATGCACATGTGTATGTACATTGTACATCACAATGTCCACGTATGTCCGTCACACAACTGGGTCAAAGTTCATATTATTACAGATATATGCTAATTTATACAATTCTGCAATTTGATTGGCCTCTACCGTTTTCGGTAGATGAGCCCATAGGTTGTGTACAAACGTGTGGCACATCCTTCAAGTCGGGATTTCTGAACCACACATGAGCATGGGTGGCGCATGAGGGCGCGCTACTGATAAGCGTGGATGTGACGCGAGGCGCACAGTGTGGATGACCATGAGCAATGTTACCACATAATCCCGACTTGGATCAAGTCTACTCGGAGGGCAGCTGGCTGCACTTGCCGGCACACTTCTGTTTGTGCGGCAGTGAGGTGCCCTTGTTCTGCGGCGGGCTGTTGTTGCAGAGTGTCAGCTCACTCTCTCGCTTGGTGATGGTGAGCGGCGCCGGCGCATGGAACTTGGGGCGTCGCTTTCGACGCGGAATGCGCGCCATGCGGTCGCGACGCGCGTCCAGCAGCTGCACGTGCTGGGCCGGACGCGTGTCGTCGCGTGGCTGCGCGGAGTGACTGCGCCGACGCCGATTGATCTTATGCGCACTATCCCGCGAGCACGAGTGCGCCCGCGCGCGATGCGCCGCCTGCGACTTGGGCATGTGCGCTTGTATCTCGTGCGCGTCACTAGTGTACTGCGACTGGCTGCTGTCGACGAGTGGCAGCTCACTCTCCCGCGCCCCGTAGGGTTTGCGACGCAGTCGGCGACGCGGCGACGCCTTGGGCGGCCATCGCTTGTCGGCCGCACTGCGCGCCATTATTTTTGTTTAGTTTTGTGTTTTGTTTTTGTTTTGAAGGTTTTTTTACGTTTTTTTCTCTTACCTCTTACAAGCAATCGTCTATCGCTTGTTGTGCCCGGAAATCGATGCGTAGATTCCGAGCGAAGGAAACCTGCAAAAAAACACAATGTAAGTTTGCCGATGTGCGAACAAACAGCAAACGGTTGTTGAGTATAGATGCAAGTTGACACCTCGGTACACGTTGTTCCCACACAGAACAGAACCACCCGTTACAGTTAGTCGAGCCACTAACCTACCCGACTCTAAATAAACCAATCAGCCTACTTTGCCGTCAGACCTACGGTGTTGCGTCTTGCCACAGACCTACGGGCTACTAGTATGTATATACTATATAGTACTGTACACCATTACATTGTTCTCCGTATACCCATTAGCTCCTACCCTGTGAGGAGATAGCACTAGTCAATAGCAGCTGCTACTTCGTTGTTTCTGTCTTAATTGTCTAAATTGGTCACTTTTGAAGCCAAAATACGTTTTAGCTTCGTTATTTCGGGTGTTTTGTTACTTTTTTTAACCTCCCCCCCCCCCCCCCCCCCCCCCCCCCATCCTGCGAGTCGGCGTCTTCGTTGTCATCGGCGAACGTCTGCGATTGTGATGATATTGCCCAGCGTCAAGTTGCCGTTGTGCTTCACTACAAAGGGCACACTGTGACTGCTGCAAAAAAGCGAAATAGTTTGACAATTTTCAGCAGGAAAGGAAACAAAATTGCGACAGAAGCAAGAAAGTTAGACAGAAACACAGAATTGACCGAAATTGCCGATAATTTGAAGCGATTCAGACAGCGAAAATTATTACCAGAGCTGAAATTTGTGGTTGTGTGCGCAAGCGTTTTGGCGGCATTTGCGCAGCGCACACTTGCAAACAACGCCGCACAATTGCGCAGTACATGCGCACTGACACTAGCAAATGCTAAAACGCCCGAAACCGAAACGCAAGAAATATCACACATTCTTGCACCGAGTTTCACTTAGGAATGCATTCATTCACAGATGCTTTTAGTGCCGTTTTCGTCGAACTGAGGAAATTCACATGTCAGATGGTCAGATTCGTATGACAACCCCCTCTGAGAAGTCGAAAATCAAAATTCTGTCCCAATAGAACTCATGCCCTTGATCTCCTGATCATTTTCGTTATATGGGTTCTTTTCGATTCCGTGGAGCGATCGCGAGTTATTCCAGTCGGACTGAAGAAGAAAGAAAGAAGAATAAAATTAACGCAAAATCGGTTCACTGGCAAAGTAAGGGTGCCGCGGCGCTGCCACTCCCAGCCGGGCGAACCCGTTGGGTGTGACGCTCCCGCGTCACCCTCACATGTCAGATGGTCAGATTCGTATGACAACCCCCTCTGTCGTCGAACTGAGGAAATTCATTCACATGTCAGTTGCAACCCAGTCTCCTTCTTAAATTGTGTACATATCACAATTGACCAATTGTGTGTATATCACAATTTAAGAAACTGTACATGCGCAGTAATGCTGGCAAAACGGAGGTTGGCCCTCAAAGAGTGAATAAACAAGTGTATGATGTTCTTATTAGTTGCAGTAGTTGTTTAAGTTTGGGATTGGAAAAGGAAAAAGTCGGGTTAGGACGATGGCCACGAAGGAACTACAGAGGGAACTGTCTGCATACCTGACTACTGATGCGAAGATACCATACGACGAGATGTGCCAGCTGATTGCCGAGACCGCCGGGGAGACCGACGTCGCCTGCGTCCAACAGCTGAGCGACAACAAATGGTGCGTCACCTGCAAGACCGAAGCGGCGAAGACGAAGATCCTGCAAGCCGGCCTGCTCGTCGGGCAACACCAAGTAACGTCCACACCGGTGAGCAGGAAACTGACTTTTGTAACCATCCGTGACGCACCATTTGAGTTGCGTGACGTCACCATCTCCTCGGCGCTATCTCCCTACGGCAAGGTGGCCGGCATCAGACGTGGCCACTGGCAAAAACATCTGGGGTGGGAGAACGGCCACCGGCACGCACGTATGGAACTGAGTCGTCCGATCCCATCGTATGTGCGTGTCGGTGGGTACCAACTGAGGGTGAGCTACGACCACCAGGAGAGGACGTGTCGGGTTTGCGGGTTGGCCGGCCACCTGGCTGCGGGGTGCCCGTCAGTTGTGTGCTACAACTGCAACAAGCACGGGCACCGCAGCCGGGAGTGTCCCGAGCCGGTGATATGTCGGGGGTGCGGGGAGACGGGGCACTATGCCGCACGGTGCCCCCGTTCATACGCCGGTCGGCTGCGTGCTTCGGCGTTCACCGGCTCGGACAACGACGACATCGGCGGCGACCCGCAGCCTGAGAGACCACCCACACCACCTCGGGCCAGTCCAGACCCTGCTGTTACCACCCGTCAGGCGAGACCGCCCAGAGTGCCCCGGACCCCACCCCAGGACGCCCCACCGCAGCCGGCCAGACCACCCAAGCCTTCACGGCCCAGCACCCCACCGCAGAGACCATCTGAAGCCGGCACACCCACTGCAGGCGGCACCAAGCCCGCCCGCACAGCCAACCGTCCACCTCGGCGTGGTGCGGGCGTGGCGGGTGCCCCGACCACGGAGAGTATAACGGCAACGGTGTCGATGTCATCGTTGTCGTCGGCAAACACATCGATGACTACGAACGTGTCGCTCCCCTCCGTGGAAGGCGGTGAAAGTAACCCGTGCGTGCCGGACCTCCCGTGGATAACGTCGGACGAGAAAACCAGGGACTGGGCGGAGATGGTAGCGAGTGCAGAGGCGGAGATCCAGCAAGAGATGGAGCGACGGAGCCAGGATAGCAATTCCGACGGGTCCGTCGCGTCCGTGACATCCACCGCCTCCGTAAAACGCTGTCACCATTCCTCGGATTCCCCTGAGGAATGGTCGACGATACGACAGAAAAAAACAACAGCTACAACAAAGAAGAAGGCACGAGCCAACAAAAAATGAACTGTTTTCTTTGGTGGTGGGTAACGTGAGTTGTTTTGTTTAAATAAGTGGTGGTGGGTTTATTCCCTTTGTGTGTTTTGTAAATAATAAGAAGATGTAAATTTTATGTAAATAATTCCACAGTTGTGCGTTTTTCGTAAATTATAGGAAGAGTCAATTTTGTTTTGTGTGTAAATAACATTCCAGTTGTCCATTATTGATAGTAATCCAAGCGTTTCTTTTGGTGGAGGGTTATGTCCCTAGTGCGGTTTATTTAATGTTTGCATTGTCAAAACAAGTTGTATTTAATTTTTATATTGTAAATACTGTGACCGTTGTGTATATGAGTGTTTGTTTTGTTTACAAGAATAAAACAATTTAAAAACTAAGAAAAAAAAAATTCATATTACCGCGATAACAGCAATTCTTATTATTGTTATTATTTGACGCAAGTTTAATTGCATTGTATCTCAAGTTTTGTTTTTCTTTCTGTACCCTAACCCGACTTTTCCCTTATTGGTCAATTGTGATATGTACACAATTTAAGAAGGAGTCAGATGGTCAGATTCGTATGACAACCCCCTCTGTCGTCGAACTGAGGAAATTCATTTTCACATTTTTTTTTTGTCATTGTCAGATGGTCAGATTCGTATGACAACCCCCTCTGAGAAGTCGAAAATCAAAATTCTGTCCCAATAGAACTCATGCCCTTGATCTCCTGATCATTTTCGTTATTGGGTTCTTTTCGATTCCGTGGAGCGATCGCGAGTTATTCCAGTCGGACTGAAGAAAGAATAAAATTAACGCAAAATCGGTGCACTGGCAAAGTAAGGGTGCCGCGGCGCTGCCACTCCCAGCCGGGCGAACCCGTTGGGCGTGACGCTCCCGCGTCACCCTAGATTTTGGGTCCGTGTTATTCCTCTTGTAAAGAGAGCAGTATGTTGGGTTTCAACTGTGTTTGTTTACTGCTTGGTGTTTTAATTGTTACGGTCCGGTGGTTTATGGCTGGGTTGCTGATTGGAATTGGCGTTTTTGCGTTCGCATTTGCCAGAGAAGAGGTTTGATATTTGTCGGCTAAGGAATCTCATTGTTACCTTTTTTCGGTTTATTTCTTGCCATGGCTTTCCTATGCGGAAATTGTATATGAATATAATGAATATATTCGGATTGTGGGGCACATTGTAGGCAAGAAAAACCGTTTGGTTTGTTTTGGTTGATGAGATGTTTAGGAGGGATGTTTCCCTGGTTTTGTTGGTATTCACTGGGGTGTATATGTACGGTTTGCGTACGTAGGATGGGTAGCGTGCAAGAAGGCCTGGCCCGGTGTATGATACCGTGTTGTGATTAGTCATCGTATTGGCCAATGGGTGCTCGGATGCGGTAGTGCGGAAAACAGAGCTTGGGTTGTTGACTCATGTGATTTTTGGCTAAAAGTGTGTTTGTTTTTTATATGGAAAAGCCATTATTTCTATTTTCTTCTCCTGGAAAATAGCTTAATGATGTATGGGCTTTTAGAGATTATTTTCCTCTTTCTTTTGATAGTTGTTTAAGAAAGAAACATAGGCCATATCGTCTAACCGTGTGCGGTATTGGGAAAACATGTTTTTTTAGTTTGTTTGAAAAAGAAACATATAGTTTAACCGTGTGCGGTATTTGGAAAATTATGTTTTGGTTGGCCCTTTGTTTGTGAGCCATAGCGGCTATGGTGGCTGGTTTTGTTTCAAATGTTACGTTGTAGTGTAATTTAGGTGGAGTATTCCCGTTTGCGGGTTATTTGTGTTCCAAATTACAAATTTGCTGATGTGCGTTCAGGTCTTTTCTGTTTAAACAAACGAGATGGGGTTTCCATGTTAGGATATTTGTGCTGTATGAGTTAGTCTTGCATACGCACTGTGGACCTCCGAACAATATAGGTCCACACGATGCGGGAAGAGGTTACGGTGTGTGGACTTGCACACGTCCACAATCCGTTTTTCAGTTTCCGAAAAAGAGCGCTAGAGGAAAAACGGGTTAGGGTTATATATAGAAAAGATAGAAGGGACAGCTGAGAGGCCCATAATCCTAATTTGAGGGTAAATTTGTTTTGGGGAAGCGAGAAAAATGAGTATTTAGTCAAAGTTTGTTAACTACACGAATACAAAGGAATGTCCACAGTGCGTATGTAAGGTAAAGCTGTGTGGTTTTCCGAGTGCGAATGTGTGAGTTAGTCTTGCATACGCACTGTGGACCTCCGAACAATATAGGTCCACACGATGCGGGAAGAGGTTACGGTTTGTGGACTTGCACACGTCCACAATCCGTTTTTCAGTTTCCGAAAAAGAGCGCTAGAGGAAAAACGGGTTAGGGTTATATATAGAAAAGATAGAAGGGACAGCTGAGAGGCCCATAATTCAAATTTGAGGGTAAATTTGTTTTGGGGAAGCGAGAAAAATGAGTATTTAGTCAAAGTTTGTTAACTACACGAAGACAAAGGAATGTCCACAGTACGTATGTAAGGTAAAGCTGGGTGTGGTATATCGATGTCATGTGACGTCTTATGTGTGTTAATGCCAAGTCTGTGGTTGTACATGAGTACTCAGAGCAGAGAGAGAAACAACCTGAAGATACTATGGTTGTTAATCAAGGGGGGTATTCACGGGCAGCTTGCGTGGACCATCGACCCACAATACTCCTGGGTGAAGCAAGGAGTATTCCATGGTGAGGAATCGGTTTTAACTCGCAAGGTGTGTGGGTTTGGTGTGGTACCATCAATGAACGTGAATTCCAGGTATTTGGAACTTAGCCATATTATTTATTTTTGGTCCGTATTATTCCTCTTGTAAAGAGAGAAGTATGTTGGGTTTCAACTGTGTTTGTTTACTGCTTGGTGTTTTAATTGTTACGGTCCGGTGGTTTATGGCTGGGTTGCTGATTGGAATTGGCATTTTTGCGTTCGCATTTGCCAGAGAAGAGGTTTGATATTTGTCGGCTAAGGGATCTCATTGTTACTTTTTGTCGGTTTATTTATTACCATGGCTTTCCTATGCGGAAATTGTATATGAATATAATGAATATATTCGGATTGTGGGGCACATTCTAAGCAAGAAAAACCGTTTGGTTTGTTTTGGTTGATGAGATGTTTAGGAGGGATGTTTCCCTGGTTTGTTGGTATTCTCTGGGGTGTATAAGTTCGGTTTGCGTACGTAGGATGGGTAGCGTGCAAGAAGGCTTGGCCCGGTGTATGATACCGTGTTGTGATTGGTCATCGTATGGGGCCGGGGGGGGGGGGGGGGGGCTTGGTGTTACAGTGGACGGACGACTAGACCGACTTTCAATAGGGGCACTGTTTAAAACCGAATCTATGGCATACACGTTCCATATAATAATTATGGGACGTTATACATAAATATAAAATACATATACGCACAAATCAGTAATTGCTTATATAGCAATTGCTTAAAAAACTTTAAATATATTTTTACTTTGACTAATAGGCCATATTCATATCTTTTTCTTTAGGTTTCCTAGAGAATTCTTTAGTTCTAAACAATTAGTTGGGTTGGAAGGAGGGGGTATCGTGCATGCCCTCGGAAATACATTTCTAATTGGTGTCTCTAGGTCAGAAAAAATGCGTAGAAAACGATTTGCTATGTTAACAAATTCAATTTTTTCCATGTATCGTATTTATGCAAATTAGTGCCGCCATTATCGAAAAATCTATTAGCGCCATTCATCCATAATGCACTGAGACGTGCGTGAATGTAAAGCTTTTTATAGACGCACACACTTTCCAAAATAGAGAGTGGTGTTGCTCAAACTGCTGTCAAATTTGACCAAGTGTAATAGGCCTACCATCGTTAAAAAACGTATTTATACAAGACAGCAAAGAATTGAAAGTATAAGGGCACACAGGTCGATCTTGTCTCATAAGCAAGAGGTCAAGCTAGCGAATGTAGAACTTGAAACTCTACAAACAATTGCTCAAAAATCTTGGGCCAATTTCATAGAGCTGCTTAGGTAAGGAACCAAAATTCCATGCGATTGTTATGCTAAGCTAACAACAGCCAAGTACCAATCACAAACAATATACATCACATGGAGTTGTGGCTGGTATAAGCTGGTTTTAATAAGTCTGTTTTGTGCTTAAGCCATTTGTATGCTTAAGCAGCTCTATGAAATTGGCCCCTTGTTGTTTGTATGTATACATGTTTAAACAATTACTAATCTGGGAAGCATTTGATTTCGGACAAGCAAATTTGCTTTTGCTTTAAAGGAGAAGGTGCTTGTTATCAATTTCTTATTTTTATGTATACAAATAGGCCTATAAGCAAAAGCCTAGAAACAGTAATTGCTAGTGTTTATATATTTGGTTCATTCACACACAAACTGCCTTTTATCCTATAAAATAAGAAAAAAAGCAGCGCACAATAGCATCTCCGAGTACGTACAAATACTAATGAGATGACGACGAGGTTGCGTATAAACGACTTGCATTTGCGACCTCTGGTTGACAGTGCGCGTGGTTTTGCGGGAATTGCATCTCATCATCATTTCTGTCTGTGTGCATGCATCATCATGAGTGGCATGCACAGCGTGTGCGTTGCCGACGATGAAGCTCCTAAAAAAGGGGTCGAGAATGGCACATTCACGCCCACCTCTACGAGTTTACGGGATGACGGGCTACGTGGTGGGCCAGTAGGTCTACCAGTAGCAGGAACCGCCACAAACCAGGCGACTACTGCCGATAGAAAGAGGTAGGCGTTTAGAATGTATTAGCATATGGAGAGAAAAAACACAACAACCTTGCAGGAACACATTGCCGGGTATCGTATGGTTTACCGAATCGATGAGATAAAGCTAAGTGCCCGAGGAGGGGGGGGGGGTCATTCATTGGAGGTTAAACCCATGTAGTCGAAGTTACAAGTCCAATTTCACAATTCCAGTCACGAGTCCATGATCTTAAGTTAAAGCCAATGACAATGGACAATGACAAATGAATGTTTTTATAATGGACTTGATCGAGTGCAGATGCAGGGACTTGATTGTGTTGATTACATCTCTGGCTGAGACCTAGGCCTACAGAAAATCCTAGCTACACCACTTGAACAAAATTGTAATCGAAAAATGCATTTCCGGTTGTGTCATTACAAAAAAAGAACATAATTCTGTATAATAAATCGCATTGCAGTGCTCGGTTACAGTATCGACTACATGTACTTGACTACAGTCCGAATTTGTATTCGGTTTTTCAAAAGAAACGGTGAAAAACACGGTTAAAAACGATACCGTAATTTCGGTGTCGATTGTGATTGTCGATTCCCGCTTTTCCTCTGAGCCTGCTGCATGCTGCGCGCGCACTCGCAGATGCGTCTAGCTATGGTGGCACTGACTGGACATCAAATAAAACTGTGTCGTGGAACCGCAAAAGTGTTAACGAGTCTATAATTACAATTATTAGCCTTGAATACAAGGCTGCGCGGTATGCAACGTGCGATCATCGCTGGCTTTGCAAAGCTCACATTGTACATGTACTGTACGCACCGCTCCACGTACGTGAAAGTCCAGCCCGCGTGCTACGTCAGAAGCACAGCCTTGATTATTCTGTTACTTTCGGGTTTTGTGGTTATGTTAATAAGAATTTGCTTTTTCGATCCACGGGATCTGATTGGTCTTTGATTGAACATCACGTTGAATAACATTTTCTAATTCCAACTAGCTGATTGGACATTCTGAAATAAATAATTCAGGTTCCCAGGCCAAATAATTCTGACTATTTCTGAATGACTTTTCTTTCTGACTACTTCACTTTGAATGAAATATTGTTGTTTTAAAGATCCATTATCAACTTACTCTTTCTCGAAGTGTGGTGTCTAATCTTATGAATGATCATTTACTTTCAAAAGTGTTCCGCCACTGCTGCTGCAAACTATTTACGTCCTTGATGTCTCTTCAGGGCCACCGTATGTACTAGCTTTTGTAAACGTTTGCGGCGCGGTGGTGCGGCACGGCACGTGTAAAGTCCCCTGATGTGGCGCACTTCGACGTTTACGTCGATTTTTTTGCACAGTGTTGACAAACGACTTTGTTGACAAGCTTCAAATTAATTCAACTAAATACTGGTACAGGTAACTTGATAAATTTAGGCCTAACGTTAATCCGAAATTGAAAAAAAATCGTTACGGCAGTTGACGATCTGATTCCCCGACTCTGCCTAACCCAATAGCCCGACCACACACATTGACAATACTCTGGACCACTCGTAGAACCAGACTAATTGAAAGTCGGGTCGGTTTAATCCAGGACGAGAGTAAATTAAGGTCCAGATTTTTGTCATTTATCACTGATTGTGAGGCTAGGTAAGCTGGGGAATCAAATCGGAAACTGCCGTAACGATAGCAACTGCGAATTACACGTGTAAGTTGACCGCAAGAACGTACAAGAATTAGGAGAAACCGAACTTCCAAGTAGTCCGAGTAAACTAGTGTAGAAGTAGTTCCACTAGTGTGCCCCCGGTATACTGCGAATACAGGGTCACACATCGGCACAGTATGCTAAAATTGGTTGAAAACTTTGCTTTTTCGTGCGCACTCTGTGCGAGGAATTGTGGAGTCGCAATTATACTGGGTGTATTCTCTAATCTCTCAGCTATTACTATCTGGAATTGCGCTTAATCTTACCTTCAAAATTTCGAGAAATTTGGGCATCTTTTTTTCAGTCAAATTGAGTGCAAAGGCCAAAGCGCAGTTATAATCCAATGACCCGTGATGTCATTTGAGTGTGCAAAGCGCACCTAGAGGGCGCTTCACGAGTTGAGATGCGACGGCTGTTTCGTGTGCAATAGATTTGCCAAGTATATTTACTCGTATTTTATGGGCATGGAACGCAATCGTGGGATGATTATAAATCACAGCGACTGAATGGGGAATTGTCAAAGCAACCCTGTTCATGATAACACATTATACCTTGTTTGGAGGTTAAATGCAACACGAAACAGCCGTCGCATCTCAACTCGTGAAGCGCCCTCTAGGTGCGCTTTGCACACTCAAATGACGTCACGGGTCATTGGATTATAACTGCGCTTTGCACTCAGTTCGACTGAAAAAAAGATGCCCAAATTTCTCGAAATTTTGAAGGTAAGATTAAGCGCAATTCCAGATAGTAATAGCTGAGAGATTAGAGAATACACCCAGTATAATTGCGACTCCACAATTCCTCGCACAGAGTGCGCACGAAAAAGCAAAGTTTTCAACCAATTTTAGCATGTGCCGATGTGTGACCCTGTATTCGCAGTATACCGGGGGCACACTAGTGGGACTAGTGTAGAAGTAGACTCTATTTTATCACTTTTTTAACATCTGGACATGATCTGGCGTCCTACTATCGCCAGATCATGTCCAGATGTTAAAAAAGCGATAAGTATAGTTACTCGGACTAACTTCCGAGCTGCAACCTGTATTTTAAAGTGCGCCTACATGTACATGTACCTTGTTTTGAATTTGATGCTGTTCTTTCAGTGAACAAATCTTGGCCCTATCTTTCTCAAATTTCTGTGAAAGTTTCACAGAAACTTGAGAAAGATAGGGCCAAGATTTTTTTATAATATAAATACTATTTTTTATTTGAAAATACAAAATGTGAACGATATATCAAACTATATATAGGGACCGAAATTATGCTACTGCGCATTCTACTGCGCATCCCAAATTTGCCGTGCAAAATTTCGTTCCGCCGCTCTTTCGGTGTTAGCGCAAAGCATGATGGGAAAGCGTCGTTGATACAGACGCCATATTGGATATCGCCGATTGCTGCATCAAAATTAAAAAAAAAACGAAAGAAATCGACCGAGAATTACTCCAAAAACGCAGATTTTCAGGTAAGAAATGTGAAAAAAGTGACATTTGAGGGTAAGAGGATTGAGGAATATCAATGAATATGCTTGAAAATGAAAGATCAGTACACAAATAACTTGGTAAAAAAGTCGGGGAATAAATATGTTGCGACGCATTCGAACGCGATGAGTTTTATTCCACCCATGCGGTATGGGCCCATACAACAGCATGGGTAGGGGATACAATTTGCAAAGCCATATTGATACCACTGACTATTACAATGCACGATATAGGGCTGTTCCATTAATTGAACATCCTCCCCTTGCATATGGTATTATTTAATTTTACAGGATTAAAGTATGTTTTTGTTTATTTTTAGTAGGATTAAGTTGATTTATTTATATAAATAATATTTGGGCAGTGATTCAAGAACATCAACAATCATGCTAACCTTTTTATTAATGACTTAGCATTATTTTTTTAATAAACAAAAATTAAAAATACATTTTTTTTTTTTTGCCCCAAACTTATTGATGTTGCTTGTTGCTGGGGAAGGGGAGGGGGTTGTTGTTGTTGTTGTTGTTTACATGAGATGTGCTTAGACTTTTAAGGTCAAATGTTATCTAGGGGTCAAATGAGGTCATTGTAAAAAAATGCTTAAAATATCACTTTATTGCAAGTCTTTTTTTTTCTTTTCTTTTTCCAAGTTTTGTAGACGTTTTGCTTCATATCGATAAACACTACAACAATGGGTGTATCGTTAGAAGTGTGGCGACAGCGCATCGGTTGCTTCTCCACGCGCCAGTCTTCAGGTTCCAGTAAATTCATATAGATTGGTGGATGACTACAGACAGAATCACCTGGAAATCATACCAGGGCAGTAAGACGCAAAATACAATTCTGGTTTAATTGCATCCCATTACATATAGGTCATAAGAGAAAACAATTTTAATCAATAGTATGATTAGCTTGTTTTCATTATGTTCAGGATTTTCTTCTCTGCGATTTTCCAAAGTCTGCAACTTGAAATCTGAAGAAGAAAAAAAAGATAGAAAAATTACTGTAATGCTAATTATACCTGTATGGTAACTAACAATTGTATACTCTGGTTTTGAGTGCAATTCAGTGTTCATAGTTATAATATTTTATGGGCAAAATTTCAGCTCTGTTTCACCTTTGGTTATTGAAATATAGATGTTTAGATTTGTTTACCTAATTTGTTTACTGTATACTATATGCCTAAATGGTTTGTAAACAACAGGTAAACAAATAAAACGAGCATTTACATGTAAAGTAAAGACCATACCAACCCTTAATTAATACCAAGTGTTCTATGTGAAATGGACAATACAAAAACAGTCATAAAAATTAATAATTGTTCTAGTTGGTACGCACATTTTGAATTTTATCGATTTGTATTGTTTTACTCTGTTTCCATGGCAACCAGCAATTGTGTAGTTATGTTTTCCTCTAATATTTTAGGTGCATTACACTCCCTGTGTTTTTAATCATACTTGGGCAAAATTGAAACTCTGTAGGACCCTCGGTTATTGAAATATTCATGTTTAGATTTGTTTACCTAATTTGTTTACTGTATAATATGTGTCCAAATGTGGCTAAATGGCTTGTAAACAACAGGTAAACAACTAGAACAAGCATTTACATGTAAAGTAAAGACCATACCAACCCTTAATTAATACCAAGTGTTCTATGTGACATGGACAATACAATAACAGTCATACAAGTTAATAATATTGGCAAGTGGTATGCAAATTTTGAATTTTATTGAATTGTATTGATTTACTCCGTTTCCATGGTAACTAAATGATATTTGTGTGTTTTCCTCCCAATGTTTTTGGTGTATTACAATCCTCGTGTTTTTGATCATACTTGGGCAAAATTGTAACACTGTAGCATCTTTAGATATTGAAATATAGATGTTTAGATTTGTTTACCTAATTGTTTACTGTATAAAATGTACCTGGATACTAGTAAACAACTAGTAAACAATTTAAACCTGTAATATCTGGAAAAGTAACGATGCTACAGATTCCAAAACAACAACATTGTACTCATTACTAGATGTACAACATGACTATATAAATATTTGGTTAATTATCATGCGACTGTATCGATAAAAATTGATTTGTTTATTTACCTTTGTTTCCATAGCAACAACATTTTAACGAAATACCAAATGCGACTCGTTATAATGCGATATGGTTTGAACACTCATTATCTCTGACTGAACAAAACAAATAAGTTCATAGTACATATATTAATACAAATATAGACATTTTACTTTGTTTATTATTTTGTTTGTGTGTTTCTATTGAAATAAACAAGATAAATTCTGTCTTTAAAAACGAAGTTGGCAATAAGAATTATTTTACTCAATCTCTGGAATAATAAAACTTAGAAATTCTGTAATTCATCTTCCTGTTGGCCGATATGAATGATTGAGGTGTCATTTTACTCAGAAAAATTAGCTACATCCTACTGCACTGATAACAACATTGTCAGCCCAAGTTGAAATTTTTGATTTCTGTCCCTACTATATAACTCAATTAGGATAAGGAGAACGAACAATTACATCATACGTACGTCATTTTGTTGTTCTCTCGTTCACAGGTTTAGATAGAGAGGGTTTTTACAGGTTAACCGCCGTTAAACAATAGAAACCATGCACAAACTGCACAAAATTACTCCCATACCGCTGCACGGTATACCTCCAAACACATTTTTTATGAGTACTTTAACAACTCACCATGCCAGCACTTCCATAAAACCGGTCGAATCTCGCCCAATTTCTGTAAAAAAGGTGAAAACTATCCCCGTTCCGCAAACGCGACTGTTACGAGATGACGGATAACATTGTTCAATGGGTGCTGTTTTCCAAGCCCTGACTTTGGTCAATTGTGGCTCTGGCGCATTGCTAAACTGTATGAATAAGGCCTCGCACGATGAAGCTTGTGTTTAGAAAACGGCTAGTGCGGCTGCGGCTTAAAATAATACGCACGAGTTATCCGCCATCTTGTAATACTCCAGCTATACAGTCATCTTTGCAAACTTGATCCAGCGGTTTATCTTTTTCCTTATTTCTCCACAGGCTTAAGGAGCCAATCAGCGATCACAGAACGGCGGTCAACATATATGCGCACGCACGCATGCATGCACAAAATTCCTTTGTGATAATTAGATCCAACGCAGGCTCACGCGACTGCTGAATAAGTAGTTGACTTTGTGAAGATGCTATGCATATTCAAATGGTCGAATTTGCATAAAAAGGTCACGTCCCATTTAATCAAGTTTGCAAAGACAACTGTATGTGTTAGGGAGCTAATGTGTCTGTACATTTTTTTATTGTTTTAAAACTTTTGCTCTAGCGAGGCACTAGAGTCGAAAAAAGTGTGCCATATTAGGGGATTGCCGCATTAGGAAACATTAACAATTAACGTTACTGTACAACCATATACAGATGTTTAACCTTAACGTTACGTGTGTACGTGGTCCACAATTTAAAAAAAAGTGTCCAGCCAAGAATGAGAACCAATTTAGTTTTTTCTTTTGTGAAATAGAAAAATGGCTGACTACGTTGTAAGTTCGGAAGGCACAACACCACATCCCGCCATTGATGATGGGCTGATGGGATCAACACTGTTTACATCAGGAGATGGATTGACGTACAAGTAAGAATGAATAATAACTTCAACCTTAGGCATCTACCGTAGCTTGAGTTACTCCAGCTCTAAATAAGCTCATGACATTGGAAGATTTGCAGTAGAGCTGGAACAACAAGTATATGTGACCCGCTCTGTGACCCGCTCAGATGTCGCACAGCGCGCTTACGAGATTTGGGTGGTTGAACGCGGAATAGGGGGGTTTTCGTACGAACATTTGATATTCCTAATTCTTGATTTTCACCTTGGTTAGGATCTATATTTTCAATTTCTACATTAACCCTAACCCTCCCGGCTCGTTTGGCTAAGACATAACCTCAATCCTCCTATATCCTTCTGTAGTAAAGAGTTAAAAGCTCAAGGAACCTGGATTCTTCTAAATCCTTCTCAATTCTGCTAGTATGGCTATTGCCCTGAATCCTTCTAGATCCTCCTGCCTGCTGGGGGATGTTTTGGGGGGTCTGTGTAAACTGATTACTTATCCAACAAATTACCCTCAAACAAATGGAAGTGCCCAGTACAATGACCTTTTCATACCAGGACAAGGGCCACAGAAATTCCATTGTATGCACATGTGTTTCCTATTGATGATACATAAACATACATTGTCCAGGGACCCTTTCAGCACTGACCCACTGACCTTGCAGTATACACTTACCTTCCAGTACACACTTACCTTCCAGTACACATATTTGCCATGCACACAAATGCAAGCCCTAAAAATAACCAAGTCAGAAGCATGCATTCCCCATGCCATTACAATGTACACAAATGCAAGCCCCCTCCCCCATAACCTAGATCCTTCTGGATCCTATTTTGGGCAAGCTGCATACAACCTCAATCCTTCTCTTTCCTCTTGTGTCAAATACAGCCCAATAACCTCAATCCTTCTCAATCCTTCTCAATCCTTCTCAATCCCTCCCATAGCAAAACCCCATCTGCCCTCAATCCTTCTGGATCCTCCTCCACTGCAATGTCCTAATAACCTCAATCCTTCTAAATCCTTCATTTTGTACAAGAGGATTTAGAAGGATTTGGGAGGGTTAGGGTTAAAGAATGCAGAATTAAATCAGATTTAGTGAGAAAAAACGGTTTTGTATCCTATTGCATACATCTCCTAAAGGGAAATAATTTGTTTAATGCACGATTTCTCATAAATGGGGTTTTTAGATTTCGCAAAATCGTCAAAATTAAAATTGGTGTGTCACAAGAACGCAACATGCTACAGACCTCCAAAATATATATCAAGATAAAGAGGACAGTGCACTCTTTCTAATGGTATACATAACTCTGTTTGTCAAATTTTCAAAGTAAAATCATCGAACGGAGTCGCTGAAAAAACTTACTCCAAAAAAGTGGTCAGATAAAAATTGAATAATCCCGAATCGAAAAATCTGCTGCTACTAGTGCCAGAGTCAAGTGCATCGTGTAGCAGACTTTTTTATTCTAAATTTTTTAAATATCAAGAATCTAATTTTTCGAAATAAAATTGTTGATTTTTTGGGGTAAACAGGTTTTTTTTCTCCACTGTTTCATAATTGTTGCTCGTTTACTGGCGCGCAATAAACATGTACAGTGTTTTTTGGGACTAATTTATCACGACAAATTATTATAGCTACTATTTTAACCAGTTCACGCCGGATGCTGTCTATACATTTTCCAAAATGGATGACGGATAAACACGTCAAAAATAATTCTGGCGCAAACTGATGAAAAACCATTCCTATAATACTTAATAGAATGAAAATTGCATTTTTCAGTTTTAAACGCAATTAAACCCTTTATAAAAAAGAAAAAAAAAAAACCTCTCGTTTGCGTGTGGAGCTATTAGTTTTCATCCGGTTGATATTTCCCGTTTGTGTGGGTTTTTTTCAGTGACTTTCTGATATTACCAGGGTACATTGACTTCTCATCAGACGAAGTGGTAAGTGTTAAAGGGACAATTGAACATTTGTCGATTGTGCATTAAAACTATGCCCTAAACTACACCAAAAGAGTACATGTATGTAACCGGTGCAGTCCTCCATTTGGAGGATATTGTCACATCTGGCTGGCTGGCCAAAATGTACACTCCACTGTAGGCTTGGACGGTATTGCCTTTCACTATACCGGGATACCGTGACAAAAAAAAACGCGGTATTCGGTAATACCGAGGTGTTATGTTAAGTGGGTATTACGTCATTATTATCAACCCAAACAAATTACAGCGATCACTGCATGCTACGTCGAACCGGCAAACCACGTAATTGCATCTTCATGGCAAATTCTTCAACACCTAAGATTCATTATCAGTCTTTATATTTGTAAAAAATGTATCACTGTGATGGATTATTGAAAATTAAAAGCTTACTTTTTGTGGAATCATTGTTTGAGTTTGTAAAGTCATTGATATGTCTATCAAAGAAATGCCGATTGTTAGCGACCGATGCCCAGTCGTAATGCCCATGCACTGCACCGGCACACTGCGAACTTGCTTTCCACGATCATGCTAGCTATCAGTTGGTATCCTGCATCAATGGCAGTGATTCAATTGGCTCATCATGCGATTCATGCCGGCCACCAGCGATTCCTACTGCGTGTGCGTTCGCAGCATATGCAGCGGCGATGTACATGTACTGGTACATGTATTATAATATCGCCCTGTTTGCAGGGCGGGCGTACGACGATACAATCAGAGCAGGCGCCAATAGAAGGCCGTACTGGAGTAATCGGTGTGACGAAACCTTATTTGTGAATGAAAAATGTTCTGGTCGTTGTTTTAGACGGCCAATCAGATTTGTTTAAAATGACATTAGCTCGCGGCGTGCAAGTCGTGCGTGGGAGAAAAGCACGTGTATTACCTTGTGCATGCTGTGCGTGGAGTAGGTCTGCCATGTTTGATTCGAGAAAGTAAAGTGGGTGTGGGACTGGGAGCAGCTTTTGGGCCGCATTTAAAAAGTTGTTTGAACTTTCGTCCAGACACTACACACAAAGAAAACCGCAAACACGGCGGCGTAATAAGCAAACTTCAAAGGCCTTTCTGGAAGGACGGCTGCTGCTGAAGTATCGGGTTATCAAGTGGAGATTGACAATAACGTCTTATCTTTCCACTTGATTGAATGCAGACATGACACTGAATGGAATGAAACATGTGGATCGGGTGTTTCTCTTTCTGTTTGAAAGACTTTTGCGAGGTTCTGAACAATATCGCGGTATTGCAATTCCATACCGAGATCACCGGTATTTCGGTTTTTGTAGATCATTAGTACCGACTAGTCGGTAATATAAAAAAACCGTGACTATCCGGTAATACCGAAATACCGTCCAAGCCTACTCCACTGGCAAGGATTTAAAGAAATACACCTTCATCCATCCCAGTAAATTACTGTATACATGTATTATCAATACAATAATACAATAGGATGTGTGAAGTCTTCAGACCTACAGGTACCAACCCAAATACTAAAAGAAGAATACACCATATGGTACGTGCCAAGTAGTATTCTACACTACTGTCGTCATTACACCATTAAAATAAGCAGTTCTTATAGCATACGTATCTACCAAGACTGGTACTCATCAAGGCGCGCGCTCTGTGATTTTCAAAGACAGGTTAAAGGGATCGTATACATTTGGTAATTACTTCAAAAATGTATGGCAATAAAAGCTTACTTGGTAAGAAGTACAGCAGCTTTGGATAGTATGATGCATTTTTTGAAACTTTTCACTTCGAAGTACTGCGGTTATAGAAAAAGATATCACTCTTTATCCGCAAAAAATTGAATCTGAAAAGCGTTACTGCAGTGACGTTTCTGAGACTGTATATTCCAATGCAGATTATTCTTCCTGCGTGGACATAACCGCTCCAGATTTTTTGGCAATATCTCAAAATCGCTACCACCTTTTGAAATAAAATTTTTACAGGTTAGTTTTATTGCATATATCTATAACTACATGTATATATGATTGAAACAAACAGTGGGTTCCAATTACCAAACGTATACGATCCCTTTAATGAAGTTTTATGAGAATATGAGACCCCTTATGTAGCACCTTTGTAAGAGTTTTTTACAAGGTGCATTACACCCAGTCATTAGTCAAAGAGACCGAGTAGTACTAAGTACTTGGTTCAAAGGCCCAAAGTAAGCCTTAAGATTTTAGGGTTGAACATAAAGCACCGGCCGTTTGACGTTCGGGAATAAAACATGGCCTAAATAGCATTTGATATAACTTATTCCTCCATATATACCCATTGGATTTCTAAAAATCAATGCTCTAAAAAAAAAAATTGTTTGATAGGATGGTGTTCAGTATAGCCAAATGTTCGGTATAAACACCTCAACAAAAGTAAGTCCCCCTCTCAACAGTTCGTCATAACATCGTCAGGTAAAACATTTTACCAATCAAACTTAGTTAAAAATAATCCTGTGACTGTTTCCTAAATGTTGTTTGAAAATAAAAGATTTCCATAACTTCATGGCTGAATGAGCTCAAATTAATGACAAAAACTGCCCTTCTCAAAAGTCACAAAAGTTGATAAAATCTTCAGATCAGTATCGCGTGTATCCACCACGCCTGTTGATGACAAGTGGTGTTTTCCTGGTAAGGCTAATACCACCCCACACCATTACACTACCGCCACCACAGGCTGTAACTGGCTGAACACAGCACTCGGCATGTTGCTCTCCAACTCGACGTTGGGCACGAAGTCCAGTATTGTGCAGGCGCCTTGTAATCGTCTGCGTCGAAACTCTCTGGCGGTTGGGTGGTCGAAGACCAGTCTGGATGTCCTTTGCTGGAAAAAAAATAACAAAAAAACCAAACATTGTGAATTTTGTGAAGGCAAATTTGATCACAAAAATTAACATGTTTGCTTTATGACATCGATGTCATGCCATGCGCAGTTTGACACTTGGTTAAAATTTTAATTAAATTTATGAGCATAATGTAAGATCTCACCTGAATAATGTCCTTCGTCTCAGAGCTCGGTTGACGAGGAGTCGATCTTCTCTGACAGTTGTGATCTTTGGTCGATCACTACGGGGTAGATCTTTTACCTGACCAGTTTGCTGGAACTTCTGGCGTAGATCTCTTATGGCTTTCGGGCAAACACCCATTGTTCTAGCCACCTGCTTCACAGGGGTATTACTAGTCTGTAAAAGACCAATGGGTCATTGCACACTAAAGTGCCACATTTAGCTTGTAAGGAGTTAGGACATATATTGTGGTTAAATATAACAAGATGAAAATAAAATAACTTTGCAATTGAGTAGCTATACATAATATTTATAAATTAAAAAAAAATCTTCCACCAATTTTTGTGTATTATGTTTGAATAGCGAGAGAAAGAAAATGAACATAGCAGATTCTTTTAAATATTTTTGTGACATACATGTCAAGATTATGTTTTTCTTCTGCGATGCAATCTGTGTGTATAATTTTAAATAAATTTTTGCCTAAACACGATAAACAAGAAATTACCTATTACCAAAAAAAAGTTTAAAAAATTCCTGCTGTTTATCGAGAAGAGAGAACCTTCAAAAGACGAGCGTAACGGTCGCAACGATGTGTGTCACACTTCTGTATTTTATCAAAGTACATTTTCTTCAAATATGGGGCATTTCAAAACCTAATAGAATACGTTTTCTGTTCAAAAGTGAACTCGTAATGCTTGTCCAACAGTCAATTTTGTTCAAGATATGTCTGTAGACTTTTTTGGAATCACGAAAATTGTTGTTTACGATGTGCGTCACCTTGTTACGACCGTGACGACAGCGCACAAGGCTTGGTTAAAAGCGCGCGAAAATCTTGTCAACCAGACCACTGAAATTGCACAACCCACCAACGAGATCCCACCACCGAGCGCTGGTCTACTACACTGAACATTCGCTCAGTCAAAGCAAGACCTGGTGCGTCCCGGAGGTTACGACTGAAACGTAAGTGACGACCGTTCCAGACTTGGTTTACGTACTGAAAAGGGGGTCAGTAATGGTCGAGACCAAATTGGCCATTCTCTCATGTACTTCTGGTTGTGTTTGTTGAAGTAAAAGATACAAGGAAAGTGTTCTTAAACTTTGTAAAAATCATCGCCAAACCCTAGTTTAGCACGTCGTGACACACATGTAGAGTAACGTACATTGTATACATGTAATGGCGGCACGTTGTTGCCTTTCAATTCAAGCTGTCGTGATGATGACGTTATAAGTTATGTTTTTGGCCGTGACATTTGGATTTTTAGGCCTTAAAACTAACATTCTTCATTGAATCTAAATCTTTTCATTGGAAATATCGCCAAATATTGGCATCTTGGGCTGTTTTCCAAACCCCCGGCTTTGGCTTCGTCTTCGGCTTCGTCTCCATTCCGCCATTTTGAAGCCCATACCAAATGGAGGCTTTGGCTTTGGCTTCATCAAGAGGCTCCGTTTTTGGCTAAATTATGAAGCCTGCCGAGGAGGTGACTTCGTGGAGGCTTCGTGACGTAATGTCACGTGATACAAGCCACAAAATCATCACAAACAAAAAAGTTTGCGACGGCCGCCATTGTTTTCGCGGTGTGTCTGCCGTTTGCAAGGAAGTTTTCACCGACAATTCACTGGTAAGTAGTAATGATTTTGTTAAAAGAAATTTACCAACTCAAATGAAAATGTTACGTGTAACCATGAAGATAATCATACTATCTATAGGACCTAGGACAACATTTCTAACCCTAACGTTATGCTACCGTTTTTTTGACGAAAGTTTCAATTCCAACTAGTCCAACCAACTTCCATGCAAACCCGCACTAGTCAAGCTGCCTGGTTATACATGTAAATAAAGGCAGTGGGACAGTGGCTATTGTTATGGCAGTCGGCCTTCTGGCTTCTTTTGACCCGAAACTATTGATCATAACGAGTTTCCACAAGTCGGTATGGTTATATAAGGGCATGTTATACAGGGTGTAGCCTAACGTTAGGCATGGATTTATTCGCAATTTCTGTTCAATTTAATTACTAGATCATAGATGGAGAAATCGGCACCCATTCTGAGAATCGCACGGCATGCCGTAACAATAGCCAGTTTAACTGAGCGCATTGCCACACCTCGTTGTCACATGCATGTTAATACAAAAAATAAGTGAAAATAGTTTCATATTCAATACCAGAATCTGAGTTAGGCTAGGCCTACAAAAATGGAAATATTGCTGGAGATTTAGAAAGAATGTAGCTCACAAATTTCACCTCTAAATCTCAACATGTCAAGGAAAAGGGGTTAGTTTGGAAATTAACAACTAATTTCTTTTTGAAATAGAAGTATACTTTTATTGTGTTTTGATTAAATTGATTAGTTTCTATCATAAGCAGAATCTGTACTAGATGACGCAAAATAAACCAAATATTTGCTGCTTAAACTGAACGAGCCATAAACCAATTTGGTGATCCCTGTGGAGCATTTCCTCAGGAGAAAAACACAATGTCTTGTTTGGGAGGCAAATTTGTTTGCACCAACACCACCGCTTGAAGCATTAAGTGTGTGTGTATACCTACAAATAACTTGCTATTTTGTCCTAGACCTTCACCATTCTTAATTCTGCTTTTGTTTATTTTCTTGATGGTTCTTAATAGGTTCTGAGGATATTCAGAATTCAAGCACAGGTAAACTCCATCGTTGACTTTCTACACCACCATGGATTGTGTGCACTAGGAAAGATGGGCAGCTCATTTTCTTCCCACTACTTATTTCTAGCAGTGGAGGAAGGTTCATTCTCCAATACAAGCCTCTCCAAGTCCATCAGCCAAAAGAGGGAGAATCTCAATTTTTGCTTGCCAGCCGTGTTGTTATAAAGGATCTTTGACAATATAGAGACTAATTGCACAGGTATATTCTGAACAATCAAAGCTAAAGATCTGTACTGAGTGAGCTCACATAATTATTTGCTCCCCTAAATCTCCCAATTTTGAAGAAAAACTATTCACTCCCTATTTATGTTGTTTGTAAACACTGGAACAGCATGGAATTATTGGAACAGGTCCTGGTCAACTTAACTCAACTCTCTTATTTATAATGCCTATGCCTGCACTACAAATGACAGTTGGTATTTGTTTATATGCTGGGGAAAATTATATTTCAAATAATCAATTGTCAGCAGTAGAAAGTCTTAAAGTATAAAATGTAGGCCTGACAATAATAATGTTAATAATAAAGTGCAAACGTTATGTACATAAATTTAAATGCACTGTAAAATGATAAAACCAGATTCATTAAAATATTAAAAGTCTATGTACATCACAAACTACTATTACATCAAGGAAAACAACATGTTTTTAAGAAAGGAGTACAATTTTTACAACATATCAATCAAAAGCGATTTCAAAAAGGTTGGTTTTGAGCAGCCTCTATTTGAGGCCTCAATCTATTTTTAAAACAAACCTAATCCTGGCATGTCTTTAAATTTGTGAAAACTTACTTCAAAGGAGCTATTATTGTTTTAGAATGGTACTGGTGGTAGGGGGTTTCAATAATATATATTCCCAAAAGTCACAGCAAAGGATACATTAAAATTTCAAAATTTAAATATTTTGTTGTTAATTTTTTAATTTAACATTGTGATTTTCTTTTGCAGTTTTGTCTTTTAAATTATCTATGTGAGCACTTATTTTTTAATTATATTCTCAATTTAATCTTTTGTTTAGTTTTATATTGAATGATTTGTAATTATGTTGCCCTGTCTTAATCTAAATGTTTATTTTTCCATGTTGTTTGCCAAATAAACCATCAGTAATAAATAATACATGGTTGACAATTCTTTGCCGAAAAGTACATATTTATTTCCTTGAAAGACGGACACAGCATATTAAAGGAGTGCATCTTACTTTTAGATCGAATCTGCAGATCAAATCGTAAACAAAAGAATTACAAGGTCTCTTCCCGAAGTAAAAGCAGATTCCGTTTTTAGCAATAGCGATGCAAACAAAGTATTTTGAATGAGGCATTGGCCTGGCACTTGCAACCCCCCCCCCCCAAAAAAAAACAAAAAACAAAAACAACCCAAAAGTGTTTTTTTTTTAATGGAAATATTTAAATTGTGCCCAAAATAAAACCTTTTCCAGAGGTCTACAGACGCGGTTACGAAAAGGGGAAAAGACAGATTTTGGTTGAGTGAATAAATGGCATATACATGTACATACAAGTTTACATTTATTCCTTGATACGTCTATTGTCCCCGTAGTGAAAGCAGGCGCAAAATAATATTGCTTCAGCCGTTCATTAGCGATGTTTCCATCCATAGGCCGGTAACTCAACGGAATGTAACGAAGCATCACGAATGGCATAGAGTCGCTAGTTGAAGCCAGCCGAAGCCTCCCGAAGCCTCAGTGTTCCAAAACTTTTAGGCTTGTCGCGGAGCCTCATGAAGACGAAGCCTCATAAATTGAAGCCGGAGCCAAGCCAAAGCCGAAGCCTGGAGGTTTGGAAAAGGGCCTTGGATGCAAAAAAACAATGAATTCTGGTCCTAAAATCATGCATCTAGCTCGTGAGGTTTTTCAGAGTTGGCGAGAGCAATAATTCTTGGTAACCAGCGATTTATTGTAACAGCGCCCTCTTGTGACCAATCGCTGGTTCCTAAAATGGTGGTATACGAAATCCGTTACAGAGCGGTGAACCAGGGATCGCCAATATTTTTTTATGAATGAATTCCCTATATGACTGGTACCCACGGCCCCTGTGTATTAAATGGGTATTTAAATTACGGTGTACGCGACGTGATCGTAAATTACCGAAAGGAAAGTTAGAAAGGGTCTGAAATGAAATAGTTTGAACAAACACAAATCCTTTTTACTGACAAAGATATTTAGGCCTACCGGTATGTGAAAATTAATATGACACTGGGAGCAATATGATTCATTTTTCTTTTCGTTTAAAAAAAAACTATGACCCAGTTTTTTAAATCGCAAAGTCATCATCTCATGTTATTCATTTATTTTATTTTTTATATTTATGCCTAGGCCGGGCTTTTTGGTTTGGGGGGAGGGGGCCACAATAAAAAAATTGTAAACGTTGTAAACACATTTTGTACATCTGCTTCATGGATTTTAAACAAATATCATGAACAAGAAAGTCACATGGCCTTATTAACTAAGTTTTGTTTTAATTCTTATTCTCTTTGCATCAGGTAACAACATCTTCAACATCTTCAACTTCATCTCCACTTCATCTCCTTACACATTTAATGAGCCCTAAATGTGTTAATTAACCAGTTCGCATTGCATGCTGTGTACACACAACGTTATTCAAGAATTCAAAATGGATGACGAATAAAGTAAACACGTCATGAGCAAAGCCGGAATGTCAGCGACCGGCTTTTATCGAGCAAGGCCGGATTGAGGTTTCTGAAAAACAATCCCACGCAAGGGCCCAGTCATTGTAAAAATAATCCTGGCGCGATTTGGTTAAGAACACAGCATACATGTACATATTTAAACCTGTTGAGGATGCTGTTAAAAGTGTTTTTCACGGATGCACAATGTAAACTTCATAGAGCTATATTAAATTACTAGAGCGCTAACTCTTCATTCTTACGCGCGGAGATCCTTTGAATCCATTCTGTACGCAGACATTTTGAATTCATGTGCGTGTTGTAGAACATAATAAAAATAGATGGATTTAATTTTGAAAGTGTACTCTAAATGCAACGCGCGTGCAAGTAGAACAGACGCAAACAATTTTACGCGCGTCGTGTCAGTTAAAAAAAGTCACGGCAAAATCAACTGCAGCGCGCAAATGCGCACGCGCATTTGCGATGTTTGCGCTCATTTGCTGATCATGCGTTTCGGTTTTGGGCGTATCGGCTATGGTAACGCGTTGTATAGAATACAAACGCAGGTATGCAAATAGCCGTACAAAAGCCGTAAAAACTTTTGAGGTTTTCATAGGTTTGTGCACAAACATGGATGCGCCTAGCTCGCATCACTTTGTACATCCAGTCAGCGCTCTAGTAATTTAATATAGCTCTATGGTAAACTTTAATTACATGTGATCCTGTACATGTCGTTGATTTCTCCCTGGATCCAACGCTGCACAGCAAATATTACCTACCTGTCATCAATAACACATATTCACTTGCAATGTGTGTGAGTTTTACACTTGACATGTATTTTAAGTGTACCAAATTTTATAGACAGTTCCTGTGGAAGGACAAACACAATTTCAACAAGATCATTTTTGTTAATACATGTATACCATTCATTTCACTGCTTGGGTGGACTACATGTGTATATTTTGCAAAATGTTAGTAGTTTAATTTGTTCTGAGGTTTGTTTAACCTTTTTAAAGTCATCAAAATGCAAAAGTACTTTAAACTTGAATACACAATATTGTTTTTGTTAACGGGAATGAAAGTGTGCGTCTCTGTTACAACCGTTACAACTCTGATTTGAAATTAAGTACATAAACAAACTCTAAAAATGGTGCACAACAAATGGAAAGTCTTTACAAAACACTTGTTATAATTAACATATAATTGTACTAGTTACACAAGATGTAGTTTTTGTTTCGAAAATGAAGTTATTAAAAGCACAATGAAATTTATTTGCGGTAGTATTTGAATTGTGTTGTTTTGTGTGATGCGAATGTACATTTTTTTCAATTTTTCCAAGGTACTTGGGGCTGACATTTGATATACTTTTCAAAGAGTAACAGAGACTGATCATATTAGGTATACATCTTTTCCACATGCCTTGTAATTGTTACTCTTCAGTCGTAAAGTGTGTGTCACCCGTTACGCCCGTTACCACACACACATAGCAACATTGGGCTTGGTTCCTCAAAAAATGTACCTGTTCGATTTACTTTTCCTTTCTCTATTGATAAACCTGATGTATTGATCACCCAAAATAGATATATTTTTTTATTATATGGGAACTTTTATAATTTGGACCAGGGTCACACACATTGAGGCACTTCAGTGTGCATTGACCCCAATGGCAATGGCCCTGTCTTGATAAGACAGTCTAGGCATAATGCTTAATTTAAGAACACGAACAAAATCAATAGGCCTATGCTTGTCAACTGCAAGGTGTATTGGGACAAGGAATGGGACTGATCACCTAACATCTCACTGTGCTAAGCTCTGAGCCAAGAAAGGGATTTGCATGGTTGAATGATCCTGGATTAATTACAGATTAGAGTAATGTACACTTGGTGGGTATTTTAAACTGCATTCAACCACAGGTGTTTTTTTCCATTAGTAAGAAGCCATTCATAAACTTTTGTGACTTTTGAGAAGGGCATTTGTTTTCATTAATTTGAGCTCATTCAGTCATGAAGTTATGGAAATCTTTTATTTTCAAACAACATTTAGGAAACAGTCATAGGATTATTTTTAACTAAGTTTGATTGGTAAAATGTTTTACCTGACGATGTTATGACGATCTGTTGAGAGGGGGACTTACTTTTGTTGAGATGTTTATAGCGTTGTTTGGTATAGTATCGTTTCACTGTAATTACATTTCGCGATTTGTTTTTAGGATTTGACCTCGGCACTGACCAAAAAGATCATCCTGAAAGCCCCGCTGGTGTCTACGCCTATGGATACAGTGACAGAGTCATCGATGGCCATTGCCATGGCGGTAAGCACTCTCACTACAAAAGGTTTATAGTCGATGTGCCCTCTGACGTCACGTGTTTACATCTGTATTCAAATGTGCCCGTCAATATGCGCACGCATCGTGTTTTGCATAAAATTTGGTTGAAGAGTGACGCCACAGGTCAGACCACCTTTGAATTATGTGACCTCTGATGTCGCCTCTTTAACCAAATTTATGTAAAACACGATGTGTGCGCATATTGACAGGCACATTTGAATAAATTGAGGGCACATGGTCTATATCAGTTACAGAGTTGGAATACATGTCGAGTACAGTGAAATTGAAAGTTAACCTTAAAATGGGAAGTTTTTTTCACACCTTTCACAGTAGGAAACCATTTTTACATTTGTTTTCACACAAATGGGGAACCTTTTTTTACTGTGAGAAACCGTTCGTTACACTTTTCACACCATACACACAAGTGGGAAACATCAGTTCGCATTTTTGTATCACTGTAGAGACATGGCTTTGTTCTCGTGTACAAAATGGTTAGAAAGTCGAGCACGTTTTTCAAAATGCTCCCATTTTAACCACAATTATTTTCCTGGGTTGAAATTTTGACCCAATATACCCTATATTATACCCTAACCCAAACACTAAGCCTAACCCACATCCTAACCCTAGTTTTTGATTAATTTAAATACATTCCAAAAATCTAATTTGTGAAATTCCTAGTGGAGACCTACATGTATTTATCTATAGAAATTACCCTTTGGAGACCTTTTCACTCCCATTGTCCCCATTGTGTTCACGTCTCCAGAGGGTACTGTATTTCGCACCCAATTTCCAGACCTTTTCACAAAGTGGGAAACTGGTTTCACATTTTTATAACAAAATTTTCCATTCCCATTCGCAGTGTTAACTTTTAATTGCACTGTATATCATGTCCATGCTTCTCGCCTTCTTGTATGTGCTTCTTATGCTTCATGTACATTTATCCAGTTCGCGACTTGATTATTTTAACATCACCGAGCCGAGGCGCGGGATTGATTTTAACGAAACTCAATCAGAGGCATGTTCAGACCGATGGTATCGGGAAGCATCGGTATCACACGCATTTCCGGCCTTGCTCGCTTCTGACAGACATTTCCAGCCTGGCTAGTGACTTGTTTATGCGTCATCTGTTTTGAATCTCGGGAAAGTTTTGCGTGTATTTACGTCCTCCGGCACTAACTGGTTAAGACATTTTAGACATTTAACACATGGTCTCTCGGCCAGAAAAGAAAAAAAACAAAAAAAAACGCCCATAACAATGATGTTTGTGTTGTCCATGATGCAAGTAATTTTCAAGCAATTTCTATTTGGGGTACGTCTTTCATGGGCTTAGCCATAAATATCTTGGGAGCATTTTGAGGAAGAACACTTTTCAGTTGCATACAATTTGTGACCGGCTCAGCCAAAAAAAAGGGTATTAAGTCATTTAACCAGTTCGCGCCGGATGATGTATATAAACGCAAAATTTTTCCAAAATTCAAAACGGATGACGCATAAACACGCCAAGTTCAAGTTCGGAAATGTATGTCAGCAGCGAGCAAGGCCGGAAATGCGTGGGTGTGCTTCCCAGGACTATCAGCCTGAACCCGCTTTGGATCGCGTTTCGTTAAAAATAATCCCGCCCGTGGGCTCGGCGATGTTAAAATAATCCCGGCGCGAACTGGTTAATACTTTGTACCTACATGTACAGTTCCAGGTTTTATTCACAGAAATGTTAATTTTGATAAATGAAGTGAGGAAAAAAATGATCATTTTGTGTACATCATTCTGTTGTTCTCCAACGTACCGGTAGCCAGCTTTTTCAAATCCTGTTTTCTCAGTTGTGTAATTTGAACTCCAAGGAAGCAATTAATTTCCAATTATTTCTATCTCCAGAATGGCTATGGAGCTCTATTGTATGTATGTACCAAATGCAAGCCTTAATATGTTGTAAGCGTTCCAACCATGTACATGTACATGTACATGTAGAACTTAATTATAATTGTCTGCAACATAATACCCATTACAGCAGCGGTATGAATAATGTAATACTTTCATATGTCTGGCCATTATGTTTTTATTGAAATATTTAGGTGGATTCTAAAAAAAGGCATTTGTTCAATTTTTTTTTCTCAATTAAAATCGTAGTTGTGTGGCGGCATTGGTATAATACATCATAACTGCACTCCAGAATTTCAAGCTAATGAAGTACGCAAGGTCAAGGTAAGTGTGCGGGAACAACCATTATTCAATTTGTCTTGTAGCTAGGCAACTTATATGATGCTTATGAGTATGAGCAGTATGTATTAGAGTCATTAGAGTATTAGATACATTATATCATGTATGCATAATACACAATAGTCTTTGCAAAAGACCACTGCAGTTGACAGTGCACCCGCTAACGACACGATTTATATTCCTATCAGCTCCCACGATCACACAGTAGTTTTTGCAAATTGCTTAAAGGTAGGATACACCATTTGCAGATATTACAAAAATATTTACTACCGAATTATTAAGAAATATCTTACATGTGACCCGCTCCATCGTAATCAGGAATAAGTCGCTGGGGCCATTTTACGCAATCAGTCGTTGAAGTGAACGCATGGGTGAAAATCACGACCAAGTCGTTTTTCTGAACATTGTATTTTTAGGAAGTGTAGTTATCACAGATTATTGTCATTAATGTCTTGTATGTAAAAACGATCAATTAAGATGAAAATGAAGAGGATTTGTGTGCGCTGTCCGTATGATTTTGGTCAAGTTTGTTTAATTCAAAGCTGTTTTTCTCGGAATGTGGAATCGGCAAATAAATATACACTTGTCATTTCATCAGACCATAACTCGTTAACCTTAGAATATACACACTTGTGATGGGTATTATTAGAAAGCTTATGAAATTCCCTTTCTCACCATGTGCATACCTCAAAAAGTCATTTCGAGACTTATTCCTGATTTCGATGGAGCGGGTCACATATGTGAAAGTAAATAATGATTGTAGGCATCCAGCAAAATTATTGCGCTACTGTAGATATCCTGTAATTATTCCGAAAAAATAGCGATCGTGAACAAACAAAATGGATGCCAAGAATAAAGCAAGAAAAAAACAGCATTCATTTTTAACCAGCATCGAGCAGTTGTTCTTGGACGTCGATTGTGAATTCTTTTTTTAATTAAATTTTTTCGGAACAATTAGAGAATATCTACCACAATTTTTTTGCTGGATGCCTAGAATCATTTTATACTTTCAAATAAGTATGCTATTTCTTATTAATTCGATAGTAAAATGTGTTGATATCTGCAAATTGTGTATCCTACGGTACCTTTAACCCTAACCCCCTAGGCCTTACTTTGGGCTAAAGAACTGCGTACTACAGAATACTACTTAGTATTTTGTAGCACTGGGTCTCTCTGTGACTGATGATTGGGTGTGTACTGACAGAGTACAGATACTGCCAACTACAAAATACTAATAGTGGCAATACAGGTCAGTAATACTGATCTGTAGAGTTTAGAACACCCTACAGAGCATACATGTATGTATGGGCCATGCAAACTCAGCAAGCAGAGGGACCCAATGCTAAAAAGTACTACGAGTGCAATTAGGGGTGAAGTACCAAATACTAAAAATTACTACAGGCATTGCACACAAGTCAGTGAGAGTACTGCATACTACTTTTTACTACTAGTAGTACAAAGTAGCATTAGGTAGGGTTAGGGTTAAAAGACGATCAGTTTTATGGGTCCAGTACCTAAACTGGTGTTGGAGTTTGACTGGATGTGGGGATTGTTAGGACAAAATTCCGCCGGCCCAATGTGCACAGAGACATTGCCTTTAGTCAAGGCGCTCCTGGCTACCCAGACACGTGATGCGTGCGCCCAAAATGCTGGCGCGAACAAATACCAGCGCGCGAAAATACCAGCGCGCGAAAATACCAGCCCGCAAAAATACCAGCCCGCAAAAATACAAGCCCGCAAAAATACCAGCAAGCGAGTGCTAAGCCACGAGCTTCGTCCTCGCTTGTTTTTTTGTGCAGTATTTTCAGGGCACGTCATGCATCAAGGTAGCCACGTGTGCCTTGACTAAAAGCTAACAGAAACATAGAGGGAGAGCCTGCCAATGCTCAACTGTGGACTGCATCGCACGAACATTTACTAAACTACCCAAATAAGCCATTAGGGAAACAGACTAGGTAAATTTGCATAAATTTACCTAGGCGGGACTCAAATAGGACCGGCGCTCTACCAACTGAGCTAGCTTGTCCTATCTTGGCGGTCTTTCAATGTGTCAGTATCTTTGTTCGAAGGCGCTAGTCAGAAGTCATAAACACCAGAATGTCGTGTGGCCGCATCGGCCCACATAGAGATTAGGTTGACCGGCCCATCTGGATTTTTAACTTAATTTATACACTGCCCGGTTCTGGAGATAATTGATTTACAGACAGACACAAACACACAGACAGAGATTCCTAGAATTAGAGATCGATATGAGACGTACATGAATTGACAATGATCTGCGTTTTGTGATATTTGTTTTAATTTTTTTTTTTTTTTTTTTTTTTATAGAAATATGAACAAGGTTTTATCATGGATCCGGTCTGCATGGGTCCCGATGATACTGTCGGCTGTGTGTTCTCTGCCAAGATAGCCCACGGCTTCTCTGGTAAGACACGGTTTGATTTGATTTGAAGGTTTGCACAGTTTGATTCGATTTGAAGGTTTGCACAGTGGAGACTAAAGCCATGTTCCCATTAGACTTTTTTCCCATTTTGTGGTAACAGGTAACACGTACTCTACCTGTCGTCAGGATATTGTCTGAAACGTTGAGTTTCCCAGGTTTATTTCAGAACCTCAATAACGCTGCGTTCCAATCGCGTCGTGTTTATCGTGTTCACTGTAAATTTCTCCATGTTCACGAGTGGGTTGCATTCCAAACGCTACCCACCAAGACGCACGCGCACAGTCGAGTTAGTCGTGCGGTAAGGACATTCTTTTTCGCGCAAGAACTCGTACGTGAACCAACACGCATGCGTGAGTATTTCATTCGTTTATGAAGTCGTGAACATGGAGAAAAAAATTCCACCTCGAGTTCACCACTGGTGAACACGAGTTACCAGGCGATTAGAATTAGTACAGGCAAAATAAATAATTTTGTTTTGTTGACCTCAAACAATTTGCAACAAATTGTTTTTTACCACAATGCACTTCTATAAGGTCCCTAGAATTACATACTAAAAATCGACAAAAATCCAAGTGGTGGAAATATGACTAATTTGCATAAATCGTTAATCCCTGCTGCGTAATATATTTATTCCCATATTTGGGTATATATATTTTTTTTTAATTGTTTGAAAAGTTTATTTTGGTGATTCTACTTACATATCTTTACTTCAATAACATTTGCTAAAGCATATAAGTGACTGAATAATTATGAGAACATAGTAATTATCAAAAATGACAACTTCGTGACCCTATAAATGTGCGCACATTACACTGTCTCAAGATATCATCAAGTAGTCAGTGCTTCAAATTCACCAAGTTGCTTACTGGCACAGTTATCCTATTAAAACCTTATGAAAAATCATAGGGAACAATGATAACATTGTGATATTTAGCCCAGCAAACAAAAAATGGTGTGTCCCTAAATTGGGCTAACAAGTAGGTGAAGGGTTGCCTAAGGTGAGAGACTTGAACAAGTTTAAGGAAACCTCCCAAATTAAAGATTGCTGTTGCTTACAATAATCCTATCTACGTTAAATTTATTTTTGGGGATTTCCTTGAACTTGTTCAAGTCTTCCATCTTAGGCAACCCTTTAACTACTTTTTAGCCCAATTTATAGACACACCATTTTCCCCCAGTTTTTGTTTTCTGGGCTAAATATCACAATGTTATCATTGTTCCCTGTGATTTTTCATAAGGTTTTAATATGATAACTGTGCCAGTAAGCAACTTGGTGAATTTGAAGCTCACTAATACTGACTACTTGATGATATCTGGAGACAGTGTAATGTGCGCACATTTATAGGGTCACGAAGTTGTCATTTTTGACAATTACTATGTTCTCATAATTATTCAGTCACTTATATGCTTTAGCAAATGTTATTGAAGTAAGGATATGTAAGTAGAATCACCAAAATAAACTTTTCAAAAAATAAAAATATATTTATACCCAAATATGGGAATAAATATATTACGCGGCAGGGATTAACGATTTATGCAAATTAGTCATATTTCCCCCACTTGGATTTTTGTCGATTTTTAGTATGTAATTCTAGGGGCCTTCTAGAAGTGCAATGTGGTGAAAAACAATTTGTTGCAATTTGTTTGAGGTCAACACTTATTTTTCTTGGACTAAATGCCATTATACGACTCGTGAACTCGTGAACACGATAAACACGACGCGATTGGAACGCAGCATAACTCACAAGAGATTTGTCACATGGTGCTACCAAGACATTTTTTGTTTTTTCGCTGCCTTAATCATGTTATTCCCGTTCCTATGTGAACAATGGATCGGTACAGTACCGGAACATGTAATTTCATTTGTAGTATGTACATGTACGTGTAGCTTGTCGGTGTTGCTGTAAATTGAGGATAGTCAGCGCTGGATAAAACAATTTGTCATCACCCATCTCATGGACTTCATCTGGGACAACACAGTGAATGTTATACACTTCACAGCTCTTACACTAACCAAGCGTAAAATGCACAAACACCTGTGTGCCATTACACTTCACACATCTTGAAATTTATATCCTTGTGGATACATGGCATTGTTCTTGCCTTTGTTCCGTTACCTAAGGATTTTTCCTATAGACTTTTAGGAAACATTCCATGTGGAAACACCCTCATCTTTGGAATTTTTTTGTGGATGTTTTTGTTCAATTATTTTGCCCTTTATTGGCTTTATTGTTTTTTGGTCTCCACATGGTACCGCATTTTAGGACCGCACCCCATCGATCCGAGACCTCATAAGTCGAACCAATTAACTGTACTTTTATCAGTCCGACGCTTCATAAGTCCGATGCCTTATAAGTCCGATGTCTCATAAGTCCAATGCCTCATAAGTCCAATGCCTCATAAGTCTGACGTCTCATAAGTCTGACGCCTTATAAGTCTGACGCCTTATACATGCAAGTCCGACGCCTCATAAGTCCGACGCCTCATAACTCTGACGCCTTATACATGCAAGTCCGACGCCTCATAAGTCCGACGCCTCATAAGTCCGACACCTCATAAGTCCGACACCTCATAAGTCCGACGCCTCATAAGTCCGACGCCTCATAAGTCCGACGCCTCATAAGTCCGACGCCTCATAAGTCCGACGCCTCATAAGTCCGACGCCTCATAAGTCCGACGCCTCATAAGTCCGACGCCTCATAGGTCCGACGCCTCATAGGTCCGACGCCTCATAGGTCCGACACCTCATAGGTCCGACACCTCATAGGTCCGACGCCTCATAGGTCCGACGCCTCATAAGTCCGATGCCTCATAAGTCCGATGCCTCATAAGTCCGATGCCTCATAAGTCCGATGCCTCATAAGTCTAACGCCTCATAAGTCTAACGCCTTATACATGCAAGTCCGACTCCTCATAAGTCTGACGCACACCCACGCATTTCTAGCCTTGCTCGCTGCTGACAGACATTTCCGGCCTTGCCCGTGACGTGTTTATGCGGCTTCCGTTTTGAATTTCGGGAACATTTTGCGTGTATCCGTCCTCCGGCTTGAACTGGTTAAATCTAAGCATTATATAATAATATATAATATAAGCATAACCATTGCTATTACATGTATGTCACAATCTTGACAACACTTGGGTTGATTTTTAATGCCCATTGATTTTATGCTCTGTTTGCAGGTGACGAACACACAAAAAAGAATCCCAAATCCGTATTTGGTGGGTTATAAACAGCAGTGCTAAACATTTGACATTCATTTCTTCGGATTGTTCTCTTTTTGGCATGCTGTCTTTTTAACAAACTCTATAGCTTCTTGGATGATGGTCTTGATAATTTCCAACCTGTTTTTGGCCAAATGGCTTTCATAACTACCGGTACCTAGAGTAATATTCGTTGAAATCATACTCTCTCGAGTTCTGTTTTTTCGCGACTGTGACCAGAAACATGTTTGTGACGTCAAAATGATTAAGCAGAACATGTTTACACATGCAAGCACAAATGCCGAACCGAAAACAGTGTCAATAAGTTTGGTCAGTTAAGCGCATTTCTGGATACCCTGTGGGCTTGCAAGTTGTATTTACATTTCATTACGTGCCACTTAAAGGTAGGATACACCATTGGTAATTGCTTGAATTATCATGAATGGGTGGATTTGGGGGGTTGTATTTTATAGTAAATATCGTTTAACTGACCTGTTGGAAGTTTTACAATCATAAATGGCGAGAAAAGCACACAAAAAACAGCGTTTGTTTTCAACCGGCGTTGAGCAGTTATTCTTTAGGTTATTTGTGTTTTTTTCTTTATACAATTCTATTTTTCAGAATAATTACAGGATATCTAGCGCAATCATTTTGCTAGATGCCTAGAATCAACATTTACTTTCAGATGAGTAAGATAATTATTAATAATTCGGGAGTAAATATTTTTGCAATATCTGCAAATGGTGTATCCTACCTTTAAAATTTACAAACTTACAATACATGTATAAAAAAGAAGCATTACAAACTAGTTTTCCCAACCTTAACACTGTAACCGGTCTTTGGACTTGGTTCGATTCTGGTCGGAACAGTGACATCGCTCTATCCTGCCAACCGAAGTCGCGAAACGCTCCACCAATGACCAAAGCTAAAACATGTTTCTTATTACGGTCACAAAAACACGCCCAACGTCATTTCGGTATTACACAGTTGCTGCAAGTAGTAATGATGGAAAACGTTTTCCGTTTTCGTAATCGTACACTGAATTACATGAATTTTCATTTGAACATGTGGCCAACGTAAAACGTACATCGTTACATACATTGCAGTGCAATTGAAAGTTAACACTGCGAATGGGAATAATAAATGTTGTGAAAAACTGTTTTCCACTTTGTGAAAAGGTGTTAAAAATCAGTTTTTCACTTGTGTGTGAAGAGGTGTAATAATTGTGCGAAAGGTTGTGAAATTTGGTTTTCCACACTTAAGAAAAAGTGTGAAAAAGATTTTTCATTCTCAGGTTAAAGGTAAGATGCACCATTTGCAGATATCAAAAATGTTTACTACCAAATTCTTAAGAAATATCTTACTTATTTGAAAGTAAATAATCCAGCAAAATGATTGCGCTAGAAAAAAAAATCACCATTTCCAGACGGCGATCGCCAAAAAAACAAGAACATAGAACCACTGTCCAACGCTGGTTGAAAACGAACCCCATTTTTCTTGCTTTCCTCAGCATCCATGATTGTAAAACTTCGGACAGGTCAGTTAACCAGTTCGCGCCGGGATTATTTTAACATCACTAAGCCTACGCGCGGGATTATTTTTAACAAAACTAGACCCGAAGCAGGTTCAGGCCGCCAGTACCAGTAAGCAACCCACGCATTTCCGGCCTTGCTCGCTACTGACAGACATTTCGGCCTTGCTCGTGGCGTGTTTATGAGTCATCCGTTTTAAATCTGGGAAAAACTTTGCGTTTATATTCGTCATTTGGCGCGAACTGGTTAAAAAAGATATTTACTATAAAATACAATTCCCTATAATCCACCCATTCATGATAATTCAAGCAATTATCAATGATGTATCCTACCTTTAACTTTGAATTGCACTGTACTGTAGTGATACTTACTCTTCAGTCTGTTCTGCGGTCTTTAATTCATCAGTGATTTTTATCAGACTAACCCCATCTGCTTACTGAGTGCTTTAATCATTTCTCAATATGAATAATTAAGGCAAGGTTGTTCATGTGTGCCTGCACCCTTGACAAGTGGATTGTTTCCTTGCAGTGTAAAGGGCAGTTCATATTTTACGCTAAAGCAAACACGATACGAATTTGACGTGCACAAATGTGATGCGATCTGTGAAAACCCGTCAGATGTCGCAAAGTTGCAAGTCCCATAAAAGAGAAGAAAAAAAAGAAAAAAAAGTCTAAAAAAATTAAATAAAATAAAGTTATTATATATTTTTTTTTAAATTGATTTTTCATTGCTTTTCTGGTACCCTATCGTTAAACACTGTTTTCTCAGAACTTCGCATCGCCAATAATCGACATTCATTCGAACGTAACTTTTGATGCAGAGGTCCTAGAGACCATTTTGCCACCATGTGGCGGGTTTTTACAGATCGCATCACAAATTTGCCGAAGTTGAATTGTGTTTAACTTTTGCCAATTCACAGCACGAATTCGTATTCGCATTTGCTTTCGTGCTGATTACATGTATGAACCAGGCTTTAGTCATCAACGGCACCCTTCAGTGAAGTTCATCAGTCATTTGTTGTTCAAATCTTAATCCTTTCATCTATGGTACACCTATATTGGGACTATACGTGTAGGGCTAATATCAGTTCAGCCCTGATTAAAACTGAAGTGGATGTTTAGACAGTTTTCTTGTTTTTTCGAATTGGTATGTAAATCAAGTGTCCACCGGACTATGGTTCTGGCATTCGGTTAGAGTTCCAGCTTTGCATGTATCAATATGTGACCTGTTCCAACGAAACCCGGACAAAGTCGACTTTTTAGTTTTTCATATTTTGCTTTTTTCAAATTCTCTAGGTTCTCAGCTTTAAAATGATGTATCATTTACATATGTACCCCCACCCTATCTTCCCTGGGGTCTGGATTTAGTGATAAAACCCCGACAACCTAATTATGAGATAAACAGCTTTGAAGTTCAGAAAAGCGTATTATTTCTATACACAAATGTTTCACAAAATTGACAAAAAAACACACTTCTGGTAGACGGATTTTGTTCAAATTTGAGAAGATTGTAGATTAATAGTGAGTGACTTAGCAAAACCTAAAACCTCAAAATGGTAAAATCCATCCAGAAATGACTTCAGGAGTACATTGTGACAAAACACATTGTGCGACTTTGTCCGGGTTTCGTTGGAACGGGTCACATATGCAGATGTACATGTACAGTACAATACAATGTACGATACATGTACGGTAGCCTCTCAAAGGATGAGGTGCTTTTCAAAACAAACCAAGATAGATGTACATGTAGCTATACTTCCGAGAACTCGCTATTATTCCCTACCTTTATTCCTTTTGTTTGTACTTTCTTTCCCAACATCTCCCATACGGTTTGTAGACGAGATTCTCCCTAGTACTCGGCTTAACCAGTTCGCGCCGGGATTATTTTAACATCACCAAGCCGAGGGGCGGGATTATTTTTAACGAAACTCGATCCAAAGCGGGTTCAGGCCGATAGTGCCGGGAAGCACACCCACGCGTTTCCGGCCTTGCTCGCTTCTGAAAGACATTTCCGAATTTGAACTTGGTGTGTTTATATACGTCATACGGCGCAAACTGGTTAAGTCCTCAGGGTAATTGTTATCACTAATCCCCCATTGTCCCAAGTCCTCAGTCTGAATGGAAGACCAACTCATCCAGCTTATTGCTGATTGCAAATGTACATGTACTGGTAATATGTAGTTTGTGAACCTTTAAAAAATCTTCCAAAATCAATATGATCTACATGTAGGGTGTGTGCAAAATCATATTGATTTTGGAGGATTTGGGAGAGTTAAGGATAGGCTATTAGTGCATCACAAAAACTGACTTTGGAGCCTTTTTACTTTTTTTCTTTGGCGGGGGGGGGATAAGTACCGGATTCTTGGCATTTGTCTCGTCAGTTACAAATGTAGTTCTAATGCCCATTACATGTATACATGCAACATTTGCAATTTAAAGAAATCAATCATGCAAAATACATTTAATATCAAACACCATGAAAACTACGTACATGTATGTATGTACCTGCTATGCAGTCATTATGCATCAAACATCTTGCAAAATGTTCATTTTGAGTTACGACTTGAGTGAGGAAAACAAAATTACATGCACGACCATCAACAACGATGTTTTATGTACATTTTAATTTTAATATTGTTTTTAATGCAGGTAACTTGAATAATAGTAACAAGATCCTATAAAAGATGTCTCGGTTTATGCCATTCAGGGTAACAAACAAAAATAAATCATTTTTTAAAGGTTTGTTTTAATCAGAAGGTTTACCACCACTTTTGCTAAAAAAAATGCTCACAAGGCAGTTTTCGTTGGCGCAGCTGTGTTCTTTTTATTCACCATTTGCAGATAATGAAAATATTTACTACCAAATTATTAGGAAATGTCTTACTTATTTGAAAGTAAATGTGACCCACCATGCCAAAACCAGGCGGAAGTCGGCAAATGCCATTTCGAGATACGGCAGTGTACACAAAAAATGTGTTGCCGGTCGATTTATTTTTTTCATAAATCTTGTTAAAACTCTAATTTATAGGCTGTTCATGTTTAAACCTTTTTAAAAATTCCCGAGAGTGATAATATCGGCCTTCTCCTGATTGTTGTTGTCGTTGCTGTTACTCAAATTGAGCAAACTTGTTGCCGCGAAAGGCAACAAAATGTCACTTTTTGAAGCGTCGTTACTTTTCATTCTATAGCGGTACTGGTGCATGTGATGTATCATTGTAAAGCTGAACGTGGGAAATTCCAGTTTAGCCATTCACAAGCATTTTTGCCAGTGACGTAGACATAAACAACAATCTGATACGTTAGCAACACGTGTCACATTCTTGTTAATGCATGACTTCAATTTATAGTTTAAAACGTTGTTATGGACCCCCTTTACAGTTTGACATCGGTTAAAGAGTCTGCAACTCTGCATGAAGTCAAATTAGGTGGTTTCTAAGGTAAATTGGGGGCTCAATAATGTTAATGATGAACGACTTTAGTGTTCGTTTTCTCAAAAGCATCCCTTGACACTTCCTTATTTCAAAAAGACGTAACTTCAAAAGTATACCACCTATTTGAGTCCACTATAGCTTATTTTAAAGCTTAAAACGCTAGCAATCCAATGGTATAAAAATATGAAAAATTCGACTTCAGCCTGGTTTTGGGGTGGTGGGTCACAAATAATGATTCTAGGCATCCAGCAAAATATAGTTCGCTGCTGGTAGATATCCTGGAATTGTTCTGAAAAATTGAATTTTATTTTACAAAATTCACGATCGCCAGATGGCAATCACAAAAAAACAAAAACATAATAACCACTGCCCGACGCTGGCTGAAAATGAATCCTGGTTTTGTTTTTGCTTTTTATGATATTAACTATAAAATCCCCCCCCCCCCCCCTCGCCCTCCCAAAAAAATCCACCTATTCCTTATAATTTAAGCAATTACCATTGGTGTCTTTTACCTTTATGTAGACTAAAACTATTTACTTTTTGCTAGCATTTGCTAGAATATTGTGTTTGGTATGAAAACAAAAGGAGTACATGTGTATCATGTAATTGTAAATGTTTTAGATTATAATTTAATATATTTAGTATTTACTTAAATTTACTTTATTAATCAGTTCAGGCCGGTTTTTTTAATCATTTTTTACTACTGGACCCAGGCGCAGGATTATTTTTATAAAATTCAAGTTTTCAGAGCAATTACAGGATATCTAGCGCAATCTTTTTGATGGATGCCTAGAATCATTATTTACTGTCAAATACATAGTAAGATATTTCTTAATTTGGTAGTAAAATCTTTTGATATCTGCAAATGGTGTATCGTTATTTACTTTAAAATACATGTAAGATTTTTCCTAATTTGGTAGTAAAATCTTTCGATATTTACAAATGGTGTATCCTACCTTTAAACTTGCTTGCATTTGCTAGTTGTTATTCATACGCCCCATTGTGCTTGATATAGGTATCCCTATCACTGATACTGGCTCCCTAGGAGGTAAGCTCCTAGGCATTGTCACAGCTCGCGACATTGACTTCCTGAAGGCTGACTCCTACAATGCTTCCTTGAAGGAGGTGATGACCAAACGGGAGGAGCTGGTGGTGGCCTCGGCCAATATTACCCTCAAAGAAGCCAATGTTCTTCTGCAGAAGTCGAAAAAGGGTAAGATGTAAAAATTGTTTGAACAAATGTGAAAATCGATTTTCCAACTTGTACGAAAATCGGTTTTCGACTTGTGTGAAAAGCTGTGTAAATTGTGTGAAAACATTTTCCCATTTTGTGAAAAGATGTGAAAATTGGTTTTCCTTTTGTGTTTGAAAAGGGGTAAAAATTGTGTGAACAAGTGGTGCGAAATACGGTACTCTCTGGAGACGTGAACACAATGGGGACAATAGGAGTGAAAAGGTCTCCAAAGGGTATTTTTTATAAATGAATAGGTCTCCATTGGGAATTTCACGAATTAGATTTTTGGATTGTACTCAAAAACTAGGGTTAGAATTTGGGTTAGGGTTAGTGTTTGGGTTAGGGTATAATATAGGGTATATTGGGTCAAAATTTCAACCCAGGAAAATAATTGTGGTTAAAATGGGAGCATTTTGAAAAACGTGCTCGACTTTCTAACCATTTTGTACACGAGAACAAAGCCATTGTCTCCACAGTGATACAAAAACACGAATACATGTTTCCCACTTAAAAAGTGTGTGAAAACGGTTTTACCCCTTGTGAAATTGTGAAAATAATTTCCCATTCTGAAGATAACTTTCAATTTCACTATATACTATACCTGTACATGGAATCTGCATTCAAAAGGAGTTTGAGGCATGTGTGCACCTATCCGGTACTCAACTATTGTTTCCGTACATGTATGACGTTATGCAAACATTCCATAAGGTTTGTGTGCTTAAGGAAAATCTCTGTATGGGAAAATGCGTTTACAGATTGGCACTTACAGGGTACTGGGAACAAAAGGAAAACAATGGGACTGTGGTACCCCGCAATCCTGTCTTTAGAAATGGAAGTACCCCGCAGGTTAACGCTATGTATTTCGAGATTTCTAAGGAGACAAAGGAAAACAAAAGAAGGTAAGTAAAGTCCAACAACAGAGGTACCCCACAACCAATTGCGTGCCAAGTGTGTGTGCCCTCCCTCACAGGAAAATGTCTCCACAACTCAGTCGGCTTTCTTCAGACAAAAGAAACTGTCTCCATAACGAGGTATATGCCTATACCCAACTTTTCACAGAATGCACAACAAGACAGGGGTTCTCTACATTATTCAGAAGACCAGTACAGTACAGTGCAATTGAAAGTTCAATTCGTTTTCACACTTTTTGCACTGTACTGTAAATCTAATAATAATAATAATAATAATAATAAACCGTTCTTATTAAGCGAATTACACACAGTCCCAATGCGCTGTACAGAGGGGAAAATTAATCAACATTGAATAAATGGGTTTTGAGAAGGCATTTAAATTGATCCAAGGTTTGTGTATCTATGACGTTTTGGGGGAGTTTGTTCCAAAGATTGGGAGATGACGTAGACAAAAATTTACGCATGGCTATTTCCATTAATGAGGTTGACAATGCATCTTTAATTGTGTACATAAACTTTTTTTAACAAAATGTGAATCTTACAAATCAAATTTATCTTCTTCATACATGATGAAAAACATTGTTTCACATGTAAATAGGGACACCACATTTGGGAACTAAATTTTCAAAATTTTTCAATCATTTTCCACACATTTTCACACACACGTTTCAACCGTACTGGTGCGAAATACGGTACCCTCTGGAGAGTTGAACACAATGGGGACAATGGGAGTGAAAAGGTCTCCAAAGGGTAATTTCTATAGATGAATAGGTCTCCATTAGGAATTTTACGAATTCGATTTTTTTATTGTACTTAAATTATTCAAAAACTAGGGTTAGAATGTGGGTTAGGGTTAGTGTTTGGGTTAGGGTATAATATACATGTAGGGTATAGTGGGTCGAAATTTCAACCCAGGAAAATAATTGTGGTTAAAATGGGAGCATTTTGAAAAACGTGCTTGACTTTCTAACCATTTTGTATACGAGAACAAAGCCACGTCTCCACAGTGATGCAAAAACGCGAATTGATGTACTGTAGGTGTCTATAGTTTACCTATCGGTACATGTATGTTATAACTGCCATTGAGTTGCTTGGTGCAGATATGCTTGTCAACTACGTGTGCAATCTCTTGCAAAAGACGGCTTTATTTTCTTGTTCAGTGATATCAACTCATGAGAAACTCACTGAACGATAGACAATATGTGACCTGGCACCACGAAATGAGCGGAAAGTCGCACATGGCCAAAACGAGTTATTGGCCGAAACGTCCATTTTTCAAGTGGGAGGTCAGTTTGGAGTTGTTAACGTTTTTACATACCAAAAAACCTTCTGTATCATTCATCCCAAATTTGTATAGCTCAATTTACCTTTAAAATGTGTTTTTTGGTGCCTGAATTGCACTGAGTGATGGTATAGTTGGTACGGTTCACGGACTTTGAAGTCCGTTTTCTCAAAACAAGGGAACATGACTTCAGCTATTTCAAAAGAGTATAGCGGCGGCTAGGAATAAGCTACAGCAACACACAATACATCATTTGAAAGCTTAGGACTTCTTTCAAGAAATGTAATAATGTCAATTTTGTTATTTTGCGACTTTCCACCCATCCCCATTTCGTGGTGCCAGGTCACATGCACTTGACATCATCTAATTTAACCATCTATAACTTACTTTTTTTCTTCATATTTTGTGTGGACTACATATCCTACTTCAGAGGCCCACAAATATAACTGTTTTTCTTGGCCAAACGTGTTTTACAGGTAAGCTGCCAATCGTCAACAAGAAAGGGGAGTTGGTGTCGCTGATCTCACGAACCGATTTGAAGAAGCATCGGGATTTTCCCCTGGCCTCTAAAGACTCTCACAAACAGCTTCTAGTAGGAGCAGCCATCGGGACTAGAGAAGACGACAGAGTTAGACTGGAGATGTTGGCACAGGCTGGTGTGGACGTCATTGTATTGGTAAAAAAATACTACCTCTAATAATAATTTGTGACCCTTTCCAGGAAAACGTTTTGGGTCGCACTGCATCTAGTCCTGATAATAGGGAGGGTGGTTTAAAAATAGAATTCTGACGTCATGAACACTTCGCAAGGAAAGCTGAAGGGTGGCAGGGCTCGCGAAATATCCAATAGCTGAAATGCACCATGGCCCCCGATTGGCCGCCGTGGAGGTTATCGTCAGACACTGACCACTAACAGCGCGGAGCATATAATTTGTAGCTTGACCAGTTCGCGGCAGGATTATCACCGAGCCGAGGCGAGCACGGGATTATTTTTAACGAAACTCGATCTGAGGCGGGTTCCATCCAATGGTACCGAGAAGCACACCCACGCATTTCCGGCCTTGCTCGCTGCTGACAGACATTTCATCCGTTTTGACTCTGGGGGAAACTTTGCGTGTATATACGTCCTTCGTCGCAAACTGGTTAATAAGGGTGCAACAGCCGCTCTCCCTCTGGGCCAAAGGGGGTTGCCTGGAGAAAAGCGCCAGGAAAGCGTATTTTATGAAATTGGTTGTTGTTATTCAAAACGAATTGATTGGAACAGCTGAGGTATATTCCCCCAAAAAAAATATGAATAAAGTTTTTCTTGTAAAGGCCGATTCATTCTTGGCGTATAAAGAAAAAACAGACGCAGATTTGTCACGTCGATGCAAGTTTTTACGCTGTGAATTGGCATAAAGTTGAACACATCTCCACTCCAAATTTCGCAGCAAATATTTCTTGACCCCAAATTTTTTTTGCGTTCGTGTTCAGATGAGGTATGAATCAACCTAAAAGATAGATTTCAGGTTTGTCAAAACATGTAAAACTTCAAGAACTGCATAAATTCCATATGGTAATTTTTCTTGTTCTACCTTTGTAACGTCAAGAACTTTACATGAGGTGTAAATGCCAAGGGAGTTACGATTTAAACAAGTTGACTAGTCATTCTAAACAGAACCTCTCTACTTTTTTGTGGAATATTTTGAAATCCTGACAATTTCCCAGAAAATTTGATTTTATTATCGCTCACAGAAAAGTTGGCATCCTTTTTTTGAATATTGAGTTGACTATTAAAATGGGCCCAACTTGCCTTGTTATTTATCTGTGTCGGGATCGTTTGAGCTTGCTCACATCTTAATTTTGTTGTCTAACTTCTCTTGTTTTTTGCCTTTTACTGTTGTAGGATTCTTCACAGGGTAATTCATCCTTTCAAATCAACATGGTAAAGTACATCAAGCAGAACCACCCAGAAGTCCAGGTTATAGGAGGCAATGGTATGTGCTGTACTGGTAGTCTTTTAACCCTTGCCCTTGTTTACACTCCTGAAACACTTAAATAGTTGTCTTAAATTCCCCTTCAAAGTAAGCCTGCAGCGGTCAAACGGTTACATGGTTAACCGACCGGTTACACAGTTACATTTTTCCTGTTTAAAACCTATTTTTTTTTTTTTTTTTTTTTTTTTTAAATAAAAAAAACCCTACCAATTGTCAACTTTGGGTCCAGTTTTTGTTGAAGCAGGTCACAAATTGTACAATTTATTAAATTTCGTATGGACATTTCTGATAATAATAATAATAATATCAACATTTATAAAGCGCCTTTTCCTAGGGTTACAAAGCGCTTAGAGAATGACCAAGAAAATACAACAATGACAAGTATAACTAGAACTACGTCTGTTCAAGGAACAGAACATAGGGCTTTTTCGCTTTCGCATTTTTTAGAGTATTTTGTTTAAAAAAAACCCCAAATCTAAGTTAATTTAAACAGATTAATATTAATTCAAACTGATTAAAACGATGACGTCACACGTTTCCGAACTTTTTGTGCAACTACAGTGGTGATTAAATTGAAGTACCCATTAATTTGCGAGCGAGTACGAGGAGGTACGTGCGTTTAAGTGTGTTTACGAGATCTCGAAATCACTCTTACCATCTCGAAAACCCTCAGCATAAAATTAACTCGCTCGAACCCGCTCGAAAATCCCCGCGTGCGTCGAGCGAGATGCAACGACTGTACGAGCGGTGATCACTGACCCGTGAAATTCCAGTTTGGGTTTCCAAGTACGAACGACCGCCTGTGTGTGTATGTACACTGAATGTCGCAGACTAGACTGTAAACCGCAGGATTCCCCAACTAACTGAGTGATGACCCGACCGAGTTTCTTGAAAAGACCAACATCAAAGCCTTGGCACCGCTCACTACTTCCAGTGACAAGATCGTTATCCAATCATGAAGTCCAGTTAAACAAATCTTTATTGTCGTTGGGTGTCAGACGTTCTCTCAACACAAAGTGGTACCCATAGAATGTTGTACTGGCCTGCTTATCTCCAACAAAGATACATTGTATTTACTTACACTGACCCATGCCTGGCAAATACAAAATTCATTTAAAATGCGTTGGTCGGTGTATTTATCGAGCGAATTTATTTGTCTCCTAACCCAACCGAAGATCATTTAATTGGCTGTAAGTACCTTCGTACCTTGCCGTACTGATTTACAGAAGGTATTGAGATGTTCAAATAAAAACATGTTAAAACCCCGAGCCTGTTCATTTAGGAAACCACAGTCCTAAACAAAAATATTCCTTAGGTTAATTATGTAATTGTCCATGTTTTTATAGAAAAAAAGAAGAGAAATGGTACTTAAAGACTTATTTGTCTGAACTCCTAAAATTTCTCCAACCGATTTCAGGGGTAAATAATAATGCGATTTATTCTTGGTCCGGCCCAGGCGTTATGGAGGCGGCGTTTAGCTTTGATGACTGTGAAGAATAGGTTTTGATTGACAGGCTCCACAAAAGGATCCGGTAGTTCTCCCAGTAGAGAGATTATTTTACGCAACTTGGGGAAAGGGCAAGTACTAGAATTGGTAAAATAATAAAGTAGGGGAAAATAATAAAGCCAGAGGAAATGTGCAGTTCTGGTGTCTATTCTCACAAAATAAATGTACATTTACTGAAACATCACACAATTTTCTAATATAAGTTGTATTTATCTCTTGGCCTAACCGATGGTCATTAAATTGGATGCGAGTACTTTACAAAAGTTTGCCGTAATCGTTTACAAAATTCATTCAGATGTACAAATAAAAAGGTGTTAAAAATTCTGAGCCTGTTTATTTACGAAACCCTAGTCATCCAAAATATATCCCTACGGTTAATTTTAAAATTGTCCTTATTGTCTTTTTATAGAGAAAAAGGGGAAAGGGTACTCAAAGACTTATTTGTCTGAACTCTTAAAATTTCTCCAACCGATTTTAGGGGTAAATAATAATGCGATTTATTCTTGGTCCGGCCCAGGCAATATGGAGGCGGCGTTTAGCTTTGATGACTGTAAAGAATAGGTTTTGATTGACAGGCTCCACAAAAGGATCCGGTAGTTCTCCCAGTAGAGAGATTATTTTACGCAACTTGGGGAAAGGGCAAGTACTAGAATTGGTAAAATAATAAAGTAGGGGGAAAATAATAAAGCCAGAGGAAATGTGCAGTTCTGGTGTCTATTCTCACAAAATAAATGTACATTTACTGAAACATCACACAATTTTCTAATATAAGTTGTATTTATCTCTTGGCCTAACCGATGGTCATTAAATTGGATGCGAGTACTTTACAAAAGTTTGCCGTAATCGTTTACAAAATTCATTCAGTTGTACAAATAAAAAGGTGTTAAAATTTCTGAGCCTGTTTTTTTACGAAACCCTAGTCATCCAAAATATATCCCTACGGTTAATTTTAAAATTGTCCTTATTGTCTTTTTATAGAGAAAAAGGGGAAAGGGTACTCAAAGACTTATTTGTCTGAACTCTTAAAATTTCTCCAACCGATTTTAGGGGTAAATAATAATGCGATTTATTCTTGGTCCGGCCCAGGCAATATGGAGGCGGCGTTTAGCTTTGATGACTGTGAAGAATAGGTTTTGATTGACAGGCTCCACAAAAGGATCCGGTAGTTCTCCCAGTAGAGAGATTATTTTACACAACTTGGGGAAAGGGCAAGTACTAGAATTGGTAAAATAATAAAGTAGGGGGGAAATAATAAAGCCAGAGGAAATGTGCAGTTCTGGTGTCTATTCTCACAAAATAAATGTACATTTACTGAAACATCACACAATTTTCTAATATAAGTTGTATTTATCTCTTAGCCTAACCGATGGTCATTAAATTGGATGCGAGTACTTTACAAAAGTTTGCCGTAATCGTTTACAAAATTCATTCAGATGTACAAATAAAAAGGTGTTAAAAATTCTGAGCCTGTTTTTTACGAAACCCTAGTCATCCAAAATATATCCCTACGGTTAATTTTGAAATTGTCCTTATTGTCTTTTTATAGAAAAAAGAGGAAAGGGTACTCAAGGACTTATTTGTCTGAACTCCTAAAATTTCTCCAACCGATTTCAGGGGTAAATAATAATGCGATTTATTCTTGGTTTTTCTGATATCTAATAAAATCGACATACACCCAGAACAATAAATTACGAGGCTAGCGAAATAAATTCCAGGTTTATTTAATAACATTTATTTCTGGTTTCATTGGGTTTTTTAAAGAAAGAAAGAAAGAATAAACGGAACCTTAACACCTAATATTTTGAGCTCCTAAACATTTTTCAAACAGATTGAAGGGGGAAATTTATTTCCAATTATTTTTCTTTTTTTTTGTCTTTAACAAAACGATGTATTTCGTGGCCCGTAAATTACAAGGCTAGCTTTTAAAAACAATCACAAAACCCATACGAGCCAATAAGATAAGCAAGATTAAAATCGAGGTGGTACAAAATCCCGATGGCGGACCCCAGAATACCAACACTGGACCATGAATAGTTTAAATACTCTAAATTAAAACCCAGAAAAAAACTGCGTGATTTATCGAAAACGGGTACTATTATTTGTTGTCGTGCATTGTCCCCTAAAATGCACGAGCTGAGGTTTTATCCCAGCAACTTACTCCCAGAAGCGTGTATTTCAGTCTTGAATGATTGTGTACACATCATGAGGAGTTCAAATTTATTCAAATTTAATAAATATGCTGCTAGGTTTTATTTATTAAAACACATAATATTTAATTTGTCCGTAAAATAGATGTGGAAATTGTAAGAGCTCGTTCCTTTTTTTAAATTTATAAGTGGTTCTTGGTGTAATTTTACATAATAAACGCTATGATAGTTGAAGGGGAATAAAATAAAACCACAGGATAATTATTTGGGAGTATTTTCCGAATATATTCCACTTGGGGCAATAAACCCAGACAATGATTGACAGCTGACCTACAAATAGTATTAAACAAGTCTTGAAGTGCCGTTCGGTTTTCGCTGATGCGCATGCGTCTACTTTGCATTACAACTCTATTGTTGTTGTTTTAAGAATCAGGTTCAGTCAGATAATAGACTCGGGACTGTAGATTTGTGCAACACAGTTCCTCATCCATTCTTAACTTGACAGCCCCGGCTTTTAATGTTGGTAAACATAATCCAACAATCCAACAATCCAACAAAAGTGTGTATTTATTAACCCAGGTCTTGTCTGTCTTATTTCACTACAGGATAGAGAGAAATTTTCCAACTTCCACCTTCAGCGAGTCCGCGATGTCAGACTAAAAACGTCAACTTGAAAATTTCACTTCCTTTCCTCACTCCGTTTAAATCCCCAGGCATTGCTTGGGGACGTCCGATGACCGCAAGATTGTCATGGCAGACCTCCACAGTCAATACCCATATTGCCTCGACCAATCATCAACCGTGGATCAACGAGCGCACCCCACATTAAACCATTCAATGTCTGACTTTGCTTTTGTCAGCTACGCAATTGTCAGACACCACGAGCAAACACAATCTCCTTCTTTCCCACGCACCCCACCCTTTGCTTTTCCCCGCGGATAGTAATTCGAGCCCTTTCAAAGACACCCTCTGTTATTGAAGAACCAATCATAGCCCCCATGACTCGTTTTTGATTGGCTAAATAAATCAAAGGAAACCGGCCCCGGCGTTATGGAGGCGGCGTTAAGCTTTGATGACTGTAAAGAATAGGTTTTGATTGACAGGCTCCACAAAAGGATCCGGTAGTTCTCCCAGTAGAGAGATTATTTTACGCAACTTGGGGAAAGGGCAAGTACTAGAAGTGGTAAAATAATAAATATAGGGGAAAATAATAAAGCCAGAGGAAATGTGCAGTTTTGGTGTCTATTCTCACAAAATAAATGTACATTTACTGAAACATCACACAATTTTCTAATATAAGTTGTATTTATCTCTTGGCCTAACCGATGGTCATTAAATTGAATGCGAGTACTTTACAAAAGTTTGCCGTAATCGTTTACAAAATATATTTAGATGTACAAATAAAAAGGTGTTAAAAATTCTGAGCCTGTTTTTTTACGAAACCCTTGTCATCCGAAATTGTCCTTATTGTCTTTATATAGAAAAAAAGGGGAAAGGGTACTTAAAGACTTATTTGTCTGAACTCCTAAACATTTCCCCAACCGATTTCAGGGGTAAATAATAATACGATTTATTCTTGGTTTTTCTGGTATCTAATATTAAATTACGAGGCTGGCGAAATAAATTTCAGAGGTTTCATTTATTTCTGGTTTCATTGTTGGAAAAAAAACCAAAAAAAACCGGGACCTTAACACCTAAACAATTTTAAACGGATTTAGGGGGAAAATTTAATACGATTTATTTTCCGTTTTTCTTGTACATGTATTTAACAAAAACGATCTATTTTATGGCCCGTAAATTACAAGGATAGCTTTTAAAATCTTCCACCAAACCAATAGGCCTACAGCCAAGAATAAATAAGAATATGATCATGGTGATACAAAATCCCGATCCAGGACCCCAAGACCCCCCAAACTAATATTTTGAATATAATCCAAGTAGGCGCAAGAAATCCAGATAATGATTGACAGCTGACCTACAAAATGTATTAAGTTGGATAAGCAAGCCGGCCAACATGTGGCCGACCACCACATTGGAATTTTAATTGGCTGGGGAATGTTTCTTTGTGGCATACAATTACAACCAATGAAAAAGATAATTTGTTAGAAGGAAGGACATGGTTGGAAGTTCTTTCTTTTTTGAACGATCTCATTCTCACCAACGCTTTTTGTCCTTCCGAAAACACCGCTCGATAATACGAATAGAGATCAAAAATACTTTGTCATTCAGCTTTAAAACGCACCGACACAATGGACTTGCATGCACATGTAGAGCACCCAACAAGATCCCACAAAAGAAGCCTGGTGCACTAATTATAATGAAAATAAATGTAGGCTGTTCCTTGGCACTCAACCAATAACCTTTTTATATAGCTCCATGTTCACAGTAAAAGCGCTCTCAATTGGGCTTTTGTGTAGCGCAACAATCACTCAGAACAGTTGTCCCAACTGAAAAGCCGGATCGATTGGTAAATGGGCCACTACACGTACTTGGGAATCACGCGAAGTCATTGTTATGCATGGATGACTTTCCTCGTAAGTGCTCGTTCTTCACGCACCTCGGAAGCGCTCGCGCGTAACTGCGAGACCCCGTAAATCCTCGCGGGCAACTGCGAGACCTCGTTAATCCTCAGACAATGGCCGAGTAGATACGTGCGTTAACGGGTGAATTGCGAGCGAGTACGAGTGCGAGGGGTACTTCAATTTAATCATCACTGTATCTATCACCTAACAACACAAAATGAGGTGTTATGTTAACACGATCCTTTGCTGAGATATGCCTTCAACGTCTAAAAACGTAATAATTCAAATATAATCGTAATATGACGTAACATTTGTCAACATGACGCTAGAGGGCGCTTTAACATTTTATGAAGTCACATCTAACATATAGCCAGTCGGCCTACACAATTTGATGCAGACAATTAGCAATCGCAGAACTGCGATTATCAACACGTACTACGCGCACACACTAAATTCCTTGATGAAGCAGTGCAATTAGATATGCGATGCAGGCCCGTGCATTTTTTTTTTTTTTTTTTTTTTAACGTTGATTACGGTTAACCGTAACCGCAAAACAAACGGTTACACGGATAATTTGATAACCGCAAACTTGCAGGCTTACTTCAAAGCACTCCAAGGAATGCCATAGGAAACTGCAGGTCAACGGGGTCATGCTCTAAGGCCACGGTGTATAACAATTTTTAAGTTAGGGTGTGTGTGCTTTTTTTTTCAAACGTTGATTTTATTTTCTGAACAAATTTGGAAGGATTATAATGTACTATTACTACGAATAAGTTGGCTTGTTTGCATTGGCAGGTCGTTCTAGATATTTTTTAATTTGAAAGTAATTAATTAATTACTTGCTGTTTTTTGTGTGCGCGATGTCTATTTCAAACACTTATAACAAATACAATTCTATCAAATTATCAATTCAATTAAAAAATGTAATTATTTGGGTTTTTTTCCCCTAGTTGTGACAGCATCCCAAGCAAAGAACCTAATTGACAGTGGAATAGATGCCTTAAGAGTGGGTATGGGTAGTGGCTCTATCTGCATCACACAAGAAGGTAAGACCACCGTCATCGATTACCGATTGGGAAATGTGACGAAAAACCACATTTGCCTTGAATTGACCTATATACAGGGTTGCAGTCGACTAAGTCGAGTCCATGCAAGTCCGTTCACAAGTCTTTTCGTGAAGCCCAGCCACAAGTCCCTTCATAAAGGCAGTCACAAGTAACTGGATGAACAATGACAAAGGAATGCTTTTGTCAAAGCTGATTTGAATAGCTTGTGATTTGAATTGGAACTAAAAGACTTGTGATGGACTTGCAGGGACTTGCAGGGACTTGCAGGGACTTACAGAGACTTGCAGGGACTTACAGGGACTTACAGGGACTTGTGATGGACTCGACTACATCCCTGTTTATATATCACCGTTCACAAACATCAACCAATCACGTCTGTTGAACATATTCCAAACCTCGGACTAAAAAAAACACAACAAATACGCGCAGTAATCGATCGCATGTGCGCCCTGTTTGTAGAAACACAATGCGCTCAGCCCAATATCACAATATATTTATCTGCAGATCTTATTCGTAACACTTTGGCCAAGCCCGGCCGTCTACGCAGTTAGTTTGTTTTTATAACACACCTCTTGCTAGTTCTGTATTCTGGTTGGCTGAAACAACGGTCACGTGGGGTTAACTAATATAGGCTAGTGCATGAGATTTGCGCCACCGTGAATTTGCGGGAAAAAGTTCCCGAAGCGGGCAATAGACTTAATATTTTTGACTGGTTACAGCGCCCTCAAGAGGTTTGCCAGGCTCATCTTAATATGAAAAATGGCGGCGTCTGGATCGGATCGCGATTATTTCATATTTTGGACCGAGGTGTGTTATAAAACACATGGACTGGCATGATTCGGTCACTAGAGCACGTCTATCCCCCCTCGGCCACGGGAAATAGGTCCTTCTTCTGGTCACTCACAGTCCCTCGGGGGAATAGACGTGCTCTAGTGGCCTCATTGCCAGTCCATATGTGTATAATATTTATCTAGAGATCTTATTCGTAACACTTTGGCCAAGCCCGGCCGTCTACGCGGTTAGTTTGTTGTGTTCATAACTAATGAGGTATCATGCTCTCATAAACATGGTGAAAAGATGTCAGTGGCGATCTTACAATCTAGCTGCAATTCAGATCGCGTTATGAAGATCGACTGCAAAAAAGGAAAAGTGATGATTTTTTTCCTCTTTCCGCGACCAGAGAATGCACGAATGTCTGCCTGTGCACGATGAGAAAGATTGCCTCAGAAACAGTGTGTGTGCAATGATGCACTGTTGAATGCACCTATCACACATCTCACCTATGTGCTGCACATGTGTAAAGTTGTCTAATGGACATGGCTAATTGCTACAATGTCCACATATTCAAATTCCTTTGTGAAGCAGCGCTAATTAGATATGCAACGCAGGACGCTATGCATGAAGCCGCTATGAATATTTGAAAATACATTCATGCCCCATTTTTGTAGGTTTGTAAAGACGATAGTATGAGTTAGGGAGCTGGACTAATCATGTCATTAGCACAAAGCGTGAAAATAATTTACGCAACATGCGTAATCATTTCTTTTTGTCTTTGGCAAAGACTACGCATACTCCTGAATACACAGTGTCCTGACACTCATTATCCGCATTGCATATGTCTTGATACACAGGACAATGACAATCAGTGACATATTTATTTTCTGGCAAAATGAGATGGAACTGGTCACAGGCCACAGTGATTGTAAAACTTTGGACAGGTCGGTTAAACCGGAGCAAACAATGTTTACTATAAAATACCGTACAACCCCCAAATCCACCATTCAAGCAATTACCAATGATGTCTGCTAATGTACCTTTAAACACTTCTAGACTAGGAGCACGGACCAAAAAAAAAAGTGGGTGCTCAACTCTCACTACATCTAAGGTTCGATTGCTTTATGTGGTGGAATAGACCTAGTAGAACATCTCTAGGTAGTATGTGGACTCAAATTGTGGTATAAATTTAGCGCTGCTGTCAAAAAATATTACAAAAAAAATTATTTGATAAAAAATAATAAAAAAAAAAAATTTAAGATAAGTTTGACACAATGAAAGCATATAAACATCACTTTTGTTCATGCAAATGATGCTGTTTAATGAGTTCATGACTCAAATGTTCCTCATTGGCTAAAAAATAATAATTATGGTCTAAGGAGACAAAGGGGCGTGGCCACGCCCCTTTAAAAGATAACCTTTAAAAAAAAATTAAAAAAATCTTGGGAAGTACAAGCCTCGTACAAGTTTTCTTTGTTCTTATTTCAAAATTATTTCACATTTTAGTATGTACTTTATAAAAATGAAATGTAAAAAATATTTAAATGATAGTTGTGATAATTTATATAAGATATTAAGATATATAAAAAATAAAATGCTTCATTTTTTATTTTTTTTTATATGAATATATGACTAGACTAACAATTGGTGCCAAATTAAGAACAATACCAACTTTTTACCCTCAAAAACCAAGTTTTTCTCAAAAGTGATACCACAATTTGAAGCCACATACTACCTAGCAGTGTTCAGTAGGGTATGTTCTTCCATATTGTGAAGTCAAACCTTGGATGTAGTAGGTGTTGAGCAAAATTCTTATTTACAGGGCTTTCACAACTTTGCTCCTAGTCTATTCATGTGGCACATACAATTTAGACTCCTTTGAAGTCTAGGCCCTATTTGCAATTTAACTTTCACGCGGCACAGACAATAACCTCCGTGCACACCTTCTCAATGGTGAAAATAGTAGGAAAATATAGGGGAAATCTTTTGGGAGAATCAGGCCTTCATTTTAAAGGAGCGCGATCGCGCTCGCGCTCCTTCGCGCTCCTTAACAATTTTAAGGAAAGAGCAAAAAAAAGCGTTCCTTACAATTTTAACAAGAGCAAAAAAAAATAAAAAAAATAAAAAATCTCTTTCCATCACCGCACACGGTTAGATGTTACGTTTTTTTCTTAAACAACTATCAAAAGATAGAAGAAAAAATTATCTAAAAGCCCATACCTTGTTTAACTATTTCCCAAAATAGAAAAATATAAATAATGGCTTTTTCAAACAAAAAACAAACACACTTTTAGCCCAAAACCACAACATGAGTTCACAACCCAGGCTCTGTTTTCCACACTACCGCATCCGAGCACCCATTGGATAATACGATGACCAACCACAACACGGTATCATCCACCATGCCACGCTGCTTTGCACGCTACCCATCTTACGTACGCAAACCGTACATATACACCCCAGAGAATACCAACAAAACCAGGGAAACATCCCTCCTAAACATCAACCAAAACAAACCAAACGGTTTTTCTTGCCTACAATGTGCCCCACAATCCGAATATATTCATTATATTCATATACAATTTCCGCATAGGAAAGCCATGGCAAGAAATAAACCGAAAAAAGGTAACAATGAGATCACTTAACCAACAAATATCAAACCTCTTCTCTGGCAAATGCGAACGCAAAAACGCCAATTCCAATTAGCAACCGAGCCATAAACCACCGGACCGTAACAATTAAACACCAAGCAGTAAACAAACACAGTTAAAACCCAACATACTGCTCTCTTTACAAGAGAAATAATACGGACCCAAAATAAATAATATGGCTAAGTTCCAAATACCTTGAATTCACGTTCATTGATTGAACCACACCTAACCCACACACCTTGCGATTCCTCACTATGGAATCAACTACCTGCAACTGACGAGTGTCATAACAGTAAAGACACGAAAGCATTGCTATTGCTAACACAAGAGAATTTGCGATTACAATTCTCTCCTCGCACCCCCAAATAAAATCACATCAGATTTATCTTATACCAACAACGGTCATCTAGTCTTTCGTGTTCGCCCATTCCATTTATTTCGGATATAACGGGCCTAGACTAATTCGCGCTTAATTAAGCCATACAAGTCACAGAGAGTGTCACTGGATGGGAAAGCGCCATCATTCTCTTAACCAAAAGTTGAACTACTGGTGAATGTTGTGTTCCTTTTCTTGAGTATGTGTTTATTAAAGGCATAGACACCTTTGGTTGTCATTTTGAGTAACTACAGATAGTGTCCAGGGCCTTTAAACTTGCGTTTTGTTAGCGAGAGCAAATCACTCTCCTTAATTCACCTTTTGATTTAAGGAGAGCGATGCACAGCTCTCCTCAGATTTATTAAAATGAAGGCCTGAAGAATTGTCCCTTTGATGATACAAGCGTAAACTTTGGGAGATACCGGTACATGTAGTCAGAGTATGTCATTAAAAAGATATACACCACGAAATGAGCGGAAAGTCGCACATGGCCAAAACGAGTTATTGGCCGAAACGTTCATTTTTCAAGTGGGAGGTTGGTTTCGAGTTGTTAACGTTTTTACATACAAAAACAATTCTTTATCATATCCCAAAATTGTATAGCTCAATATCTGAATTGCACTAATTGGTAGTATAGTTGGCACGGTTCACAAACTTTGAACTCTATTTTCTCAAAACAAGGGAGCATGACTTCAAGCAATTTCAAAAGAGTATAGCGGCAGCTAGGAATAAGCTACAGCAACACACAATACATCACTTGAAAGCTTAGGGCTTCTTCTTTCTAGAAATGTAATAATGTTAACTTTTTAATTTTGCGACTTTCTACCCATTTTGTGGTGCCAGGTCACATAATTATTATCAACACCATCTCCCTGACTGAATTGATTTGGGTAAAGTGACTCATTCCAACTTCTATCTTTCAGAAGCAAAATGTCATTAAGAGAGTTTGCAAAGAGACTGTCATTAGAACCCCTCTCTGTCACACCTCTCCAGGTTGTTCTTTCCTTTGCTGTCTGTTTCCCCCAGCCATCTTTGTTATGTCGTCTCTCTATCTTTTTGCGTGGTCTGCCTCAGATCTTGTTTCTGTTCCAGGTTGCCATTCTGTTGTTCTTATTGTCCATCTGTTTCCTGTCATCCTGGCTACATGTCCTGCCTATTTTCAGTTCATTTTATTGACATGTTTGGCGATGTCTTTTGCTGTTGTTTTTTCTCGTTTTTGTTTGTTGGGCAAATAAACGTGCTACATGTATGTTATTATTGTTCACATGATTTTCAAAAAGGTTTTAATAGGGTCACTGTGCCAGTAAGCAAGATGGTGTACTTTTCGAAGCTCATCAATACTAAGGTTTGGCAAGACTACTTTAAGATCCCTATCTTGAGACAAGATAAATGTGCGCAATTGTATAGGGTATAGTAGTCATTTTGGAACATTACTATGTTCTCATAATTATTCAGTCACTTATTTTCTTTAGAAAATACTATTGTAGTAAGGATGTGTGAGTAAAATCACCAAAATAAATTTAAAAAAAAAAAAATAAAAAATAAAATATATACATAAATATGGGAACAAATATATTACACGCCAGGTAATAACGATTTATGCAAATTAGAGGGTCACAAATTTACAATTTGCCTTGGGAACCGCGTTTATCGGATTCAGCATACCTGAATTATGCTTGAAAATCTGGTTCCCTACTTTTATCCCAAAATGCTCCTTAGTCCTTATTATGCCACTACTGGTGGCTGGTTTTATACTAGACAAAATAAACGAGACTATGATACCTAGAGATATTTTGTCAAAAGTTGTAAATGGAACATTCTTCATAGTCAAGAGTATAAATAAACCTTGAAAATTGCAGCTGAAATTTTAAATTAGATAAAAGTCCACAGCAAGCATTTTTTTTCTGTAAAAATGCATCATACATGTACATTCACTAGTTCGTTTTACGTTTTTGATTTTACGATTTAAAAACTTTTTTCTAAATATCGTACGATATTTACTGTGCGTTAAATATAAAAATACGTACATGTACATGTATAACAGTCACTGTACGTTTTGTGAAATGAGTCAAAGAATTAATTGCATCTGTGATGCATTTAAGGCATACGGCATGTCACTGCGATGCATGGTATTTGTAAGTTATGAGTTTTATGAAATCGGGTTCCGAGGTCATCTGTGATGTGTTCTGTTTTCTCGAGGCGAAGCTGAGGGAAATAGAATGCTTCCATAAGTCAATGAGGGAGAAAAGTTTAGCAGCTAAACTTTTAGCTGCACGAGTTAAACAGGTCAACATTTGTTTTGTACATGTACCGGTACATGTACATGTAGTGCCTCTTCTTAGTCAATAATATGAATAAACCTTGAATAATGCAGCTGATTTTGAAATTAGATAAGTAACCCACAGATTGAATGATTTAGAGAGATACATGCAACTTATTAATTTGACCAAAACCCCAATAACAGTGTAGTCAAAATTAGTTGAATGTTTACTAAGTACGCCACCATTAAATGTTTGAACCCAACTCCATAATGCGTGGCGACACCTGTACTTCCTCTCATGTAACATCTGCTGCAAGGGGTCTGTAATGTGGTGCACCATACCATCATCAATACTGATATTTAGTCTGGTGCCCGGACACTCGAAAATTTCAAATTGATGTCAAAGTTTTGTTTTCCCTCCTAATTTGATGGTAAGAGGGTCTGTAGAACAAAAATTTGGTTTGAGTATCAATCCCTCAGAATGTTCATAATAAATATTTATAGCACCCTACCGGTCGGTACTACCGTATTTTCATGAAGTTAGTTATATATGAAGTGTACAGTCTGTGCCCGTGTGCCACTTTAATCTGCCATTGACTCACTCGTACATATACATACTGTATCGGTACATGCACCCCAAAAGGAATTATAGGGCTTGACACTTGAACCAATATTGTTCTATAGAACCTAACCTTCAAATTGGCACAAAAAAACAAAACTTTTACATGAATTTAAAAATAAAAATTAAAACATTACCGTTCATGGCAACCCACAATTTATATTCTGGTAATGAAACTAAGGATTCTTTTGAAGTCAAAGTGTACATGTAAAGTGTACATGTAGCTCGAAAACCTGAAAAAATCTGTAGAGAGAAAACATTGAGAAGAAATAACAGTTTTAGAGACTGTTGAAAACCCCCGAAAAAAATGCTAGGAGAAACTCAATAAACAGGTAGGGACTGAATTAACCTAATGAACACGTGGACCACTTACTGCACCTCGTAAATATTCATGAGCCTATTCCGCCACACGTCTGTGAAGTAAAAATGATACACTGCTATGTGATGTCATCCCGGTGAGTATCCAGCTTGCTGCCGAGCGGTATCCCTTTTTCTGGTAGCACCAACAATTCCCCTCTGGAACTTGCCTCGTAGACATGTAGTCTGTTGCATGTAATCTTTACGGAACCAGTCTCAGTAACATTACTAGATTTCTGTCATTGACTGACAAAGAACTTGAATATCTTGTGCTGAATAAAGATGCAAAATCTGAGAAGGCCGTTATCGATAAGGCAGTGAATATTTATGAGGTGTAGTAAAACAAATACAGCATGGTTTATTTCTGGAAAATAGTGGGAATTACTGGTCTCACGCTGACTTACACCTCGGGACCAGTAATTCCCACTACTTTTTCTCAAACCATGATGTATAATATAAAGCTGGAAGGTGAGAAAAGAACCATGGCACTAATTTGACTTCCTATAGGGTAGCATCAATACTGCTAAAGACAGTATAGACTACACTCTTTTGTTTGTTTGCTCTTCTTGTGCATGGGTTTTTACTGCCCAATTCATCATGTACGGTACAAAACAGTACAATTAATTTTCTGAAGAATGGCCTTTCCAAAATGTAACTTGTGCATTAGCCAAAACTGATCCGAGTTCATTATTTGTGGTTTTGAGTTACAGCCATCCCAAGCATCACCAAAAACCCAATGACCCTACAGGAGGGCCTACGGGCCAATGTCTGTAAGTTGTGAACTAATTGGTGTTGGTATCCTCCAAATCCCACCGCTGCCACCAATGTGTTGCACAATAGTAAAATGTAGGTCAGTGCTTTATGTTGTACTGTGTATCCATTATCCTGTATATTTTGATATATTTTTATTTTATTTTCAGATTTTTGTTGAGAAAAGTACATGTACTCTTATCAAATTTGCCGGAGCCACAATGGCAAACGTATGCAATATGCATTACATTTAAAGGGACCGTGTAGCTTTTGCAACTATCTAAAAAGTAACCAACCAAATTACTGTTTAAAAGCTTACTTAATGTAAAGATATTAATGACTCTAATTCTGAACTTCGTGTGAAATTATTCCTTCTGGCATGCTGTCATTTTGAATAAAATAATAAATGTCAAAAAATGCATCACGGAGAATCATTTTTGGAAATTTACATAAGTGTCGTAGGTTTAATATCAAATTCTTAGAATAATATTTTCTCGGAATATGCAGCATTCACAGGATTGAAACTTTATCAGGTTAGTCGTCAAGCACCATTTTTTAGATTTTGAAAACTTGTACTCCTTCAAACGATAAAAATGCACAACTGACAAATGGTATACATACATGTAGTATGTACTATAACTTTAAGCTATGTCAACCACAAGTCAAATCACTATTAACCAATTTCGTGCCGGGATTATTTTAACATCACCGAGCCGAGGCGCGAGATTATTTTTAACAAAACTTGATCCGAGACGGGTTCAGGCCGATGGTACCGGGAAGCACACCACGCATTTCTGGCCTTGCTTGCTGCTGACAGACATTTCCGGCCTTGCTTGTGACGTGTTTATGCGTCATCCATTTTCAATCTGGGAAAAACTTTGCGTGTATGTATACGTCATCCGGCGCGAACTGGTTAACAGGGATGAAAAGTGATTTAGAACAACCGTTACAAAGAACAACACGGGATCCACAGATTTTGTTCGGTATGTCCATCGATCGATATAGCAATTTTCAACCGCCGGTCCATCAAGTGCCCATTTTTTAAGATGGCATCTGCTTTTAAATAGCGCCCTCTTGTTGCCTACTTCATGTGTGCCATGTTTATTTATCGCACCGAATTCTGAAGCAACGGTTGTTTTTGGTTTTTTTCTATTCATTGGGAAAATAATAACCACTCGTCACTCTTTAACATCAAGCTCCGGCCGTTTGACGTTCTGAAATAAAATACGGTTAAATTGTGTTTGATATACCGTTTTGTACTTCACGCGAATATCATTGCGAAGTGAATTCGTCAAAGCAACGAAGAACGTCACAATGAAACTTCAATTCTTTACGTCGTAAAATTCGCTTCTCATTCGCTTTCGCGTGAAGTACCGTACGAATCGGCCTTAAATGTAGGATATACCGTTTGCAGATATCGAAAATATTTACTACCAAATTATTAGGAAATATCCTACTTATTTGAAACTTAACAATGATTGTAGGCATCCAGCAAAAGGATTGCGCTTGATATTCTGTAATTGTTAAGAAAATTTGAATACATTTTCTTTTTAATTCTTGATCGCCGGAAGGCGATTGCGAAAAAAACAAGAACAACATAAGAACCACCGTCGCACGCCGGCTGAAAACGAACGCCGGTTGAAAACGAACACCGTTTTTTTGTACTTTTCTTAGCAACCATGATTGTAAAACTTCGGACAGGTCAGTTAAACGATATATTTACTATGAAAGACAATCCACCCATTCATGATAATTCAAGCAATTACCAATGGTGCATCCTACACATACCTTTAATGTGTAGTTTTCCCTATTCAAGTATCATAAAGCAGGACTATAAATGTTTTTGTAATTTGTATTACTTGAGGTATTTGTAGTTTACTCTTATAATCACTCTTAGAGGACGACTGCATACAAGAGTGCATTATAAAAAACATATGTACCAGTAATATGGACAGGAAACCTTGGGCCCAATAAGACCTATATACAAGTACGTTTGTACAGTGGACGCGCTATACCAAACACCGCTATACCGAACATTCGGCTATACTGAACACGATCCTTGGCTCCCGATTTGTATGTAAAAAAATACCTAATACTGTTGTTGAAAAAAATTAAGATTAAACAAAATACACCATTCTTGTTGTGTCCAAACATAGCAAACATTGTTGTTCACTTCATGTCAACAGATTTTTAGAAATCCGCTGGGTATATCGAATGCTATTCAGGCATTTTTAGTTTCCGAACGTCAAACTACCGGTGCTTTATGTTAAAGAGTGACGGGTGGTTAATATTTCCCTAATGAATAGAAGGAAAAAACAACCGTGCTTCAGAATTCGGTGCGATAAATAAAAGATGGCACACATGAAGTAGGCAACAAGAGGGCGCTATTTAGAAGGCAGATGCCATTGAAAAAAATGGGCACTTCATGGACCGGCAGCTAAAAATTGCTATATCGATTGATAGATATACCGAACAAAATCTGTGGATCCCGTGATGTTCGTTATAGCGGCGTTCCACTCTATTTCACTGGTTTTCATCATACACAGCCAAGTACCGGTATTTGTACATGTACTTTTATTAGACTTTTTACATTGGTTTAGTTTTGTATGATTTCTCATAATTTATTGTTGCATGATTACACGTTATGTTGCCTTATACTTGTATGTGACTAGCATGGATGCAGGCTTACTGTTGTTTTGGTGGTGGCATTTTCCCAAACACGCCATTATTTTGTTAACTGTAATATTTCTGACACTAAGCTTAAAGGTAAGATACACCATTGGTTATTGCTTGAATTATCAGGAATGGGTGGAATTTGTTTTTTAGAGGTGGTTGTATTTTATAGTAAATGTCGTTTAAAGGGATCATATACGTTTGGTAATTGGTACCCACTGTTTGTTTCAATCCTATATAGTTATAGATATACATGCATACCATAAAACTAACCTGTAAAAATTTCCATTCAAAAGGTGCTAGCGATTTTGAGATATTGCCGAAAATCTGGAGCGGTTATGTCCACGCAGGAAGAATAATATGCATTGGAATACACACTCTGAGAAACGTCACTGCAGTAACGCTTCTCAGATTCAAGTTTTGGGGGATAAAAAGTGATATCTTTTTCCATAACCGCAGTACCGAAGTGAAACTTTTCTAAAAATGCATTATACTATACAAAGCTGCTGTACTTCTTACTAAGTAAGTTTATATTGCTATTAATTTTTGGAGTAATTACCAAACGTATACGATCCCTTTAACTGACTTGCCCGAAGTTTGACAATCATGGATGCCGTAAAAAAGCAAGAAAAACGACAATCGTTTTGAACCGGCATCGGTCAGTTGTTGTTGTTCTTGGTTTTTTCGCGTCTGGCAATCATGAGATTTTTTTTTCGAAACAATGACAGGATATCTAGTGCAATCATTTTGCTGGATGCCTAGAATTATTATTTACTTTCAAATAAGTAAGATATTTCTTAATAATTCGGTAGTAAAAAATTCTGATATCTGCAAATGGTGTATCCTACCTTTAAAGAAAACACACATTTTCACTGGATAATGTTTGCATGGACGTCCGTGAAGAAAGTAACATATCTGTATGCATGCCTAGCCAGTGGCCATCATTGTATTTAATCCTAATAATAACCCCCAACCCATCAAAATCCAACTGCATGTTTTGTTGGATTCTGTTGGAATTAGTGCTATTTGGCAGCCAATAAGTAGATTTTTACGAAGAAATAATGCCGTAAATCAACGTTGGCGAAATGATTTCATTCTATGTCTTGTTGAAAACGAAATTACTGCTTTTTAATAATTAACCCTGCGACGTGCCACCGCACTGTTTTCAAGGTCGCTTTGCCGTAAAAAAAACAATTGATTTTTCATCATTCGTTAAAAAAATCTCATATTACATGTATTCCTAGTTCAAAGCATGCCGAATAGCATGGTAAGTGCTGCTTGAACCCTGGTTGAACCGGTGACACAGCTTTTTGCAAAGGAAAGTGCTGCCCCACGAATATCTCATTACTTTGTGTACATAAAGGGGCTATTCAAGTCTGGGTTCATCAGACCTACCCAAGCAATTAATCATGCTATTGTTGCCTTGCCCCATTCAACAACACCAGCTGGTATCGAATATATTCAGACACTATGGGAAAGTACTGTGTTGACATATAAAGCCATAAAACCGAACAGCGTTGGGGTTATACACGAAATACAACCGACTTTGACAAAAAGTACAGACGCGCGTTCGTGTAAAAACAAAATGGCCGCACGTCGCAAGGGGCACTATGTCCTGATATCTCCCAAAATATCATGTTTGGGATTGTTTACTTATTCTATTTCAAACATAGTGTTGAAAGGAAACCAACCTAATGTCTTACCGTTCCCGAGAGAAGACAAAAATGTTGTGGTTGTTTACATCGGACACGACGGTGTACGCATACTTTTTGCCTGTCGTTTTTCAATGAATGTACGGTACACGTTGTGTGCGAGTCTCATACATTGCACAAGGCGAACACTTTCCGGCTGGAATCACGATTACACCCAAACAGCTCGAGGTTTGGATCGTCACCACAAGAATATCACACAAAAACGGCCAGTTTTTAAAGGATGGTTGTGTGGATGTTTATAATTCTACTTTTAAATGCTCCTTTTGATTAACATCATTTCATTCAAAATGCGTTTTGTAGCCCAATTGGGTACTTCACTGACATATATATGTGAGAGGTTCTGGCAAAATAATATTCTAACTGGGCAGAGGTGGAAGCGAGGGTTCTTGGGTATTTTAATAGCAATGAGGATAAAATTATCCTTGCAATTCTTTTTGCTGCGCTTCAATTGGACATTCCATTAACAAGTTATGGCTGTTTAAAGTTTGCATTGATCAACATGTCGCAAGAGTTAAATATTGAGAAAAAGGCCTTTGAAGTTTCGAGTTTTATACAGAAAAATGGCAATAATTTTTTCTTAAAAAAAACTTTTTATTCCACTACTTCAATACTATTTCTGAACAAAATATAAGCATACCAAAGATTACAAATATCAATAAATCTGAAAATTAAAAAAATCACCCATTATTCATTATTTTGCAGTTTTCTGCACTATGTCCTGTGCCCAGTTCCGTCTCATTTTGCCAGAACATCTTGTATAATTGTGACCTGGCACCACAAAATGAGTGGAAAGTCGCAAAATAAAAAAATTGGGTGCAGGAGTACTGCATCTGTACTTCCAAGAGCTTGGTTGAGGATGGAGCACAAGTGTGGCGAGTAAAGAAGTACATGTACTTGTATAGTCCAACATTTTGGGTGTACAGTTTGCCATATGGTGTTGGGATTTGCAAGCCCTTTCGGAACGGGCAGATTACAGTGATCAAAGCACTTTGGCAAGTTAAATAATACGCGTGAAAAGAACAGAGCCCTCAATCGATATAGTTGCACAGGCTATCACTAACTTTAACGTGAATTGGTCATTTTTGTTACCATTTAATTGCCCCTAATTACGTAATTAAGAATATCCAACCCCTGTCACTGTCTGCTTAGGATCCCTGACGGTACCCAGTCGCTTACATTTATGTCGACGAGTAAGAGGGGGGGATAACAATAAGTATTGGGGGGGGGGGGGTAGTGGAATTGCCATGCCAAAGCAGGGGGGTGGCCAGGGTGGCTAAGCGGAGTATGAACGGCCGCCTGTGTACCTCTTCCATTAAAAAAGTAGGGGTGCTCAAAATATTGGGAAAATATTTCTGTTTTAAAGTGGTATTTTTAATGGTTTGGGGTTATACTAACATTATTTAAACTTGTCTTCTCTATAAAATGTATACATTGGTCTATTTAGGAAAATCAACAAAACAATACATGTAAAACCAGTGCCCATATACTTCACACTTGACCGTTGCGTTTAAACAAAAAATTAGTGGAAGACCATATTTTTACCAATTACAAGGGAGAGAGTATACCGGTATGTAATGACTTATATACATGTACCTAAGAATATTCACCTACTATCACAAAACATTGTCAGTGGTGTCCCTCGGCCACCCCCGCCCCAAATACAATTGGGTTTTGTAGGATCCGTCCATTTTAAACCGATGACATTCACTGCCACATATTATCGTCATGCATCATACTAAAGTAAACCGAAAAATGTATGCCTTAATATTTTTTCAAATATGTGTGGGATTCTGGCCAAATAAGACGGAACTGGGCAGAGGTTGAAAAACTGGATAACATTTTCATTACAATGCCATTTCTTGCACTTCCATCAAACATTCTGTTAAAAAGTTTAGGCTGTTTAAAGTTTGCATTTATCAACATGCTACTAAAGTAAATTGTCGAAAAAAAGGTCTTTGAAGTTTTAGGGTTTGTACATATGAAAAATGGCAGTTGTTTTTCCTTAAAAATAATTGTTACACTACTTTTATATTATTTCTTAACAAAATATAGTTAGTAGGCATACCAAAGATTACAAATATCAATAAATCTGAAAATAAAAAAATATTTTGCAGTATTCTCCACTGTGCCCTGTGCCCAGTTCCGTCTCATTTGGCCAAAACGACTTACATATTTGTTTGGCAATAAAACCTATAATAACATGAGCCTAATACAGGACATACAAAAATGTAGTTCTATTTAACGGTAAATAGAACTTCCATTGCACAGTCACAAGATTAATTTTTTTCAGGCGTTGTATGAAACAAATAATAAATGTTTTACGTTCAAGCGATGGAGAGAATAATTTCATTTGGTGGCAGATGGGATGTTTCATTCTAACATTACATCTGTCACCTCATTAAATTATTGTACATATGCGACACGATCAAGAGGAATGAGTCGGATGTCGGGAATCCCCCAAAAAAATTTAATCAGAAATGTGTTCTTCGTTGGTATTTAAACAAATTTGCATAACTCAACAACAAAACATCGTATCAACATGGGGTTTTCAGTTTTTAAAACGTACAGATGCCCTCTTTAAAACTACATGAAAACTCATTTTTTGACCGGGGCCGACATCCGACTCATTCCGCTTGATCGTGTCACATATACCGGTCGTACTCAAAACATTAATTATTTGTATATTAGCTTAGTTTGTCAACTTCAAAATACTTACCGGTAGGGGAGCTAATATCGACTATCCACCCGAAATAAACCATGGTATATTTGTTTTACTATACCTCATACATATATTCAGTTGCCATTACAATTTATTGAAGCTCGAAAAAAACCGCTTATTCACACGTGTTTGTGTGCCGCCTTCTTTGCAAGAGTACATGTAGCCAGGATGTTCGCTCGTGGGTACTACAGCCGTGCAACAGTTCTACGATTAAGACCTAAAATCCATGTGTCCGTCATGCGTTAAGCGTAGTGCACATCGCGTGATGCGTAACAATCATTTGTTCGAAAAGCAACGCGCATACGTCCATGTTTATGTGTTGCACATTGCACTATCCACACTGCGCCATCTGTTGAACTTGTTTATGCTTCAGGTGCAGTAGCAATCGAAACAGATGACGCATACAATACGCATGGGGTTAGTTATTGCCTGTAACTTTAATAATCGGTGGATGTAGTAATATTGTTTGACCTAGAAAGGAAGCAGTTTGTTTCAATAAGATTCCCATACAAAGTGGGTGGGATCTGTCTTGATTATAAAAACAAGACATATTTTTAATTGATGACGCTCTATTTGATTTTGCCGTTTACACCTTAAAGCAAAGCTTTCTGTGAACTCAATGATGTTGCAGTATCATATTGGGGATCTTGGTGAAAAAGGAACTCCTGGGATAACAATTTTGGCGAAGGGTTTCTTTGTAGGGATCGTATACGTTTGGTAATTGGAACCCACTGTTTGTTTCAATCCTATATAGTTATAGATATATACCATAAAACTAACCTGTAAAAATTTAATTTTAAAAGGTGGTAGCGATTTTGAGATATTGCCGAAAATCTGGAGCGGTTATGTCCATGCAGGAAGAATAATCTGCATTGGAATACACAATCTGAGAAACGTCACTGCAGTAACACTTCCAAGATTCAAATTTTGGGGGATAAAAAGTGATATCTTTATAACCGTAGTACTTCGAAGTAAAAAGTTTCAAAAAGTGCATTATACTATCCAAAGCTGCTGTACTTCTTACCAATTAAGTTTTCATTGCCATTCATTTTCGGAGTAATTACCAAACGTATAAGATCCCTTTAACAGGTACATGTACCTGGGTATCATTGGGGTTTTTTTTAATCGGGTACCTGGTTCTCAAACTAGCCGTCAATGCACACCCCTACTACCTCCTGTAACTGAGGATTTTGTGTTTACAAAAAATTCATCGCTGCATAAGCGAGGAATTTTGTGGTTAGCAGAGCCATGAAATTGTGGGCCCAGGCCAGGATAACTAATTTGATCTCTATTTAACCAGTTCGCGCAGGGATTATTTTAACATCACCGAGCCGAGGGGATTTATTTTTAAGTCCTTCTTTTATCAGCTCCCGCTTGAAAAGGGAAAGCGGGTGAACTGTTTCACAGTACCTTGGGACGCTTGGCACTCCAAGCTCCTGAAACACATTACAATCTAAATAACAGTGAATACTGGGCACTGGCCACTCCTATTGCAGTTTACTACACCTCATAACTATTCATGAGCAAATTGGAGCGCGTCATTGGCCGATTCCGCCGCGGGTCTGGGAAGTACAAATGATACGCTGCCAGGTGACGTCATCCCAGTGAGTATCCAGCTCGCTGCCGTGCGGTATTTTCTTTTGGTAGCACAACCAATTCCCTCTGGAACCCGCCTCGTAGACATGTACCGTACATGTCGTCTGTGGCATGTAATCTTTACAGAACCAGTCTCAGTAACGTTACTAGATTTTCGTCATTTACTGACAAAGAACTTGAATATCTTGTGCTTAATAAAGATGCAAAATCTACGTAGGCCATTATCGACAGGGCAGTGAATATTTATGTGGTGTAGCAATACATCAAATACATCATGGTTTATTTCTGGAAAATACATGTAGTGGGAATTGCTGGTCCCTCGGTGTAGGTCAGCTCGACCAGTAATCCCCACTACTTTTCTTCAAACCATGCTGTATTTGTATAATACCCCACAGTAACCACGAGCATGCACAGCTGTACTGTACAGTTCACGCATGTAAGCACATGCGTGAACTGTCTCCCGCTTTCGCTTGAAGTATCCCACGCTATCACAATAACACAAGGGGTTCCCGGTAAATAAACCGGGACTAATTACGCCAGCTCGCCTTGCCAATGGTGTATACAACCAGTTAGCGCCGGGATTATTTTAACATCACCAAGCCGAGGCGGGTTCAGGCCGATGGTACCGGGAAGCACACCCACGCATTTCCGGGCCTTGCTCGTTGCTGACAGAAATTTCCGGCCTTGCTCGTGACGTGTTTATGCGTCATCCGTTTGAAATCTGGGGAAAACTTTGCGTGTATATGGGTCTTTCCATAAATAAGGGGGCCAAAGAGGGACATTGTGTTATTTCTCAAAATGTAATTTACTTTCTATATTCTTTGCATGTTCGTATGGTGGGGATAGCTCATACGTTTAATGTATAACTTCAATTTCTTGAATCAGATGTTTTGTTTTCATATACGATCCAAAACTATCCATCACACTGTAACGGAGACACCGGTGTCTCAGTTACAGTGTGAAGTGTGAAACTTGTGACTTGTTTTGCCATAAATTAGTAGGTTTTCATTAAAAATTAAAATTTCAAAGGGTAATATGTAAACATCATTGGTATACTGTAATTCAGCTATTTTCAATAAAAACCTTCAAACGTTGGCCAAGCAGTAAAGGCCGACAGTTTTACACGTAACCGTGACACTGGTGTCTTTGTTACACCGTGACTCAAAAAGTCCTGTCTCTCTTATTATGCATCATAAATGTCTGAATCTAGCAAAGTGCATAGTAATACCTGCTACATACATGTACATGTACATGTACAAATTTTAATTTTCAATGAAAACCTACTAATTTATGGCAAAACAAGTCACAAGTTTCACACTTCACACTGTAACTGAGACACCGGTGTCTCCGTTACAGTGTGATGGATAGTTTTGGATCGTATATGAAAACAAAACATCTGATTCAAGAAATTGAAGTTATACATTAAACGTATGAGCTATCCCCACCATACGAACATGCAAAGAATATAGAAAGTAAATTACATTTTGAGAAATAACACCATGTCCTGCTTTGGCCCCCTTATTTATGGAAAGACCCATATATACATTGTACGTCCTCCGGCGCGAACTGGTTAATTGAAATCCTGTTGTTGTTTTTTGTTTATAGTGATGGCAGTAGGGCGCCCTCAGGGTACAGCGGTATACAAGGTATCAGAGTATGCCCGTCATTTTGGCGTACCAGTGGTTGCAGATGGTGGTATCACATCAGTAGGCCATATAACAAAGGCCCTAGCACTGGGAGCTTCAACCGGTAAGTAGGGTTATGTTGCCAGAATGGTATTGTTGCCAGAAGAATTTTTTTCCTGTAATTTTTTTTTTTTTTTTTCTGCCAAAGATAATAATAATATCAATAATAATGTCAAAGTGAACAAAGAAATTGGCAAGGCGGGGCTCGAACCTGTGACCTCCGGAATACCGGAATTCCAATTTCTTTGTTCACTTTGAATAAACCATAGGAGATTTACACCCGGTTCAGACTGGCGTACCAGAGTCGCACCAAACCTAATTATTTCCAATATTTGAATTAGTACACGAAAAGTTCGACGTCTGAAATAGTTAGGAGCGACTACGTCGAAAGATCGACTGTTGCAGTCGTTCCGTACGACTCTGGTGCGTCATGTACGATCGATCGATCGATCGGTGTTTGTTTGTAAATTGCATTCAAAACTCCAGTGCATTCAGTTCGCCTGTCTGAAACCAAAATCTTTTTGGGTCGACTGGAGTCGCTCTTAATGCCTCTTGGTTCGGCGCGACTCTGGAACGCCAGTCTGACTTTAGGTTAGAACATATGTGACTGGCTCTACAAAAAGGTGTATTAAGTCGCACTGTGCACTATCATGTAATGGCCCGCTCAACGTTGAGAGGGTAAACATTTCATCAAAATGTGATTTTAATTTTTTGTCATGAATGACATCTTCAATACCTACAGCTTCAGGTTTTATTTAAAGCAATGTTGATTTTGATAAATAAAGTGGAAAAAAATACCATTTTGTGTGCATCGTTCTGTTGTAGTACAAAGCCCGTTTTCTCAGTTGTGTAATTTGAACTCCAAGGAAGTAATCAATATGTAAACACGTCATATCTCAATAATAAGAGTAGCTCTATTATATACCAAATGAAAGCTGACGTTCTGGGCTTTTCAACCATAACTCAATTAATTTGTTTGCAACATAATACACCTTTTTGTAGAGCCGGTCACATATACGTTTCCTTGGTGGCTTTTGGATTTTTAAAGTTTCGGTATTACGATTTATAATTCTGTGAAACTGCCCAAATATTCAAAAAATTAATTGCCTGGTTCCCTGTTTTCTGTTTAGTAATGATGGGTAGTCTACTAGCGGGCACCAGTGAGGCACCAGGGGAGTATTTCTTTTCTGATGGCGTGAGGCTGAAGAAGTACCGAGGCATGGGCTCCCTAGACGCCATGGAGTGTAACAAAGCCAGTGCACAAAGATACTTCAGGTAGACCACGTTCACTTAAAACTTAACTCTGGCCCTATGTACTTTTACTAGTTATTCATAAATACATGGGACAGTTTAGGCATTCCTATTGGTCGAGAGCCCGTCACGTGGCCGGTTATACCGTCACGGACGATAAAGACATGGCTGGAAGTGTTTAAAACCAGCTGGCAACAAAACCCTGTCACGCAATGTCGCATTATACCCGTCCCCAGGGCTCACTTTATTTCCAACCGTACCTCGTCTCCAATAGTAAGAGCGGGTAGTGTTGGGTGCGTACAGCTCGACACCCTGGGAACGAGGTTGCCAATGGCAGTAATAGTCTGGTTCGTAGTAAATACGCTTTATTGCATGTATTGTGTAGAGCGACAGAGGCGGAAACATGTCATTTGACACACACAGAATGGCGAAACACCAAAATTTACTTGCAACAATTTTCCAGGATTTTTCGAGGCTTTTTTGGCTGAATTTTACAAAAAAAGGTATCCAGACTCCAAGCGGTATTAAACATAGTGATTAAAACCTTGAGAACACACATTTATTCCCTTATTAATGCAGTGGACCACATCCGTCTAAATCTACACGTATTATTCTCTTTGCTTTGCATTCCTGCTTCGTGACCAAATTCGTTTATATACCTGTACCAGAATGACAACATAGAAAATCAACATAGAGCGTGTGGAGATGATTAGTCTCATTTTAAGGCTTGATCATATCATAAATTCATCATTACTTGGGTAGCAAGTGAATCATGGAACCTTGTTTGTACATAAATTTGAACATTAACACGACTGCACATGGCCCACTGGCCTCAACGTTACATTTAAAACCGGCTCATGGGCCTAAATATTGTCAATGACCCTGACCTTCAGCTCAGGTTATTAACAGTAACTCGTCATTAATTAACTTTGGTCATTAACTAATTAACTTAAATATATGTTTAAAACCTGCCAACCACATTTTTTATTCCCGTAATCAAAAACACTGCTTCCGAGTAATTGCCGTTACAATCAAACCACGCAGCAAATTAGGGGAGTTGGGTTTTTCAAGATAGTATTAGAACAAAAAAAAGCTTCAGTTTTTAAGATTCAGTTTCGAGTATCCAGTTGCCAGAATCCAAACCGATTAAGATTTGTTTATTTTTAATAATCCCACCACTTTTGCCAATTAGGAGGTATGTTATTATTCTAATGTTTTGTTTTTGTCTCTGTCTCCTGACTAGTGAGCGAGACAAGCTGAAGGTGGCCCAGGGTGTATCCGGCAACATTGTGGACAAGGGCTCCATTCATAAGTTTGCCCCGTACCTCATAGCCGGTGTCCAACACGGCTGCCAAGACATTGGTGCTAAGAGTCTGACAGAACTCAGGTAGGTCAGACCAGGATTTACCTGACGGTCAACTCCATCATCATCATATCGGTTAACAAGTAAATGTCAAGCTGTTAAATAATGGCCGGCTTTGGTCATTGTTTTTTGTTTAAAGGGATAGTATACGTTTGGTATTAATTGGAACCCATTGTTTGTTTCAATCCTATATAGTTATAGATATATAACATAAAACTAACCTGTAATGGTCATTTCAGAAGGTGGTAGCGATTTTGAGATATTGCCGAAAATCTGCACCGGTTATGTCCACGTAGGAAGAATAATCTGCATTGGAATACACAATCTGAGAAACGTCACTGCACTAACACTTCTCAGATACAAATGTTTGGAGATAAAAAGTGATATCTTTTTCCCTAACCACAGTACTTTTAAGTGAAAAGTTTCTAAAAATGCATTATACTATCCAAAGCTGCTGTACTTCTTACCAAGTAAATTTTTATTGCCATTAATTTTGGGAATAATTACCAAACGTATACGATCCCTTTAACTTGAGATATACTCGAGTACATACACTGATGTGTCGTCAACATTTATATCTTGTTATAGACACTCCCTCACTGTTTTCATATTTCCCATCCCACTTTTTTTGGGTGGTCTCCAGTACATCTTGCACCCTTGAAACTTTCTATATGTGACCTGATGCCACAATATGAGAGTAAAGTCGCATGATGTGATTTGGAGATATGGCCATCCAAAGTCAAAATATGAAGGGGTGGTCAATTTTGAGATTTTGCGTAATTTGGAAAGCTCAAGTCCTCGTCTACATATTCCCATTTTTTGGGGTAGTTAGTGTTTGGATAAAGTCCATTAGTGGTCTAATTAACATGGTAATTAAATATGCAAATCAGGTCCTTGTAAGTATCCCACGTTTTCGAAATTTTGATATTTTCTTGTTTATACAATAGTTTGTATATGTGGAAAATTTCAAGTAGAAATAATTATTAGAACATAGCCGTTGCTATGCTCAACCGAACCTTACTTGTCCTGTTTTGTAATCTTTTGCGTGTTTTGTTTAAGATGTTTAAAGTAAGTTTTCTCACAAACACGTTTAGTGAAACCCATGACTTTCTAGAGCGCTGTAAAAAGTATTTATCGCAAAACCCCCAAGTGTTATGTACCATTGGAAAGCTCTCTTTCTCAAGAATTTGAAAATACCAATATTTTCCTACTTTACTCTCATGTTGTGGTGACAGGTCACATATGTGACCATCCACGACAAAAGGGCTGTAAAGTCGCCAGAGCTTATTTTGAGAAAAAAGGACCATTAAAATATGTGAAAAACAATAAAAAAACAAAGAATGTTCATATTCAGTGTTACTTGTTGTAGCTACAGTAACCACACATGTAAATATAAACTATGTCTTGTAATACATCATTTTAAAGCTTATTTCTTGTAGATTTCATTTCTCTAAATATCTCAAAATGTAAAGATGCCTACTTTTACAGCCTTTCGTCGTGGACGGTCACATATGTAAAAATTCATGTGGTGCATTAGTTGGGATCAAAGAACTCAGAAAATATTACCATTTTTAGCGATCACCCTGTTTAGGTCTATAGAAATTTGCGAGCCTACACGTTTTATATGCAAGTTTTACAATTTGGCCCCATTGCTATAAACTTTTTCTTTTTTTTCATAGAGAGAAAATGTATTCTGGGGAACTACGGTTTGAAAGAAGAACCACCTCTGCCCAGGTTGAAGGAAACGTCCATGGCCTGCATTCGTAAGTATTATCCCCTGCAAATGATGTTATCCAAAAGTTATATAGCACCTGTGCAAACCACTATTGGAGAGAAAAAAATAACAACTTTGAAGTATCTCACAGGAAGAAATGTATATATATTTTTTTTTCAAATAACGTGCAGCAGACATTTGGGGAGCGTAGGACTACATGTAGGAGTCACTGAAAATATGAACACACTTCATTTATTAACCAGTTCGCGCAGGATGACGTATATAAACGCAAAGTTTTTCCCAAATTCAAAACGGATGACGCATAAACACGCCAAGTTCAAGTTCGGAAATCTCTGTCAGCAGCGAGCAAGGCCGGAAATGCGTGGGTGTGCTTCCCAGCACTATCACCCTGAACACGCTTCGGATCGAGTTTCGTTAAAAATAATCTCGCCCCTTCGCTCGGTGATGTAAAAATAATCCCGGCGCGAACTGGTTAAAAGGGGAAAAATCACAGACATTTAGAGTCTAATTTCCGGTAGATTTTTCTATGGCAGCCATCTTGTAAATTTGTTGTGACGTCACTTGTTTTAATTTTGAGGTATGTTGGACAAGTAGTCTGGCACTGGAAACCCGGGAACCTTTATTGTACAAGGGAGTCTGGATTTATGACCATTTGTGTCCATGAAAACAAGTCGCATATCAGCATTATATGTTACATACATTTGTACTTCAATAATACAGTACTTTGAACGATGGTGGCCATGGAAGGATCTAACAGGAATGGGTCTCTAAATGTGTGGTTTTAGGAGTTTGTTTGATCTTCAAATTTGAGGCAACTCCTGTGCTTACCAAATGTCTGCCGAATGTAATTCGGCGAATTTCATTGGGATGGATTTAAATTTGGGAGAGAGAAAAGAGAAATTGTGGACCTTAGTCACGTCAATAAAGAGCAATTTGAATTTACATCTTCCAACACATATTCCATCCCATGAAGCTACATGTAGCAAGTATGGGGTGATAATCGGGATGAAAACCTAAATTTTAGAATATGATTATGTGCACTTCGGGGGTGATTAGTTGGGTCATTTAGAAGATATTTGGCACAGGAAGTGGGTATCTAGCATAAAAATTGTGTATAATACGTTTCAACAAAAATGCACCCAAAAGTGTAGTTTCACTTACATGTTCAAGTAGGAATTGTAGTTGCCTTGTCGTTTCTTTCCTACTGCCTTAACCCTGCGACGTGCCGCCATCTTTTTTATACACCAACACACATCGTACTATTTTCAATAGTTGCTTGTATTTTGTGTATACCCCCAAGTTGTTTTGGTTTTACGGCTTTATATGTTCACACAGCCCTTTATCGATAGGTCAGAGACCCAGAAACCAGCTGGTGTTGTTGAATAAGGCAAGACAACAATATAGCACCATTGATTGCTTGGGAAGGTCTTGCGGTGAAATTCAGACCTCAAAAAGCTGCGATGACGTGCCGCCATATTGTTTATAATTATACACTAACGCGCGTACGTACTATTTTCGATAGTCGCTTGTATTTCGTGCATACCCCCAAGCTGTTTTGGTTTTACGGCTTTATATGTTCACACATTATTCGGCATGAACTACGAATACATGTTTTGTGAGATTTGTTTGACCTTTGGCTTTTTTTAAGGCGAAGCGACTATCAGAAATAGTACGGTGGCACGTCGGAGGGTTAATAATGGACTCTATGCATAGACATGAGAGGGGACTGTTATACCACTATCAAGATTCCTGTGGATGGGACATGTTGGGTGCACGTTCTGGCTGCAAAGAGTAGAGTGCAAAGTATTCACAAATGTATTTTGCATGAGCACAATTCCGTAACGTTTTTTTGTGTCTCTCTCAGTGGTCTTCCCCAACTCTTTCCCTTCTAAGGCGAACGGGCGTATTTACTCCTGGTTCATGTACCGGGCGCTGATCGTATTTAAGCCCTTCTTTTATCGGCTCCCACTTGAAAAGGGAAAGCGGGTGAACTGTTTGACAGTACAGTGGGATGCTTCGGTACCATGGCACTCACGGCTCATAATACACATTGTAATTAAAATAACAATAAAATCCTGCAGTTTTATAGCCAGCCAAACTGGCCACTGGTATATTCATTCTACATGTATATGTGACCTGGGGCCAATTTCACGGAGCTGCTAAGCACTAAAATTTGCTTAGCATGAAAATTTGTCCTTGGTAAAAACAAGGTTACAGACCAAATTTTCCCGTGATCTTTATTGTTTTTGATTGATAATTAGCTGTTTTTTTTGCTTAGCATGAAAAACACGTATATTTTGGCTGAAAACTTGTTTTTAAAGACGAAGACTTTTTTGTGCTAAGCAAATTTTTGTGCTTAGCAGCTCCGTGAAATTGGCCCCTGGGGCCAATTTCCTAGAGCTGTTAAGCACAAAAATTTGCTTAGCACCAAAAAATCTTGCTAAAAAATAACGGGTTGCCAGGCAAAACTCCATGTGCATTTCCTGCTAAGCAAAAACCAACTGAATATAAGTCAGAAACAATATACATGTATGTAACCTAAACGTTTGGTTTGTAACCCTGTTTTTGACAAAGAAGAATTTTCATGCTAAGCAAATTATTGTGCTTAACAGCTCTATAAAATTGGCCCCTACTCCCATGAAAACGGCGTAAAGTCGCGCTATGCTATATTGAGTTATGATTGAAAATAGCCGATTTGTCAGTGGGGAATCTTTTTGGGAGGTTTTGGCATGATACAATTCCCACATATGTTTTCTTTCGAACTACCAAGTATTTTTTTACAAAAGATTAGCAGAACAAATTTAAATTTTATTTTACTGAGCGTATCCAAGAAGTAAAATGTGACCCAGCACGAGTAAATAGACACTTTGAGGCAAAAATAAAAATTGAGATTTTGATTTCATCATTTAAAGCTAAACAAGCTTTAAATCATGAAATCAAAATCTCAATTTTTATTTTTGCCACAAAGTGTCTCATTTACTCGTGCTGGGTCACAAATGTAGCGAAATTAATGAAAATATAAAAAATATCATGATAAAATTATCGTATTTTCACATAAATAAACGCGACATTAATACCCTACCCAATAAATTATATATCATTTTAAAGCTATGAATTCAAGGAATCTGGAAATACCAATATCTCAAAATATCAAAATGTCAACTTTACTCTGATTTTGTGGGAGCAGGTCACAAATGGTATACTGGAGTGAACTGGCAGGGATTAATAAAGAAGGCAATAAACATTTGACAAAAGATGACTTATCCTGTAATTGATTATTTTGCTTTTGTCTGTCATAGACATCGATGTCCCACGGTAAACTATGACTAGCATGGCCGTACCGTGTGCTTTAATGCGTGAACCGTCTCCTTTAATGCGTGAACCGTCTCCCGCTTTGGCTTGAAGTGTCCCACGCTATCACATCAACACAAGGGTCTCCCGGTAAATGTACCAGGGACATTACGCCCGTTTGCCTTACCGTTGAGAGGGGCACTTGTGCATGCACATAAAGCACATAGAGCACTCTACTAGCTGTAATTGACTTACAATATGGATGTCTTGTTATTTTGTTTCTCCTTAGATTTGAGAAAAGACTTTTCTGAGCTGCCAAGTCCCACCCTTCATGGTCGCTCCCTCACCTTATCTCCATTTCTTTTGCTGCTTGCTGCACCAGAGTTTGTCTTCTCTAGTCACATTATTTAGTTTCTGCACATAGTGCCCGTCTGAGTTTTAAATAGTCTGAGTTTTGCAGCCGTAAGGCTTATGCAACAATAACAAAAGTTGCGTAGCTGCGCCATTTCCTTACGGAGCATTTCACGAAACTCGGCGTAGCTGCCCAACGTTTTGTGTATGTATGAGTTCTTTCACTAAAATGGTCGTTGAATCACCTCCGCCCGCCATTTTGAAAATAGTTTTGTCCGACTTTACGCGGAATCGTGCGGCAACTCTAACAAATTATATCACGGGTAAAATAAAAGCAATTTGTTTACTTCGAACACAAGTCTGTAAGTGTCATTTATTAAGCTTGATAAGTTAAGCAATGACAGGCACATCGACAATCAGTATTTGCTGGTCAAATAGGTAATTTGTTGTCTCTACGCCACAACTTACGCCACCTATATTAACTGCGGAAGCTACGCCATGATTTGTTGCGCAAGCTGCAAATCCGTCGCTGCTTGAATCCCTGGTATACATGTACATATAGGCCTATGTATTGTATGTGTAAGTGATTATGTACCGGTAAGTGATGTACATGTACAGTCATAGGAAATAGGGAGCGCTGTAAACCTTACTATTTGCAAAACTATCGGGAGAGTAGTACGGTTCGGTTCGGTTCGGTTCGGTTTGGGCGCTTTAACGTTATGTAGCATTGCCTGAACTGTACTTTCTGTTAACCAGTTCGCGCCGGATGACGTATATAAACGCAAATATTTCCCCAGATTCAAAACGGATGACGAATAAACACGCCAAGTTCAAGTTCGGAAATGTATGTCAGCAGCGGGCAAGGCCGGAAATGCGTGGGTGTGCTTCCCAGCACTATCAGCCTGAACACGCTTCGGATTGAGTTTCGTTAAAAATAATCCCGCCCGTGGGCTCGGCGATGTTAAAATAATCCCGGCGCGAACTGGTTAAAAAAAAATTATAGTTTTTTTAAAGGATGTTTTTTGTGAGACACAAGTCCTTAGTACATCAAGTTTAAGTCTTGTTGGTTGAGTCCAAGTCTGTTTGTCGTTGTGACTTGAGTCAAGTCTAACTAGCCAAAAATGCCTAGATACAGCATCCTGAGCCATGCAGCGCTTTTACGCGCTTTCTAGTAATAGCGCTCAAACCCCTGCGGACATTCGGCAAGATTCGTGGTTATTAGCGCAAACAATCATGCGCCCAATCAGAGCCTCCGTTACAAACAGACCAAAGCCATTTCCCAAACCCTGGCTTTGGATCCGTCTCCGGCTACAGTCTATTGCTAAACTGTATGAATGAAGCCTGAAACGAGGACAAAGCTGGGGTTCGAAAAACGGCCAAAGACATGCGAACCAACGCGCATTTCTATTGGTCCATCTGAGGACATCTGAGGTGTTCTCACAAATGTTCATCCTCCCACGTACAAATTAAAATTAATCAGAAAAATTAACGTACAGAACGTGAAATAAAGCCTTGCTATTATATATTATACAGAATAAGAAACATAAAAGACTGAAAAGCTACGTAAACGCCAATACAATAAAATATAGTGGTACAAATTGTCATTTTACCAGGGGTGGGCGTTCATATCATGTATTGGCCAACTTGTTTAATGATTGCTGCGAATGTCCGCAGGGTTCGAGGGCAACAATTCAAGAGCTCGTTAAACTCTACGTGGCTCAGGATGAGATACAGCTGCACAGTCCTTTTCACCCCAAAACTTACTTGAACAAAAATTGTCAAAGAAAAACACATAAGTGATAAAGGTAGTGTTTACAGTACTAATTCGGTATCGGCTAAAAGATTGTATTTTTGTTGTACTTTTAACCTGTGAGCAGCAAACAAGAACACTATCCGGTAACGCTGGGATTACTGGCCCTGAATCGTATCAACAGAGGGCGGGCAAGCAGTTCTGCACAATAATACTACCTAATTGCTGCATCAGACAGTACAGCAAGATAACAGTGTGTGCAGTGAGCTTGATTTCATAGCTTTCAGTGTAAAACTGCAACTTTAATTTTGCAAGCGTCATACATTTTGAGATACATTTTCCCATGTATCCTGGTTGTCATTTTAAACATTTCCCACAAATGGCTTTCAGAACCTTCTACACTGAACAAAAATATAAACGCCCACAAAAATATAAACGCCCCAAAAATTGTTATTTGTCTTGATTTGTAAACAACATTTGTGTCCATCTCTGCCAGTGAGGAATTGCTCATTGATGCAGTGATTCCACCTACATCTGCAGAGATGGACACAAATGTTGTTTACAAATCAAGACAAATAACAATTCGTGTGGGCGTTTATATTTTTGTTCAGTGTATTTAATTTGTTTGGGTTGGTTGCGGGTAGTTGGTCTCATAATGTGAAACTGGTTACTGAAATCAACAGTTGTTTAGTCTGGTACTCGGATCCAATTATTATTATTAGGCCGTGTCCGAATCACTTGGCTGCGGCTTGAAATTACACACAAGTCTATGAGATGTCGCTGCAGCCATTACCGTAGACCAGTGTTGCCACTGCTTGAAAGATCTTGAAAGATCTTGAAAGATTATATGTGAAAATATGTGAAAGTACACGTCAATGTACATGTGAATTTGCATATGAATGTACATTTACATATGAATGTACATGTATTTTATTAAGTTGTGTACAAATTTACATAGGCTTGAAAGATCTTGAAAGATTTTCAATGCTGATCTTGAAAGAAATGAAAATAACGAGTGGTCACACTGCCGTAGACTCGTGTGTAGTTCCAAGCAGCAGCCAAGTAGTTGGGACAAAGCCTTATTAAAACTTTCTGGTAATACAGTACATGTAAACCAAGGATCCCTCAGAAGTGCCCTATAGGCACTGTAGCCCGCAAGCCTGAAGAAACATCTAGAAGGTAATGAGAAGAAGGTACAGTTTTAGAGGTGGGAGGAAAACCCTAGAATATCCTGGGGAAATTAACCCACGGAATCAAGCCGGTCATCCAAACCCAAGTCAACTCATAAAGAACTGTGACAAATTCCTTTGTTATTGTTCATCTTTTCCTGTCAATTGACTTAATTATAGCTCTAATCGACTGTTTTGCTCTTATTCTTGTTTACATTTGAGGCAGTGTGCCTTTTTTTGGTGAATATTTTTATTTTTCAGAATCTTATGTTTGCAAATCTTTTCAGGCATCATGTTAACGAAGGCTGTTGATAAACTTATAAAAGAAAACAGTAATCGCTAGGTATGAAGGAAAACAAGGGTTTACCGCATTAGGTATTTTTGTTGAGACTAAGAGGATTAGTTTGTTTTTTAAAGTACTATTGTTTCATTAAATGTCATTTCACTTGTATTGAACTGAAGTATTAACTGAATTATTGCTGTACAATGTACAGTATACAAAAAGTGTAAATTTGTTATACACAGTGGTGGTTTAGAAGGGTTCCTTGCCAAAATAGGGTATTGAATCTGTATGCAGACTAGTGTCACCTTGTTACTTTGTTTTACATAACTTTATTTATGAGTACTCTAAAAAGATCTGAATAGTAGCGTGGCTGTATTGTGATTCTCCCGCCCCGGCTGTATTGTGATTCTCCCGCCTACCATGTTGTGCATCATGTTGTATGTTGCCCTATAGGCCCATATGCTTGTTTCTTGTACACAGCCATTATGTCTCTGAAGAAGATCTTGTTAAGGTCGAAATATTAGGCCCTCTTAACTTATTTGATTTGTATTAAATTTCTTTGATTTTGAGGGGAAACAATCGCTTAAAAAAACACATCTGGATCCGCCCCTGGTTTGGGACAGGTATTACGTCAATGTACGTTATAGTTGAGCAGATTTGTGCACAATATTGACATAAGTTGATGATATTAAAGCATGAAATTTGGGACATTTCCAGAGTATGTCATGAGATATTTGGCTATAGGGCCATAGCAGATTTGACCAACTTACAGGTACATGTAGAATTAGAAATGTTCGTGGACGAACACAATTTTGCTTCGTGCGAGTAGGCTATGGTTTGGTTTGGCATTGACTTCAAAAGTGCGCCGAACTCCTCAGACCCGATCACACGTCACCGGTATTGGACTGTGCTTTTTACTAATAGCTCTCAAACCTGGTAGAAATTGTCTTTTTGCCAGGGGTGGACGTTCGTATCATGTATTGGCCAACTTGTTCAATGGTTGCTGCGAATGTCCGTAGGGTTTGAGGGCGATAATTCAAGAGCCCGTTAAACTCTGCGTGGCTCAGGATGCGGCAGTGAGACCGAAGCAAATAATAACATGAACATTTTAAAATGGCTTGTTTACATTTTTTAAAGGACAAATCTGCGATGGCCCTATAGCACAATATATTTCTCATGACATACTGTGATTGTGCGCCAATTTCCATGCTTTTATCATTTTGAATGATCAATTTTGTTTTCACCAATCTGCATGGATTTGTAATGTTTGTCATTGAATAACCGAATATTCATACATCGTACAGCAAACACGAAAATGTTTAAACAAAGTTTCGTTCCAAAAAGTTTTGTTCCAAAATAGCACTCATGATGGGTTAACTTGGGACGATAAGTTTGTAATTCTATGGATCAATAATATATGTTATGGTGTTTATTGAGAAAGTGTTTGTGTAGGGGAAAGGTTTGTTTGAGTTAGCAACGGGCTGGAGGGTTGTAAATTGATTTGAACAATCAAAACTCTTTATGAAAGGCCATAACACAAATTTGTGTTAAAACCTGAAAGAGCATTTTTGTACTTAAATGAATATAGGATTATTTAGTTCTCATGATTTTTGTTCATTTCAAATGTAGCACCACTTGAAATCCGAATCCAAAGAATGTTCATACACTAATAATGTTGGCACAACCTTTTAATCACAAAACACGATTTCACCAAGAACACTCTTTATTCCATTGTCAATTGCCAACAATCCGTTTGACTAATCGTTGGGAATCATCTATGATCACTGAGCAAGTTCGGGCGCGAACTATAGTTAACCATTAGTCAGTCTAATAATAATAAATAATATATGTTGATTTAAAGAGCACTACACATGCGCCTCAGCACTCTGTACAATAATAAAAAAGTAAAAATTTCTTAAGAAACTACAACAAATCATTTAAATTACAATACGAGCTAAAAATAATTATTGAAATTAAATCATTATTATTCAAAGTACAAGCTAAAAAGGAACGTTTTTAATCCAGTTTTAAAATCGTCCACATTACGCAAGAATCGCAAGTTGTCCGGTAACCGATTCCATAGTAATGGAGCTGCAGTAGAGAAAGCCCGGGAACCGTAATAGGCTGTCCTGCTCTTGACGGTTCTCAACAGGCGTTTGTGCCCTGAGCGAAGAACTCGCGGAGGAGCATACAAGGAGATCAACTCGGACAGATACGCCTCTGCTTTACCAATGCGCATGCTCAAATGCAGTTCTCTCGAACGGCTCTAGTCGAACTATTGTTGAAAAGATGGCAACCGCTTTGTTTACATTTGCGACATGAATGAAATGGGTTTTGCCACTATTCTTCCACGCATATAAGCCATAACGTTAGTCATGTTGGTCCAAAAACAAGACAAACATTACATTAGGCCCGCCAGATTTTCACTTAACGTTACTGCCTTTCCCTCCGTCCGACTCGACTACTGACATCACCCTTTTCTACGTCACTGGTTCTCTCCATGTTTTCCTATGGATAGAGGCTATTGTCAACCAGCGGCAACCGTGCTCCGGGGTCTGGTCCCAAATAGTCGACTATAGTCGAACCATTCTGCGTTCAAGCGACGTTAGTCGAACTATGGTTAACTATAGTTCGCGCCCGAACTTGCTCACTGATGATACATTTATTGGTTTCTTTTAGATGACCAAAAGCAAGTCAGTAAGTAGTATACACCATTTGCAAACATACAAAAAAACAAACTTCTGAATTATTACGAAACACCTTTATATCGGTCTCATTGCAAGCATCCTGTAAAATCACGGCACCTGATGTGATGTGAAATTGTGTACCAATTTTAAACGATTGCCAGCCTGCAACACCTGACTATTTTCAAACGCCGCCCCCAATTTATTGAATTAGTCTGAAGGAAGTCAAGGAACGAGACTGCAAGAACAGAACTCTTTTTCTTGGTTTTTTTCAGGTTCTATGAACACCAAACTTTAACTATACAATTTAAATTCCCTAACCCATCAATTTTCGAAAATTACAACAAAGGCAAATGGTGTTTAATATAACTTTAACAGAGTTTGACCCAAGTAAGATTTGTCATTATTTAGTAGTTTTTTTTATAAATGTAAATGACCATAATCCTACATGTTGAAGCTGAAGAGTTGTGGTGTACTATAATTGTGATTGGATATTATTTGAAATAATTTGTTTTGCCAACTGTTTCATTCAACAAAGCCGCAGGCCACAAATCCGCTGAAGGTTGTATTTCCTTGTCGGTAGTCGATATGAATATTGTTTCCTTAAGAGTGGTTTGTTTGTTTGTAGTTACGTACATGACTGTGTATATAGTTTATTCTAGGTTGTGACCCGGATATTGTTGACCTGTTGTTTTTGTTAAGTCCGCACATTCACATGTGAATCACTCAATAAAACCATGGGGGAAGGAAATCTGTTTTTCTTCCTCCCATGTTAAAACCAAGACACTGAACTGAAACCACAAACGACTGTTGAGTGGTTACCTTATTTATTGTGGTCCACAGGTTATGAAAGAACGCGGTCACATATTGACATGAAATCGCCGGAAAGCTGACTGCTATGTCATCCATTCTGGAAGTGGCCTGCTAAATACATCAACTAAACCGGGAATGTTATTATTGAAATGCCATTGGATGTAGGAACAAATCTAGTCTTTACCAAAGACTACGACGCGATAGTCGACTGTGCACGTTGCGTACAATAATGTTCACGCAGTGCCGCCCGGCCGCGTTTTTTTATTTCCTGAACCTTTCGGGCAGATTTGATGAATTATTTAGTAGTTGCATTGCATTGATCACTGTACAACACTTAGGTTCTAGGTCTCTTTTTTCCCTTAAATTAAAAATACTCCAAAGATATCAATTTGACTAAGAAAAACGATGTGACCTACGGCAGGATTTGAACCAGGAATCTTTAATCCATAGCCCATCCCACTATCCACTACACTACGTATAGCAGCTCGACAATAGCTGTTCTTTAAAGTGATTTAATGTAACTAGTTAACTAAATAACAACAATGCTGTGACGTCATGTTTTATTTCAATGAATAAACATAACTTTTTATCCAAACTACTGAATAATTCATGAAATCTGCAAGTTGGGTTTGGGAAAAAAATATTCGCCGTCCGGCCCGCAAACAACACGGTTACAGATCAGGCGTCAATTAAAAAAAAACATGTAAGCATTAACATTTTGCTTAGCATAAACATTCTTCCTTGGGGAAAAAAAACAGGGTTGTAAACAAAACAATCCATTTATGGTTATTGTTTGTGACGGGCATTCAGCTTGGTTTTTTTGCTTTGAATGAAAAGCACGTGGAGTTTTGGCCGATAACCTGTTTTTACTGAGCAAGCCATTGTTGCGCAGCACTCCCCCCCCCCCCCCCCCCCCCCTTCTCCCCCCCCCCCCCCTTCTCCCCCTCCCCCCCCCCCCCTCCCCCCTCCCCCCCCCCCCCCTCTCCCCCTCCCCTCCCCCCCCCCCCCCGCATGGTCATGGTCGACGGAACCCCGGGTGCGTACACATGCGTCTACGCGTGAGCGTTGAACTAACGTAGTAACGGCTTCTAAATCTGGTCGCTAGATATGATTATACGTAACGGAAATACAACTGAAATTACTATAAAAGAAACACTACATGTAGGATAGCATTATAATAATAAGGGGAAATTATTTGTTCAGGAGTATACAACATCGACACTTACAAAGCTAAAACAAATGATGTTCATACAGTTGTATATGTGACCCACCACGCCAAAACCAGGCGGAAGTCGGCAAATGCCATTTCGAGATACGGCATTGTACACAATTTTTTTTTTTTTTTAAGATTTTTTTTTCTTCATAAATCGTTAGTTAAAACTCGTTAGATAATATCGGCCTTCTGATTTTTGCTCAATAATGTATGATCATGATAAACGACTTTAGTGTTCGTTTTCTCAAAAGCATCCCTTGACACTTCCTAACTTCAAAAAGATATAACTTCAAAAGTATACCACTTCAAAAGTATACCACCTATTTGAGTCCACTATAGCTTATTTTAAAGCTTAAAACGCTAGCAATCCAATGGTATAAAAATCTCTCATATGAACAATTTAGACTTCAGCCTGGTTTTGGGGTGGTGGTGGGTCACATATTACGTGCGTACCTTGTATCACACAAGGGCTGTCGTGTGTTCGTTCAGTCTTCTTGCCCCACTGAGACTGGAGTTTAAGTTTTATTGTTGCTCTAATTCCTCAACGGCGGTCCCTGCCTAGCGCAGTACTTTGGTATTCGGACCCGCGAAATTCCGAGCCAGACCCCCAGTATTTACCAGCTTGAATTCAGTTAATCCGCGCCAACTAGAGAGATGGCGAGTTGCTCGCACGTCTGCAAAATACTAACTTTTTGTTATACTTTTTTTTTTAATCCAGAGCGGATTGTGCAGCCGTTTATAATCACGGTCTGTTTATTTTTAATTGGGGGAAATGTTTCTCTGACGTCTAAATATAATACACCGGTTGTGGTTGTCAGACGAGCGGAAGAGATTCCACGCGTGTGAGACCAGGGAAGGTCAGCGCAGTATATACGGTTGGGTTTAGCAGTGGAAAAACATTCCACAATTCAATGACATCGTGTGGATATGTGTGGGCGCGGCCAACTGATTGCTTCACTGTATGTACGTGCGGCAGAATTACGATACGGCATAGACAACTCATTAATTTGGAGAGAAACATCATACTAAAAACGATCATTACAAGTGCATCGAGTCATGGTTAATTCATTGCGATAATTTGCCAGTGTTGTCGCACGAGAAAGGCGTTCCAATTCAGACAGGCTGTGAGTGCGAGCCTGCTCATAATCCTTGACATTTGTTAGCGCTGAAAGAGAAAGGCTTTTTTGTACACGAACAAAGCAATTATTAAACGTGTTGAACCTTGGAGCTATATATCATAGTTTGGAGTTCTGAAGAAACAAGGATGCCGACAGACAAGGGGGTCGAAAGTGAGGACAGACAGGTAAGCATGGTGTCAGTTTGAATTTAAGAAATGAGTGGCCTTTAAAGGGATCATATACGTTTGGTAATTGGAACCCATAGTTTGTTTCAATCATATATAGTTATATACATGTACACCATAAAACTAACCTGTAAAAATTTCATTTCAAAAGGTGGTAGCGATTTTGAGATATTGCCAACAAATCTAGAGCGGTTATTTCCACCCAGGAAGAATAATCTGCATTGGAATACACAATCTGAAAAACGTCACTGCTGTAACGCTTCTCGGATTCAATTTTGTTGGGATAAAAAGTGATATCTTTTTCCGTAACCGCAGTACTTCGAAGTAAAAAGTTTCTAAAAATGCATTATACTACCCAAAGCTGATGTACTTCTTACCAAGTAAGTTTTTATTGCCATTAATTTTTGGAGTAATTACTAAACGTATACGATCCCTTTAAATAAAGTAGTTGATTAGACCCTTCAATTTTTTGCCTCCTGGGCGAGGTGAGTTTGCGATGTGAAACCGCAAATCCAAACTTTGAAACCTCAATTGATGGGTCTACACTTTTGATTGACATGGACAACTTTTGCCTAAAGTTATTTTTTGTCTTTTGGGGCTCTCCGATTAAGTACGGTTTCATGTAATACGGTTTTACGAATTCATGTACATGAAATTCGTATGAGCATGGTGACTGACCAGTCGTGTTTCCTTACATGCGCCGTTATATGATCAGGAACACTGTATTGTCTCTACGACTGATAAAGACGCACTAAATAATTGAGAGTGACAATGTATTGTTAGTCAGGCACAGTTTACGACTGTGTTTTCGCTAGTATTACAATGTTTACTATTTTAATCAGCCGGTGATGTCGGAAATACCGACACTGCAGTGTTAAATTCTACAACACAAAGTAATTAGTGTGTAAAGCACCGCTATAGCTGTACAAATTAGGACGTACATGTATGTAGACTGGAAATTCTTTTTTAGTTGTGACCTACTACATGTATCACCTAATTGTGTTCCTATACACTATACTGTTCAAGGGCAATACAAAACTAAAAGTACTCGGCGATATATTCAGTGGAATCATGAAGCTATTGATAGCTCCATGGTGGAATGAACAATTACAGTTGTTTAAAACAATTAATATCGACAGCTCGGCAAACGGCTTTTACGTTCGATTTATACTATTGAATCAAGTTATGTTTACCACTAGTGTTGTACGAGTGCATACATATACGGGAAGTACTTTGTCTTTCTTTCCTTCATGTGAGTACGAGTATACACGGATTTTTGTTTTTGCGTATTGGGTACGAGTACAATAACTATAGTGTGAAATATTTCGACACAAGCAAATTTTAATGTGTCACGTGCTTTCAAGAATTTGCTATCAAACTTACCATTAAACGAATTCAGTATCTTCCTAAACAGTAGAAAATAGAATTGGTTCTTTTCCTGCATGTAGCTCTTAAAATGTTTTAACTATTGCGGGAGACGTTCGCTAGAGTAAGCTTAGTATAAGTATACTTCGTCATTATTACGTTTAATATTGTTTTCTTGCGAGTATACGAGTTTTAATGAGTATACGATGTCTATACAGAGATATACCTTTAATTCGCTCAGAATTCCTATCCGGAGGTGGTATGTCTATACGTACTTAGGTAAAATCAAGCGGAGTTTGGTAAATTTCAAGCTTGGCATAAATGTCATATAACATATCTTGAGTATACAAACCTTATAGCTTGATCCCGAGCCAGAGAAGCAATTACGAAAATAAAATGTGAATCAAGACTTTTTCCTGCCGTCAAATCAGTGAGGAATTCTTAGCAAAAGTGAGCTCGGAAACTCGACCCAGTTTATGCAGATATACTACAAGCCAATTGTCTGTTTGAGTAATTAAATAACATTGCCCAATATTTTACCACCACTTTTTTTTTGTTTTTTTTTTTTTGTTGCTCTTAGCACGAAAACCGAAAGCAACCGTTTATAAATACAGTGACATCCTCGGATATATTAATAGGCACTATTTCACAGAAAAATACAAGTGAGCTAAATATTTTCAAACAGCGGTTTTTAATTTGAAAACAAACTTTTTACAATTAATCTTAAATGTATTTTTATCGGAAAGGATATAGGCCCCTATCCTTGTTTGTTAAATTGTATACAGGGTTGAAATATACATTGATACCAAATGACGACTTCAAAAGCATGCATGGCCACAAATAATTATCTGGCCCATTGCTGCACCCGAGTATATTTCCATATACTTCGGTCTGGGTATACTTGTTACGATACCATAATATGGAACTTTTTACCTGATAAAGATACTATATTATGGTATCTTTATCAGGTAACAAGTTTATACCCAGATCAAAGAATATGAACAAATAGGGTGCAGCGATGTACATGTATCTGCAAACCAAACCAAAACAAAACAAAACAAAGTTTATTTATTAAAGGGCATGCAATGTAATCGTTATACGAATATAATATAATCCTTGAAAATGCACATTTGTTTCCGTAAAACTATTCTCCAAATTAGGCAGTCACGGTGTACTAAAACTACAAGATATTTTGCTAGGAAATATTCGGATTTGCATGAAATCTTTCCATCCATAGAGAAAGGAACAGTTCTTTCTCTATGATTCATCAAAAGGATTTCCCGGCCCCCAGTCGTCCACCCCAACACAAGGCGCCCCCATGCAAGAGATCACTTTTTTGACTATAGCCTAGTTTGGTCTTGCCCTGCTAATTAAAGCTGTGAAAATTCCATCATGAACCAGCTATAGGTTTTTCAAAATAATAACAGCACGTATATACGTTTAAGGGATCGTATACGTTTGGTAATTGAAACCCACTGTTTGTTTCAATTCTATATAGTTATAGATAAAATACCATAAAACTAACCTGTACAAATTTCATTTCAAAAGGTGGTAGCGATTTTGAGATATTGCCAAAATTCTGGAGCGGTTATGTCCACGCAGGAAGAATAATCTGCATTAGAATACACAGTCTGAGAAACGTCACTGCATTAACGCTTCTCAATTTCAATTTGTTGGGATAAAAAGTGATATCTTTTTTCATAACCGCAGTACTTCAAAGTGAACAGTTTCTAAAAATGCATTATACTATCCAAAGCTGCTGTACTTCTTACCAAGTAAGTTTTTATTGCCAATAATTATTTTTGGAGTAATTACCAAACGTATACGATCCCTTTAACAGTGCAATTGCAAAAAGACGACCGCCTGTATATTTACAGCATCAGATCAATGCTTCACGCGTTTATTATTTAAATACCTTCCTGGGGGTATATTAGGAAACGATCAATAATTATTCAATTATTCATAATACACCGAGACGTGTTGAGGCATTTTCCGCGTCCTTAAATCTCTGTTCGCGTTTAGTGTGGCCCACTAACCCAGGGCTGTTCCGGTAAGCGTTCAGCCAAGTCTCTATATCCACCGGGCGGGACCACGGTGAAGCCTGGACTGGTAAATTGAATCATGCACGTTATTTATAGAGACTAGCGTCGGGCCAGATTCCATCGTTAGACTGTGGCTCTGATGATCAAGAATGTTCCCACGGGCAAACAACACAATGTTAAAGGGCACATGCATGCGATACCCCAAAACATAATTGATTGTTATTATAATATCTCATCACCGACAAAATGTTGTAGTTGCATCATGAACACAAGCTCTCATCAATGTACGAGATGTTATAAGACCCGTTTTCCAAACCCCAGCTTAGGCTCCCGTCTGTTTGGCTCCATCACGATTGCCAAACTGCATGAACGGAGACAAAGACGAAGGCGAAGCTGGGGTTTGTAAAACGGCCACTACATTAAACGAACCCCCCCCCCCCCCCCACACACACCCCCCAAAGAAGGTGTTTTTTAATGCTATATAGGAACAACACTACAAATCTGCAGCAAGTTGTGAAATAAATCAACCTGTTGAAATGTCATCTCAGTATAGATATCAATTTTGTTCGGGGAAAACTGTGAAAATACCTCATTTTTCTGGTGACGAAAAAACTATTGGCGTCGGTTGAACACTTAAAAGGGAAACAGGTCATTTCGTACCCAAGTCATTTCGTACCCAAGTCATTTCGTACCCAAGTCATGTCGTACCCAAGTCATTTCTTCGTACAGAAACTTACCTCTTTTATATGTAATATAAAAACCCATCTTTTTAAAGCCGCTTTTTAGTGTGTATTTTTAGTGTTGTTCTTTTGTGTCTTTTGTTTGTCTTTCGTCTATGGTCGCCTTGCCAGTTTGTTTAGATTTTTTAGCATAGATAGGGTTTGAGGCGTCTGTCTCCTGAAAAGATCAAGACATTACCGATGCCAGCAGGGATAGACCTATGTAATAAGTAACTATTAGTTCAATGTTGTCGGGACAGACGTATCCCCATACTTTTGTTTGGGCACTGGCCTGGTGATCAGTCTTTTTCTTTGTCCTTTACTTCCATTCTGTGCTTTTTAACATGTGTTCTGCGCCTTTGATCATTTTGTATGTAAGGGGCGCAATATAAATGTTAAATATTATTATTATTATTATTATTACCGACATTCAAAAGGGGAAACATGTCATTTCGTACCCAAGTCATTTCGTACTCAATCATTCTTTCTTGGTGCGCAATTGTGTTGTAAATTAAGGCATCAAAATTAACTAGACCTTTGAGACAACAATAGGACTGTCAGTTTTCTTTTTGGTGCGCAAGATGTATCGGCAGATCCAAGGTAAGGTGTTCCGGCTTTGGGACGACTGTGAGCAAGTTCGGGTGCGAACTAAATAGTTAACCATTAGTCAGTCTCTGCTTTACCAATGCGCATGCTCAAATGCAGTTCGCTCGAACGGCTCTAGTCGAACTATTGTTGAAAAGATGGCAACCGCTCTGTTTACATTTGCGACATGAATGAAATGGGTATTGCCACTATTCTTCCACGCATATAAGTAGGATAAGTCATAACGTTAGTCATGTTGGTCCAAAAACAAGACAAAAATTACATTAGGCCCGCCAGATTTTCACTTAACGTTACTGCCTTTCCCTCCGTCCGTCTACTGACATAATGTCACTGGTTCTCTCCATGTTTTCCTATGGAAAGAGGCTACTGTCAACCAGCAGCAACTGTGCTCCGGGGTCTGGTTCCAAATAGTCGACTAGATAGTCCAACCATTCTGCGTTCGAGCGACGTTAGTCGAACTATGGTTAACTATAGTTCGCGCCCGAACTTGCTCTATGAAGCACGACGTCTCACCACATCAAACTTACTCGCAGCCTGCAAACACCTCACCGGGCTTGACAAGTATGAAGATTTTTTTTGATATTTAATATATAAATCAAATACAATAATTTGTTTAATAACTATTAAATATATTTTTGAAATGACTTGGGTACGAAATGACCTGGGTTTGTACGAAATGACCTGGGTACGAAATGACTTGGGCACGAAATGACTTGGGCACGAAATGACTTGGGTACAAAAATGACCGACATTCGATAAAAGCTCACCCTCTAAACTGTAGGGTTTGACTTGCGCCATCTTGTGGCAGGATGATCCCCGGTTTGTAACTTACAGAATTAAACTACGGGTGCAAACCAGTATAAATAGGCCGAAGATTGCTTACGCGGGCTATATCAGAATTTGCATGGTCTCAATTTCTTTGCTGTACTATTAGAGCATTTTGTGAGCCATGAACTTGAAGGTTTGTAAAAACGAAGGTTGGAAGTCTTGCATAGCTAGTGTTATAGAAAATTCGGATGAAATTGGGTACTAAATGTGCTCTATTTTTATAATGCAGCCACGGCTTTTACAATCGTTGTTTTGTGAATGAACAAGTCTAGCGCCCTCTCTCCCACAAGCGCGCGTTCCTATTGGCCATCAAATACGATTGGTGACGGTCACCTATAAACGGCTTATTAAATTTGCAAGTATGAAAGCACAACGGTGATTGACGTACCGACAAGCACACGAGCGACTTAAAATTAGAAAAACGACCAATTATAATCGACATTGTTTTAGCCGAATGGGTTCGTGTGGTTCTTCCGCGCCGATTAATATGCATATCGCCATCCACGGATTATTTGGGGTCAAACTATCAGCCAGTGAACTCAGGGGTCGTCAAAAAGGTGAGAATTCCCAACGTTTTCTCGTATTTTGTCATCATTTATATCACTCCAACATTGTTTTAATCATATACAATCTGAGTATTAGTCCTTTATAATCAATTCGATAGAAAAATCTAGTCATGAATGCCACTCAGATGTCTAATTTTAAGTCGCTACCCTGAAGTCTACTTTCAAAAAAATGGACAACGCGTCCGTCTACTTTATACAAAATGTACGTAGGCCTATAGGCCTACATTCACGCGCTGTATGCATGCACATGCGCGTTGGCGTAGTCAGATTTTACGAAACAATAGTTTTGTTCTACTTTTTGAAATATATTATTTAAAAGTTTGTCCAAACTCGAATGTCGTTTGAAAAACAAGAATCGCGGGCCGGCTGTCGGCGAGTACGAGCGAACCGAAATTTTGTAAATAGCGCCCCCATGAAGAACAAAATAAATTGAATAATAGGCGGCACTCTTTCCGTACCAAGCCGTTGTGCGCAATAATTTTGAAGAATTTTCTTTCGCGTTTAGATTGGACGGCAATTCTATGGCATTTTCGCAAAGACATCAAGAATGAACGCCTTTTATTGAGTAGAAACACAAAATGTCTTTGACACAATCATCAAAAGTAATTAAACCGAAACCGACCCGATCCGAAACAGACTTCGGTTTGAGTCGGGTCGGTTGTTTTTGTGTCATCATTTCAGTCCTATCATTCCCAGTCATCATTTCAGGTACCATTTGGTACCCCCTCCCTGCAACTGGTGAATAATTGGTAGCCAATCCGACGAGCCCGTGCATGAGATAGCGTCGGTGAATAACCAAAATAAAAAAATCAGGGGAAAAACCGAAAAAGTTGCAGTGTTGCTGTATCCAATACTGCCTGCTATACCGCGTCAACCCACGGCGCTATTGTGGTTGGTGACTTTGGTGGTACGCTATATATCACGCAAGTCTACGGGCGAATCACCAACGTACCCGCGTATCACGCCCCGAGTGTTCTCGAAGTGAAAGTCTCATTATCAGTATACCTGTATAAGTCTTCACTGACGGAGAGACGACGTTTTTCAAACAAAAATAGTCACGAGATATGGGGGTAAGTTCATGCGTACAATAGGCCTACGTATACAAAAAGTGGTTCCTTTTAGTGTAGAAAGATATTTATCTTCTTCTTTTTCTTTCTCCTCCTTTTTTTTTTTGGGGGGGGGGGGGGGGGGGGTCTAGTCAGTTCAGGTCGGTTATAGCTTGACTTTTTTTCGAGTCGGGTCGGATCGTGTCAGATTTGGGGAGTTCGGTTCAGATTCGGTTTTCTTTTTGGCGCGGTTTGGCCGATGCAATATACCATTTCACCCGAAAATGATGATGACATCGTTGTCGGCCCATAACAACTGTTGTCTCCATTCGAATTTTTTCTGTACCCCTGTACGTATTGATGACGTCACCCTGGTGTTTACCACATGAAAGGAACTAAGGGTACAACTAAGGGCACGTATATAGTCTTTGCAAAAAGACGAATGCATTGGATATTTGATTGTGCACGTCGCGTATTCTTTTCACGCAGTGCGCAAGCCCGCCGCTAACGACACGATTATAGATAACTCACAAATTCGTTTGTGCAACTTGCATCTAGCAGTTATCTTTTTCAAATAAGTTAAGAGGGCCTAATATTTCGATCTTCCCCGCAGGCTTTCCAAACAGCGATAGCATAACTGCGATTACCGACACATACTACGCACACACTCGTGTGAAGCAGCGCTAATTCAACGCAGGCCAGCGCGACCTTTGAATGGGTAATTGAATGCGTGTAGTTTGCAAAGACCACTGTGCGATCAAAGGAGCGCTGGACTAATCTGTCGTTAGCGGGCGCACTGTCGAATACAATGGTTTTTGGCAAATACTAGGCGCGGCCCCGATCGCCCACAGCCGGCGCACGCACAATAATACACGAATATTGTGTAGCCTTAATTTTACCATTACATTGTTTCAATTATGGATTTCATTGCTTCCGGCACTTTTCAAAATTAAATTGCCATACTTTTTTCTTGAGATTTCCTGAATTGTTTTTTTTTAATCTGGAATTGTTTACCCTAAAATAAATACCCTATATGCAATACATTCTATACTCGCTGTACTCTTTATACTTTTCTCCTCGTTTACGAATTTGTTTTCTGTGTTGAAACAAAATACTTAATATATTCCTATTACGGGCGGCTGTAACTTTCGAATACTAGGGCTTTTAACAAACAAATAAGTTGGTGTGTCCGTGCTTTTTTTAAATTTCAAATACTTTTCCGATTGATGTACTCTATCGAAGAAACTCTATTTAATTCATTTACTGGCAGGTATTTCTAGGGTGGTCATTGCTGAAATTGCTATTTTAAGCAACAGGTACGCATAGCGAGTCGTAGAAACCAACAAAATATGTCATTGACCGGCTCTACAAAAAGGTGTATTAAGTCGCGCTGTGCACTATCATGTAATGGCCCGCTCAACGTTGAGAGGATAAACATTTCATCAAAATGGGATTTTAATTTTTTGTCATGAATGACATCTTCAATACCTACAGTTTCAGGTTTCATTCAAAGAAATGTTGATTTTGACGAATAAAGTGAAAAAAATACCATCTTGTGTGCTTCGTTCTGTTGTAGTACAACACAGCCGGCTATTTCAAGGCCTGTTTTCTCAGTTGTGTAATTTGAACTCCAAGGAAGTAATCCATATGTAACAACTTCATATCTCATAAATGAGAGGGGCTAAATGAAAGCTTACGTTGTGAGCTTTTCAACCATACATATAACTCAATTTTATTTTTTTGCGATATAATACACCTTTTTGTAGAGCCGGTCACATATAGGCGCGGCCTACATTTCAGAATGAACAAAGAATTTGGCAAGGCGGGACCTCCGGAATACTGGACCGACGCTCTGCCAACTGAGCTATCTTGCCACAATTTGGCGGTCTCCCAAATTGTCAGTATCTTTGTTCGAGGCCGCTTGTTTGTATATTTTGGATTCGTTGCTTTGTTTTTGTGTACAGAAGGGTTAGAAAATCGACACTTTTTTTTCAAAATGCCCCAACCACAATTCATTTCCTGGGTTCACATTTCGACCCAATATACCCAATATTATACCCTAACCCAAACACTAACTCACACCCTAACCCTAGTCTTTTAGTAATTTTGAGTCAACTATTTTGTGAACGATCTACGGTCTTATTCATCTACATGTATACATAAATTCCCCTGTGAAGACGTATTGTCCTCATTGGGTTCACGTCTCCACAGGGTACCGTATGTCCCTCTATACACGTACGTACACGAAATTATCCCACTTCAACGAATATAATCAAAGTACATGCATGTACACCCATACTTACAGCGAACGTACCTCCGATCGTTGACCCCCCCCCCCCCCCCCCCCCCCTGTTTTGTTTGTATATTAACGTTTGGGTAATGTTTGTCAATAGTGGACTATAATTGCCCTAATTATGTTTAATTAATTAATTAATAACTCACCATGGGCCGGTGTCTCATTCGAAAGCTCATAACAAATACAATGCTAGAAAATTATAAAGTTAATTTGAAAATCTTCTTTTCCGGGTTCAACCCCCTAAAAAACACGGGCAGACCAACTTTAACAATAACATGTACACATGACATACAAAACGGTCACTGAATGATGATGTTGTGCGTCGAAAGGTAACTACGGTGGCTCAGAAGGAAGGAGAACGGTTTTAAATTGAAAGTCTCTTTTTTTTCTTATTCTGCGGGAGGCCTGGGCCCGGGGCTTCATTATCACAACTACGTAATTGAGAAATAACGCGTTGCTGTTAGGAAAATGAATCAAAGAAATCGGAAAATGACTTCTTGTTGCTTAGGGGTTTTGTAAGGACTTCTTCGAGCTTCCGTAGTAATAACGAGCGCGATGAGCTGCATTCAAGGCGTGTACGTGGTACATGCATCAACGGGATGCGCGCTATAACTCTATGCAGCAACTTTCTACAGTCTAGTCGATCGTGTGGTGGGCAAAGTTGTTAATCCTCATCGGAAATATCTACTTGAAAGATCAGAACTGTCAGTGTTTCAGGAAGTGTAGATACTAGTGGTGGATGACAACTGGGCTCCCTGTGACTGGACTTGGGAGAATTGGTGGTGCAACCTTGGTTTGACGTGTAGGGGAAAACGATTTCCGGTAAAAGATGGGAGATGTTCCAGTTCCACTCGTTGAAGGAGATTCGGCGTACGCATCTATATCGAAGATCGACACCAGCAAAAAAGAGGTTTGCAAATTTGGCAGTAACATAACTTGTTAATTAAGCCCTAATTCGACCAGAAAAATCTCTGCAATAATTTGCTAGTATTTAGGGCCATTTAATATGCTGATCTTCAGTTTGTTTTGAATTTCGATACACTATTATTTTATTAAATTATGCAACTAGGATCTAGGATCAGCCTAGCCCAGGGGCCAATTTCATAGAGCTGCTAAGCACAAAAATTTGCTTAGAACAAAAAAGTCTTGCTTATTCAAAACAGGTTACCAGCCAAAACTCTACCTGTTTTTCATGCTAAGCAAAAAAACAGCTGATTATCTATCCAAAACGATAAAGATCACGTGAAAATTTGGTCTGTAACTTTGTTTTTGCCAAGGACAAATTGTCATGCTAAGCAAAAACAATGTTACAGATCAAATTTTCACGTGATCTTTATTGTTTTCGATTGATAATCAGCTGGATTTTGGCTTAGCATGAAAAACCCGTAGAATTTTGGCTGGTAACCTGTTTTTAATGAGCAAGACTTTTTGGTGCTAAGCAAATTTGTGTGCTTAGCAGCTCTATGAAATTGGCCCCTGCGCTAGGAATAGGATCAGCCCCCTAGCCTACTTTTTTAATCTTGCGATTATCTTAAATTTTGATTTTTAACATGCAAATTCTACCACCCAATTCATTGTTCAGAAAGTTTGTTAAGGCGAGCCGTCCATAACAACATGCGTTAAACCTCAAATTTTCCACTTTGCGATAAGTGCATAAACAATGGGAAGATAAACGAGGTTCCGGGATGTCCCCGGATGTCCGACCGATCCAATAACTAGAGTTGAGTCGCCAACCCACTAGCCCCATCCTCATGTGACAAAAATACTGGACTTCCTCTGTATTGTGTGCCACACCTGTGTAAAAATGGTGGAATGTCCTGAAAACATTTCGTTGCTATGGATAGCGCCACCAACGGCAGCTTTGGTCTTGCATATATCGAGCATGCGACATCATCAATAATTTTAAGCGTTTGGTGGCACAATAAGCCATTTGCGCGTGACCCCGAGTTAAATTTAAATAATATCTGGTACACTGACTTGTTCACACAGCTTGGCACAGTTTAACTTTAAATTCTCCAGACCAAAGACACTGTTGCTATCACGTGATTCGGGGCAAGCTTTTGCATAGTTACGTAAGAGAGACGCTCAGCACCAATACATTGTTTACAATGGGTGAGAATGGCAAAAAGACACCAGACCATTCCAGAGCTGGGGGTTGCTAGCGTATGACGTGTAAGGCTTGCCCCAAATCACGTGATATAGCAACAGCGTCTTTGGTCTGGAGAATTTAAAGTTAAACTGTGCCAAGCTGTGTGAGCAAGTCAGTGTACCAGATGTTATTCAAATTTAACTCGGGGTCACGCGCAAATGGCTTATTAATGCGATCTTGTGGATGACTCCATCTTGCCACCAGTACCACCAGTTATTTTGGTTCTCGCATCGTTTTTTTTGAGAAAGTGCACAATTATGTCTGAAATTAGAGGATAGCTACATGTACAGCCAGTTAACCGAGTGGTGAACAATCCACGTACATGTATATGTTCACCAGCCCGCGTGTTTGGATTATTCTGTTACTTTCGGGTTTTGTGGTTATGTTAATTAGATTGGGCTACTTTTGATCCATGGGATCTGATTGGTCTTTCACCAAGTAGCTGATTGGACATTTTGAAATATATGATGCAAACAAACAGTCTGTGATCTTTGATTGGCTGTGGAGAAACACACGTAAATTCATGGTGATAATTTGCATACTCGCTCAACCACACCCCCCCCCCCCTCCCTCCTTATTTGCCTTGTATTTGCAAAGCAAAGTAAAGAAAAACATAAAACTCAGAAGTAACCAAATAACTAAGGCTCTTTTCCTGACGACACACGCAGGCTAGACTCTCACGGAGCAGTGCAGGAGCTGGTTGAGGACAGTACAGTTTTTGCTATGCCTACTGGTAGCAAGGAAGGCATGTTGCATAGTACAGTGCAGCAGCCCCGATACTTCACGACGGCAACGACGGCAATTGCCGTCGATGCCCCTACCGATTGCCGCAATGCCCTTTAAAAATCCCACTTTCCACGGCAATTGTTGCCGTGCCCTTTTTTGTTATTGCCGCCGTGCCCTTTCTCCTGAAAAAAATATATTAAACGATATTCTGCATGCGACATAAATCTAAAAAAATGACACAGAAAATGAGCTGAAATATAGCGACTGTCAAAACTTGCGATGTCTGTGTGATCTATCTGCAGATCCCACAAAAAAAATTAACGCAACCAACAACTTACCTCTCATACACACATTACACACACGCACATATATATTCGCTCGCAGTTAACACTGGCCCAGACGCGCAGTAGGATGTGAAAATATTATACCGAATGCAGCGCGGTTCCCTGCAATTATGTATACTAATACTGCACGTGAACCAGCGACGCGGTCATTGATATTATTTTCCCACTGCGTGTCCGGTCGATCGAGTGTAGTGTAGAATGGCACGACTCTGGCCACGTGCAGTACGTGCGCGCGTTAGGCCCTACTATTAATTACGCACGGCAGGCCTATAACTTGACGTGTGTACAGTATGTCATGAAGGAAGTAAGCAGAACATAATAACTGAGTGGTGTGTATTTATTGTGTAAGATTGTATTATTTATGAAATATGTGTTTTTTCAAAAATTGCCTTGGTGCCCTTTGCTAATTTTTGCAATCGCCTTGATGCCCTTTGAAATTTTTGAAAATTGCCTTGGTGCCCTAAATTTTTACAAAAAGTCAAGGCAAAACTGCCTTGCCCCTTTCAAGCTGAAGTATCAGGGCTGAGTGCAGCCTTGAATTCAAGGCTACAGGTGCTACAGGTTAAAATAGCGGGGCTACAGGTTCGACGGCGGCTCGTGACAAGTTTTGTTTTTCTCAAAAAAACACAATAATTGTTTCTTTACCACTGTTTAAATCAAATTCTAAATTAATTGCATTTTGAAATGAAAATTATGGTCAAAATTGCATTTGGTCTGAATCCCATTACGTGAACAAGTTGAAGTCACAGTGACCATGAAGGCGTGGTTTAGATGAAAAATCGTTACATGGTACAATATTTTGCCTCCAAACACTCCCCAAAACACTCACCTGCCAATGAAATACAAAAATGTATACAAACTTATGTACCGGTACTGGCACATGTACTTAGTTCATAGTCTGGTTAAAGAGCATGACTTTAAATATTGTCAGGTCAGGGAACCAAACAGCTGTTATGGCTGTAATAGTACATGTAGCTACGGCAAGTACAAAGACTTACATGTACATGTACACTTACACCAGGCCTTCATTTTAATAAATCTGAGGAGAGCTGTGCATCGCTCTCCTTAAAGGTAGTATACACCATTTGCAGATATCAAAAAAATTTATTACCGAATTATTAAGAAATATTTTACTCATTTGAAAGTAAATAATGATTGTAGGCATCCAGCAAAATGAGGGCCCTAGATATCCTGTAATTGTTCCAAAAAATTGAATTGTATAAACCAAAATTCATTCTCGCCGTCCGGCGAGCGCGAAAAAACAAAGATAACATAAGAATAACTGCTCGACGCCGGTGGAAAACAAACGCTGTTTTTCATGCTTTTCTCGGCATCCATGAATGTAAAAATTCGGACAGGTCAGTTAAACGATATTTACTATAAAATACAACCCCCCAAATCCACCCATTCCTGATAATTCAACAAATTACCAATGGTGTATACTACCTTTAAATCAAAAGGTGAATTAAGGAGAGTGATTTTAAAATCGCTCTCCTTAAATCAAAACAATGAATTAAGGAGAGTGATTTGCTCTCGCTAACAAAACGCAAGTTTAAAGGCCGTGGACACTATCTGTAGTTACTCAAAATGACAACCAAAGGTGTCTATGCCTTTAATAAACACATACTCAAGAAAAGGAACACAACATTCACCAGTAGTTCAACTTTTGGTTAAGAGAATGATGGCGCTTTCCCATCCAGTGACATTTCTCTCTCTGTGACTTGTATGGCTTAATTAAGCGCAAATTAGTCTAGGCCCGTTATGTCCGAAATAAATGGAATGGGCGAACACGAAAGACTAGATGACCGTTGTTGGTATAAGATAAATCTGATGTGATTGTATTTGGGGGTGAGAGGAGAGAATTGTACTCGCAATTTTTTTTTTTTTTTTTTTTTTAATTTTTTTTTTGCTCTTGTTAAAAATGTAAGGAGCGCTTTTTTTTGCTCTCCTTAACAATTTTAAAGAGCGCGGGGGAGCGCGAGCGCGATCGCGCTCCTTTAAAATGAAGGCCTGCTTACACAATTTCAGTAAAATTCTCTCCGAGGTTCCTTTCAATTGTTTTTGAAAGAGATGTTAAATATAGCATCAGTCGGTCATCGCAGGTGTATTTTCTTTTTTTTAACATTTACATTTCCTGTACTGTACTTCTGTACAAACAAGTTTCCAATTTTGCTGCATACACATACAATGAAAATTACACTCTGAAATGTGCAGGTAATTGAGAAATTTGCATGAACAATCATTTCCAATTTTAAAATACTTGATTCTCCTAGTCATATTACCGGGTATTCGCAAAAATCAATAATTTAGCATTGATTTTTTTTCTTTTTTTTCTTTTGTATTTTGTGTTGTTATTGTAATATATTTTAAATGTCACTATTTCTGCTGTTTGAATGCAATATTTGTTATAATAAACCAGAAATATATAATATTTTACAAAAATAAACCTTATTTCCAGGTACATGTACCAGTATTATGCAGTGGCAGTACAGTTTTAATACACACCTTGGTGCAAAACTACTGGTACCCCAGTCAGGGTGGTAGCATCAGGTGTTTAATTCCCATCATGTGTGATGATGAGTTTTCTCACTGCCTATAGCAGTACACACACAATGTACCCGGTACAGTGAGCAAGCTGTGTTTTATTGCACTGAGTGTAGTTGTCAGTGCAGACTGAATATTCCAGGAGTCGAAGGTCAAACTAATTCAGTCTATACATCTGTCCCCAAAGAGTTCTGCTTTATAATTGGGAGAATTTCAATTCATACCTCAAGGTTGAGGTACATTGTACAGTATACTGCTGGGTATGTTGTATACAAGGTACATTGTACGTATACATCATACATGTACCAGGTGGGATGTTTGATTTTAAATCCTGTACTAGTACATGTACATGTACTGTACCAGATATGGAGGGTACATGTTTGATTTTAAATGCAGTGAGCATGTACATGTAGCACAATTTTTTTATTTTTTTTTATCTGACAGATATGCAGTGTCAAATTTGTATTATTACAACACTATATTTACTTTTTAAATGAGCTCGTTTGTTTTGAAAGGTTGTAAATGTGCATTGTCTGTCCCAAATGTAGGACCATTTTCAGATATATATTTTTTTCGCGGGGGGGTGTAGGGTAAATAAAGCTAAGACTAGTCCTAAGCCGTGTTCGCACTGGACTTTTTGGGCGGAAGGTTTTACTGAGACGATGGTAAAAAAAAAATTGGTCAAATGTTACCACTGTTCGCACTTTTACCGAGACCGCGGGAGAAGTACATGTAGCCGAGATGTCATTATAATGACTCGTGAAGGCGAATGTGATCACAATGCGATGTGCATGCATCAGCGCGCGCACGTAAACAATGCAAAGAGCGCATGCGCGGTGTCTTGTGTAGCATGAAATCGCACTAGGGGGCCGGATGTACCTTTTTACTAAGCCGCTTCTACCAACTCGCGCTGTTTGCACTGGACTTATCCTCTAGGGAAAAGTTATCTGGGAAGTTTTCCCGGGCAGTAGTTGGCCAGTAAAAGTAACCACCTTCTGGAAAATCATATGAACAATGATAACATTGTGATATTTAGCCCAGCAAACAAAAACTGGGGAAAATGGTGTCCATAAATTGGGCGAAAATGTAGGTTGCCTAACATGAAAGACTTGATTATTATGATTATTGTAGATATGATTATTGTAAGCAACAAAAATCTTTAATTTGGGCGGTTTCCTTGAGCTTGTTCAAGTCTCTCACCTTAGGAAACCCTTCACCTACCGGTACATGTATCTTTTAGCCCAATTTATGGACACACCATTTTTTCCCCAGTTTTTGTTTGCTGGGGTAAATATCACAATGTTAATATTGTTCATATGATTTTCCATAAGGTTTTAATATGATAACTGTGCCAGTAAGTCCAACTTGGTGACTTTGAAGCTCACCAATACTGACTACTTGATGATATCTGGAGACAGTGTAATGTGCGCACATTTATGGGTTCACAAAGTTGTCATTTTGGATAATTACTATGTTCACATAATTATTCAGTCACTTATATGCTTTAGAAAATGTTATTGAGTAAGGATATAAGAAGAATCACCAAAATAAACTTTTCAAAATAAATAATATACCCAAATATAGGAATAAATATATTACGCGGCAGGGATTAACGATTTATGCAAATTATTCATATTTCCACCACTTGGATTTTTTGAGATTTTTAGTATGTCATTCTAGGGACCTTATAGAAGTGCACTGTGGTGAAAAATATTCTTGCAATTTGTGTGAGGTCAAAACTTATTTTGCCTGGACTATAATGTAAGTTGACAGTACTGTATGGCAGGCCCACAGTTGTATGTATATCATTTGTGCATTCTGAAAGCACCCCGCTATGGTAAAATATATTTAATGGGATTTGCCTTGTTGAAAAATATACTGCAACCAGTCAGTTAAAAAGGTATTGCTTAAATTATCGGGAATGGGTGGATTTGGAGGGATGTATTTTATAGTAAATATCATTTTAAAACTGACTTGTTCGAAGTTTAACAATCGTGGATGCTAAGAACAAAACAAGAACAATTTCATTTTTTTTAAACAGGTGTCGGGCAGTTGTTCTTGTTTTTCCTGTGTTTTTTATTTCGAAACCGCCATCCGGCAATTGTTTTTTTTTTTTATATATATATACAGTTCAATTTTTCGGAACAATTACAGAATATCTAGTGCAATCATTTGGCTGGATGCCTAGAATCATTATTTACTTTCAAACAAGTACATGTGTACGATATATTTCTAAATAATTTTGTATTTAAAAAAAAAAAATTAACTTCAAATGGTACGGTATATCACATCTAAGTAAAAAAAAAATTATACAGTATGCACTGGTAGCGTACCTATAAGCAAGGTTATCCATTATTGGAAGTCCTTGGTAGAAGTCGGTGATAATTCCATTCTGATTCTATCAAAGCATAAAATTTATCCTCCATGTCCATGTACAAAAGATACATGTATAACTTACCTGCATCTTTTTAATTACTACACATAGTCCAGTGACAATAATTATAATTAATTACGGTGGTGTGAACAATGTTGACGTCACAGCAGTCAAATTAATCAAGAGATTGTTTTTGACAGATAACGTTATACAACATGTACCAGTCATTGTCAGTTGTGCATTTGAAGTGCTCAGCAAAATTAATCCAAAAAAAATAAAAAAGTACTTGACAATTAAAACCTGATGAAGTTTCACGTGTACAATGTACGGTACCGTAGCTCTGTAAATTTGCTGACATACATACGTACTGACAAATTGATTCCTAAAAAACATTTAAAAAAAAATTTTATATAATAATGTACATAATGCATATAAGATTTTGATATTGAAAAAAATAATGGGAATTTCTTTTTTTACGGTACCGTAGCTCTGTAAATTTGCTGACATACCGGTACATACACGTACTGACAAATTGATAACTAAAAAATATTAATGTTTTTTTTTTTAATATAATAATGTACATAATGCATATAAAATTTTGATATTTAAAAAATAATGGGAATTTCTTTTATTCTTCAAAATTATAGCATGCCAGAAGGAATAAATTCACAGAGAGTTTAGATTCATTAAGACCCTACATAATTATTTATCCCTAACCCTCCAGGGTATTTTGGCTAGAAACCCTGCCAGACCCAACAGAGTGCATACCTTGTCACATTGACTTGTGTGCAGAGTCCAGCAAGGTCAAGCAGTCACCATAGATGGACTGTGCTGGATTTGGCAGGGTTAGGGTTAACCATAAAGTCCTTCTAGTGATTGATTGTACATGTACTTGGAACCTTCCTCATCCTTGCAAATCCCAACACCCTGTGCTATATTAAACTGTGCTCAAAACAGCTGGACTCCACCAAACCCATTTGATCTGTTGGAGTTTGGCTGGATGTTATGTGTTTGACTCGTGTGTACATGTACACATATGCATACCAGTAATGTGTACATGAGTTTGAATACTGGTAGGTTCATGTTGCTAGGGTGTACTGGTGTGTGTGTCATCTGAATACAAATTTATGCATGAGAGGGGGAAGTAGAAAAATTGTTTGACTGTACAGAGCAACTTTCCTAAATATGTGTTGACTTTTTTTTTCTTTTGAAAACGATCCGTTTTAATTTGAAAGAGGAAGTTTTGTTGAACAAATATTCCATATTTGTGTACAGAAAAAAATATCTTGAAGTTGAAAGTCAGAAGGAAGTTGAGTCATTTAAGCATGTACAATGTACTGTACCGGTACATGTACCGGTATCAATTTTTTCATTTTGGGTTTAAACTATTTAAAGCTTATTATGCTTTAATGAGAAAATTATAAATTACCAGAGTACACATGAATTAAACTATTAAAGGGAATGTACACCATTTCCTGCAATTTGAAATAGCAAACATTGTTACACTGACTCGTTTTACGTTTGGGTTCGTAGATGTTGGAAAATTCAAGAAAACCAATAATGTTCTTGTACCAGTACATGTAGGTTTCCCGACCCCACTTAAGATAAGACCCCACTTAAGATGAAACGAAGCAATGTATAGATGTTGGGGAATTGTAAGGTCAGAGAATCAATTTCACCCCTTCACAGGTGTGTAAGCAATTGAAAAGAAAATGTGGAATAACAAAATATTTTTTTTAAAGCGGCAGCGGGTTTGCCCATGGTTGAGTTCAACCCTGGTTGCTCGGCTATTGTGTGAAAAGGTCTATAAAATGGGTAAAAATGACAACAATTCTGGTTTGCAATATGTGACCAGGGGACGATTTCACGAAAGACTAAGATCAATCAAGACTAACTCATCCTAACTTGCATTGGATCTATTGCAAGTTAGGAGGAGTTACTCTTCCTAAGATTGATCCTAACATTGGTGAAATCGGCCGCAGCTCCTACGAAACCTGACATACCGTAAGTCGCACAGGCTATTTCGAGATACAACTCGTCAAAGTTGAAATGGGGTAACAAATCTAGCGGACTTTTTTATTCTTTAATATACATACTTTAACCCTCAGTTAGGTTAAACAAAATCAACTTTATTAATGAGAAAGTACAAAAATCATGCATTTATTGAAGCAAACTGTCCTAAAAGTGGTAATTTGATTTTCCAAATACCGGTACATCAAAATACAATCCTCATAAAATTGAAAGTACATGTATGTATGGTATAAAGGTGGTTTTAGTACCAAATGAAAGCTAAAGATGTGTACTAAATGGAAATAACAATATCTCACTTTTCAAAAAACCCACTTACCCCCCGGTATGTCTGGTTTTGTGGGAGCAGGTCATATGTGACCCGCTCCATCGTAATCAGAAATAAAAGTCGCTGAGGCCGTTTTACGCAAGTGAACGCATGGGCGAAAATCGTGACCAAGTCGATTTTCTGAACATTGTATTTTCAGGAAGTGCAGTTATCACAGATTATTGTCATTAATGTCTTGTAAATAAAGATGAAAATAAAGAGGATTTGTGTGCGCTGTCCGTATGATTTTGGTCAATTTTGTTTATTTCAAAGCTGTTTTTCACGGAATGTGAATTCGGCAAATAAATATACACCTGTCATCTTCATAAGACACTATCTCGTTAACCTAAACAGATACACACTTGTGATGGGTATAAAGCTTATGAAATTCTCTTTCTCACCATGTGCATATCTCAAAAAGTCATGTTGAGACTTCGATGGAGCAGGTCACATAATGGGCAAACAAAACCCTACCGGTACGTGCAGGTAAGTGCAGGTATCAGTACACACCTGGCCCTAGCATAAATTGTTTCATTGTTGTTTTCCATGCTACAGGTGGTTCTTGGCCATGAGATAGGCTCCGGAGCACAATGTCTTAAGTGTGGGGATGCCTGCACTGGTCTGGAACTACACTTCTGGAGGTAAGATGTTGAGACATACGGGATATTTCGAAAAGATCTTCTTGACAAAAGTGTTAAAAAGAGTTAATTTTATAGATAATGAGGCTAATAGTAATACCAGTAGGGTCGTATTTTGAGTGGATGAGAGCGCTGTGATAATGATATTTTGGGGTGACCAAGACAAGAAAATCCTGATAATTAAAGCAGTTTATTTACTTTAGTTAAATCTAAAATAACAAATTTATTATTTAATTAAATAAACAAAAAATGGGTTTGTAGACAAACACAAGCTGTTTTGTGTAAATTGACACCTGGCGATGTCATCACAACGTGATTGGGCTTCAAATTATCACCTCTAATGTGATGTAACTTGACACCCAATTACGTAATCGGGACGAAGATCTTCAGCATACCAGTACATGTACATCTGAGGGTGATTGCCCAGATACTGGTACGTTTGTCAAGTCTGAAGTCAATTGGAATTTACGAAAGTGCCAAAGTGTATGGGTAGAATAAAACAGTCTAAAAAAGAAAAAGGATAAAAGGGAAAAAAGGAGGAGGAGGAGAAGGGGGGGGGGGCAGGAAAGGAAGACGACAAGTCAAACAGGTCAGATTTGTGTGCGGGTTTAAAAGTTAAAAGCATTTCACTATGTGATTACTGTGTGTCACAGGGGCCAATTTCATAGAGCTGCTAAGCACAACAATTTGCTTAGCATGACAATTTGTCCTTGGCAAAAACAAGGTTACAGATAAAATTTTCACCTGATCTTTATTGTTCTGGATTGATAATCAGCTGTTTTTTTTGCTTAGCATGAAAAACACGTATAATTTTGGCTGGTAACCTGTTTTTAATGAGCAAGACTTGTTTGTGCTAAGCAATTTTTTTTGCTTAGCAGCTCTATGAAATTGGCCCCAGATGATACTCATGCAGTGCATTGTGAGTATGTCTTAATGTACTCTGGTCCTCAACGGACTCCAGCGTGATTGTCAATCACAACAAGTCTCTTGCTACATGTAGCTGCACATAGTAGTCCTATTCGTGCGTTTTATCATATCCTCTGCAGGAGAATCTGTAAGATCTGTAAGTGTTCTCCCGAGGACCACGCCGTCTTCGTGCAGGAGCAGGAGACGGTGCGTAAAGTGGGTCGTCTCTTTGACTCCACCCAGTACAAGAAGTATGCCATCGAGCGCATGACTGTAGAGCACACTGACATGATGGCTAAGCCTGACGAGGTGGAGACTGCCAATGCTTCCCCCAGCAAACACATCACCTTTGAGTGGGTACCGCAGGGAGCCACTGAAAACACGGTGAGCCGTTTAAAAACAACCTTGTTGTTTATTATTTGTATTTATTTTATTTGTTAAAAAAAAATGTATTAGTCGTGGCTTGAAATAAGTTTTAGATGACAAACAAAATCTGATTGCTGGAGGAGTTTTATTCATGAGTCGGCCATATTAAATTAAAAGCGAGATAAAATCTTCATTTTAGGAACTTGCGAATATAAATGAAAGCAATAACTGGTGTACCGTGAAGTTACAAATTAATACCAGTCTTCTCTGTTTAATAATTTTAAATTGAGATTAAACATACAGTACCTTAACCAGTTCGTGCCAGGATTATTTTAACATCACCGAGCCGACGGGCGGGATTATTTTTAACAAAACTCGATCTGTTGCGGGTTCAGGCCGATGGTATTGGGAAGTACACCCACCGTTTTCGGGCTTGCTCGCTGCTGACAGACATTTCCGGCCTTGCTCGTGGCGTTTTTATGCGTCATCCGTTTTGAATCTGGGAAAAACTTTGCGTTTATATACGTCATCCGGCGTGAACTGGTTAATGTGTTAAGCCACATTTTAACAAATATTGAAAGTAAGGCTAGAATGCCAAAATAGTCTGGCACCATCCCGTTCAACAGTTCACCATTTATGAAATACATTAACCAGTTTGCGCCGGATGACGTATATAAACGCAAAAATTTCCCCAAATTCAAAACGGATGACGCATACACACGCCAAGTTCAAGTTCGGAAATGTATGTCAGCAGCGAGCAAGGCCGGAAATGCGTGGGTGTGCTTCCCGGCACTATCAGCCTGAACCCGCTTCGGATCGAGTTTCGTTAAAAATAATCCCGCCCCTCGGCTCGGCGTTGTTAAAATAATCCCGGCGGTTAAGGGAACATGATCACAATGGCTTCCTTGTGAATAAGGTCCCTTTTGAGAGGAATGTGTTGCTCTGTGATCTTCAAACTAGCAGTAGATTCAATGAATGTCTGTGTACAGAAAATGTTGCAGGATTCTAAGATCCAGACAGAATTCATTTGCTTTGACTTTGTAATAAAGTAAACAAGTCTTCACGGAACACCGTTTACCAAATGTACACATGTACAACCATGTACCGGTACATTATAGATACAAACATACATGCACAGGTGCTTAAACATGCCTTTGAAGGAATTTAGAGTGCTTATCCCATCATGGGAACATTTCTACAGATTATTCCATTAGGAAATTAACCCCGCTGAGGGGCCATTAGAATCCACCCTGAATCCATTCTGTCTTCAAGGGAGGCATCCATCCACATACAATCCACAAGACTATTTGATCTTAACACGAGAGCTCTCATGAACAAGGGCGTATTGCAATGCACTTGCCAGCAAGGAATTGACTTCAAAGTGTATCTGCCCCACCAGTAACAGGGATCAATGATAGTTTCTTCAGTGGGTTTAGAATCTCGGCTTGAACCCGATAAATGAGGAGCATAAATGCTGCTGTACAGTACTGTACGCATGAAGATTACCCAAGTCTCTATGATTTGTGTGTGTTCATGCCATTTAAACAAGCTTCAAATCAATGTACAGGTATCCATGGCCTGGACAGATGCATTCAAACACAAAAGTACAGGTACACACATGTACATGTACATCCGTACTGAACAATTTCTGTTTTTTATTTCCCCAAGGCAGCGTGAAACATGCTCTGGGCTACTGCTCGCTAATAAACGATGGGTGGGTGTAGTGGCGTTACTCCTATGCGCTCTGAGGAGGCAAACCCCCCAAGCACCCGGGCTACAGGGGGCACCCGGCGGGTCTGGCACCCATGATGATACATGTACTTTGTTTGCAATGAACTTTTGGAAGTGGAAACCTTTCCCCACCTGGCATAGGATTACACTTTTGACCATAACTATCAAAATCTTGAGAAGACATAAAGCTGTCTGATTATAGCTTTTGATATTGGTACTGGTAACAAAATATCCGCCTTGGACTGAATGTTCATATTGTAAATAGGTTGAGCGCCCTTGATCCACCAAGCCAAAACGGTTAAACGGGGGAGTTATAATATGCGTTCTAACTTCTACTAGGTATACAGGTGTTCAATTCGAGCTGACTTCATAAAAAATGAAATTATAGGCCCCCGCATTTGGTCAGGGGGCACACAACCCATTCTTGCCCCCGGGCACCCTGAACCAAAGTTACGCCACTAAGTGGGTGGGTACACGTACGGGATGTACATGTAGGTGGGTGGGTACATTGTACATGTAGTAGTCTTTTTTTTGTTCTTAATTAATTTGTTGTTATACCGGTAGATCTCTTATTGCACATGTGTGTCACATCCTAGTGCAGTGCATTACACTGTAGGTGTCTATATAATTGACAGCGCTCACTTTGACTGTTCATGGGCCCTTCAGCCTGACTGAGCGAGACAAGCACAAAATAAGATTAGTCGTATACAAAAGCTGGCGCGATCTAATCACTCCACCGCGAGGGATCGGTGTAACGTGGCGTGTAGGTTGCTGATCAACTGGCCGAAATTTCACGCCTAGGGGGAAAATTATTTTTCGTTGCGCATTTACTTAATGGAAGACGCGCGGAGCTACCGGTAGGACTGTGGGCGTCCTGGGTGACTTCAGTGATTGCCCTAGTGATGCCGCGGGGCACCGGGATGATTGCGTTGCAAGCACACTACACACTCGCACACTCGTGCATGCAGTACATGTACCGGTACTTGTACATAAAGTATGTATGGCCTTTGATGATTGCACGCATTTACATTGTACCGGTACGGTACCTAAAGTTAGCCATTTGCCAATATTGAAAAATGTTACTACTGATTTATTCAAAATTATCTTGTTTGTTACTATTACTTATTTAAAAGTAAATAATGATTGTACATTGTACTGATTGTAGGCATCCAGCAAAATGATTGCGCTAGATATCCTGTAATTGTCCCGAATTTTTTTATTTGATTAACAAAAATTATGATTGCCGGACGGTGATCATGACATAAATAGGAACAGCATAAGAACCACTGCCCAACGCCGGTTACAAACGAAGTACGAACGCCTTTCTCAGCATCCATACTTATGATTGTAAAAAATATTTACGATGTATGTAAAATACAACCCCCAAATCCACCCATTCATGATCAATCAAGCAATTACCAACGGTGTATCCTACCTACATTTGGGAAATATACATTCATCATCAATGGAATTGGGACAACACTGAGTAGTACAGTATACATGTATAATAAAATGTTGGAGAAGAGCAAAATCAAATATTGAGGAAATATATGACCAGTTTATTATTATACACTTGTCTATATGTACAACTACATGTACAGTATACCGGCATATCAAATGCACACAAATAAATATAATTTACACAAAAGTCATCAATCCTCCAAAATCATTAGGATTTTGCACACACCCTAGGATTAAGGTTTTAGTTTGATGCATTTTTTAAACCCCACGCTGCTACAGGTACAATGTACTGTACAATGTACTGTACATGTACTACATACGGTACCAGTATCTTCAACATGTAGCGGTGCATTGAAAATTGAATTTTGAAAATGAAATGGTTCCTATCTACGTAGCGCCAGTAAATTTAGTTTGACAGATGATCCAATCCCAGGGTAAATATCTGACTACAGGCCAGATGCAGACACACTTAATTTAATCAATTTAATACTTGGAGCTGATCGACTGTACGGTACATGTACCGGTACATGTACCGTATGCACATGTACTGGTAGTACTGGGTATACCCATAGAGCAAGGAACAGAATATGGTATACCCCACCATGCCTACATGTACACGTCATGTACCGGTACGTGTACCGGGTAGATCCACCCTGCTCATGTTACACACTGAGATTGATCATGGACATGGACATAGACATAGAATTATAGACCTGGACCAGATCCTTTCAGATGCAACTAGGCATTATATTTCATGTCGTTCAGTTCTTTGTTTCACTGTTTTCATCTTTGTGAAACGTTCTACCGGTACCGGTATGTATACCGGTTTCTTAAAGTTAGGATACACCTTTTGCAGATATCGAAAAATGTTACTACTGAATTATTAGAAAATATCTTACTTATTTGAAAGTAAATAATGATTGCAGTCATTCAGCAAAAGGATTGCGCTAGATATCCTGTAATTTTAACAAAAAAACACAATCGCTAAATGGGAATC